>JARQOC010000005.1:44116109-44633607 GCA_033576535.1 Allobates femoralis
TGACCTTATTGTCTATGTTTATTGTACTTCTCCTTGTGTACCTTATCCTCATGTAAAGCGCCATGGAACCTATCGGTGCTATATAAATAAATAATAATTATAATGATGATGACTTTAAGCCCACCCACAAAACAACCTACACATCCATTCCCTGAAAAAAGACAGACACAAAGCAGTTTTTGTAAACTGGGTATTATTCCGCCATAATGGTAAAAATGTCAGAATTTTTTTTTTTTTTTTTTTTTTTTTTGGTACAACTTTGTACCAAAATATATAAGAAATAATATAAGAAAATATAAGAAATAATAACATAAAGAAATTGTGCAATGCACATGAACACAAAATAAAAAACAAAAAAATAAGGGGTCTACAGCTGCTGGTAGGTTGCCGCATCCTCCGGCCTTGCCAGTAAAGTGACACCATCACCCTGGTCCTGCAAGAGGTCAAGGGCCCCATGAATGGCCTCCGGCAACCCTTGAGGGTGGATCCTCTGGGCAGGTGTGGGGAAAAATGGTAGGTCCCTGTTAGGTGGCCATTGTGGAAAGGTAGGTACAGGCCTCTGGGTGGCACATGGCTGTCCCGGGGTGTGGGCCTGTCTTGTAGGTTGGAGTGTCTGAATTGCCACCCCTCCAAATAATTGAAAACCTCACCTGGGTGGTTTGGTGGGCGACTGGCGTCAAGCACAATCTGTAATGCTGACCTTGCCCGCAGTAGCCTGTGAAATGGAATTTCATCCAGGAATGGTATCAGACTGTGGGCAAAGTCAGCATTACTTTGTGCACGCCGTCTATTAGGTGACCCCGGGATCAGACCATGGCTGCTATGAGGTGGGCATCCAGGTTCCTCCTCTTGCGGCCGGACATGCCCCAAAGCTGGGGTTGGTGCTGGTGGCGGCGGTGGTGGTGTTGGTGCTGGTGGCGGCGGTGGTGGTGTTGGTGCTGGTGGCGGCGGTGGTGGTGTTGCTGGTGCTGGTGGCGGCGGTGGTGGTGGTGCTGGTGCTGGTGGTGGTGTTGGTGCTGGTGGCGGCGGCGGTGGGTGGTGGTGGCGCCGGCCGTGGTGGTGGTGGTGGGTTTTCTCCACGCCGCCTTCTGTTTGGCGGTGGAGGGTTCACAGCACGCCGCCCTCTGTAGTAAGCTTCTCTGTGGGTAAAGTAAAAAAAAATTTGGTGAATGCATTGCATTTGGAAACAAAAACATAGGTCAAACATTAAGTTGCACGCTTTTTAGACTCTGTGTATCTGTGTATTATTAATCAGATATTTGTTATTATTATGAAAGAATAACCAACTGTACATAACATAAAGGAATACGTGACTTTCTTTGCTAATTCCATACTAATACATAATTTTTCACCCCCTGATTACCACCCACCCCCCCCCATCCCATCTAATCTAGACGATCAATAACACCAATGGTTCACATGAAAAAAAAAAGTCCCCCTGACTTCACTTTTAACTTGACATACTTAATTCACAAAACTTTTAGCTTATATCATCTATATAAAGCAGGGAAGGGGTTGAAAGGTATACAATATATATTTATATAATCTATTTATATAATCGGGAGTTTGAAATTCCGGCACTGTAGCCTAATCCCAAACTCCTTAGCGTCACTGCGAGCGGAGACACGTATGCGCCTTCGCGAGCCGCAGACGCTTAACTCACACAGCCGCTATAGCGTTTTCTCGAGCGGCCTCGCGCCCTCCGCTCACAGCAAGACCTGCGCCCCTCACAGCGCCCAATCCGCCCCGGCATGCTGGCATTTGTACTTCCCCCGTCTGTGCACCCACAGGTCTTAGCAGATCACTGATGCTGACAGCGGGGGGGACAACACAGACAATCAAATCAGGAGGAGGTCAGTGTCAGGAGGAGATGACAGACGCCCGCCGGGGCCTGTGACACTGCAGAGGTCACAGCGGGGCTGTGTGTGCGGACAACGGGGAGGCCGGGGGCTACGGACGTACCGGACACGTCCTCTGCTCCTGGAGATGTGCCGCGGTTCCGCGCTCGCAGCGTATCTGACGCTGGAGCCGCGCTCACCACGCCCACACCACGCCCTCTGCCAAACAACCCACACCTCTCACTAACCTCCTGCAGCTAACCACACCCCATGTTTACCTTTGCCATGATGTCATTTAGCTGCGGCCGCTATCTTTAATAAGGTCAGAAATGATGGCAGTAATCGGATCTCTGCTCCCTCTAGCACGCCCCAACACTGTAGCACCATCTATTAACCCTATTCTCATCACCTATATACTCTGCTACCCACTGAGCCGCCTGTATACTCTGCTACCCACAGACCCGCCTGTATACTCTGCTACCCACAGACCCGCCTGTATACTCTGCTACCTCAGACCCGCCTGTATACTCTGCTACCCACAGACCCGCCTGTATACTCTGCTACCTCAGACCCGCCTGTATACTCTGCTACCTCAGACCCGCCTGTATACTCTGCTACCCACAGACCCGCCTGTATACTCTGCTACCCACAGACCCGCCTGTATACTCTGCTACCCACAGAGCCGTCTTTATACTCTGCTACCCACAGACCCGCCTGTATACTCTGCTACCCACAGAGCCGTCTTTATACTCTGCTACCTCAGACCCGCCTGTATACTCTGCTACCCACAGACCCGCCTGTATACTCTGCTACCTCAGACCCGCCTGTATACTCTGCTACCTCAGACCCGCCTGTATACTCTGCTACCCACAGACCCGCCTGTATACTCTGCTACCCACAGACCCGCCTGTATACTCTGCTACCCACAGACCCGCCTGTATACTCTGCTACCCACAGAGCCGTCTTTATACTCTGCTACCTCAGACCCGCCTGTATACTCTGCTACCCACAGACCCGCCTGTATACTCTGCTACCTCAGACCCGCCTGTATACTCTGCTACCTCAGACCCGCCTGTATACTCTGCTACCCACAGACCCGCCTGTATACTCTGCTACCCACAGACCCGCCTGTATACTCTGCTACCTCAGACCCGCCTGTATACTCTGCTACCCACAGACCCGCCTGTATACTCTGCTACCTCAGACCCGCCTGTATACTCTGCTACCCACAGAGCCAAAATGGAAACTAATGTATATATTTATAAATAATACTAAATGTACACAACAGTGCTGCAGACACATACCTTGGCATAGCGGCCACCGGGTGAAGGAAGGACAGCCGGTCATAAAAGTGGTAGTGGTTGAGCAATGGAGCGGCTCCCGGTTGTCTCTCTGAGTACTGCCGGTACTGCTTCTTATGCTGGTCCCGGCAGCTCCTCCACCGTTTTTTAAGATGGTCAACTGTGAAATGATTTGAAACCGGGTTTAGAGATGTGTAATATTTGAAACAACAAAAGTATGTGTACAAATCAACAATAACATTTTATTCATTTTGTGTGTGTAATGTGTATACAAGGCACAGTGACACGACAGTGTGGAACATCATCAACAGCATTACGGACATTGAGCTCACGTGGCCACAATCACAAATGAGGCAGGACACATGTCAACGCATAGAGAATGTAATAGTGCGGGCACCAGACTCTGGTCATTAGTGGTATTTATATACACCCAACCCCTTGGCCGAAAGAGCCAGGAGGATCAGACATTAAACTCATTGTACTGTTGTGAGCCCATCCAAATATAGGCAACTATGCGGTGGAGCATGATAACACATTCAGGGTCCTGTATACCCTGCTATGGGGGCCCTGTATTCCCACTGCTGGGGGCCCTGTAAACCCACTGGGCCACTGTCTACCCACTGCTGGGGGCCCTGTATACCCACTGCTGGGGGGGCCTGTACACACACTGAGGGCCCTGTATACAGGGACTGACTGGCAGCCTACAGTTTGGGTCGCAACCCTCCCTCACCGGCCCGACACAGGTGAGGACGGGGGGTGGGGAGGGTGATGACTGGCGGCCGCCTCACAGTCACCGCAGCTCCCGCATTCTCCTATGGCTCGCTCCCAGCCGCAGACTCGCGCTCCTCACAGCCGCTCGCTAACAGTCGCAGCCGCACGCCACTCACAGACGCTCACTCCCGGACGCAGCCGCGTGCTGATGACGTCATCGCGCGCCCAGGAGCTTCCGTTTCCGCCTGCTGCTTCAGGGACATGCGGATTATTCATGCTCCTGCAGCCGCATGACCCGTGGCACCTGGGCCAGTCCGCCCCTGCCTGTATACCACAATATGGGGGGATGTATACCCATCTGGGGGCCTGTATACTCTGCAGGGGGAGGTGTATACTCTGATGGGGGGCTGTCTACCAGTGATAGCCGCTGTATACCAGGATGGCGGTGAATATGTTTTCATAGTTTTTCGGGGCAAAAATAGGGGGGTCGGCTTATACACGGGTCGGCTTATACACGAGTATATATACAGTAAATGCAATATATAACGTGTGAACTCATTTAACTTACTTAGATTGCTCTGTTCCTCATGGTCACTCCGATGGAACGCAGGGAACATCTCTTGAGCGATCTCTCTCCAGGCTGTATTAATTAGGGTCGTATCCCCATACTCAGGATCTGTAGGGAGCCATAGAAATGGACGAGCCTCCACAAGTGCAATAAGACGCAGTGTGTTCACCGTGCCACGTCCTGCTGCCATGATTGCACTGATGAATGGATCGCTCTGTGTGTGCGCCTGTCAGCGCGACTCGCTTCCTGTTTCCTTAAAGCATGGTGTGTGCTGGAGAATCGCTTCCCCCGCATCATCGGCTACAAGCCTCAAAATAAGAGAAAAACCAGCGAGTTTGGACTCGCACACTTTCAGAGACACATCAGCGAGTTGTAAATGTCATTATTCGCTATTACTCGGGTCCCTATTCATTAACATTGGACTCGCTGGACTCGCAACGAGTCCCGAGTCCTTGACTCGGACTCGTTGGGGTCTTGCGATTCCGAGTCTTTTCGGACTCGCTCATCCCTAATTTTGAATTTTTATAATGAGAGCCATAACTTTTCGAATTATTAGTTGCTAGCGCTGTATGAGGGACTGTTTTTATTGGGAGGAGATCTAGTTCTTAATGGTTGTGGGGCCTGACAACTCTTTAATTCCATTTGTTAGGGGGGTTGAATAATAATAAAGCAGATTTTTTTCCTTTACTCTGGCATTTTTATTCCTCTAAGAAGCTCATCCCCTCTTATTTGATTGACAGCTCTGGCTTCATAGAGTCAGCAAAGGGCGGAGACAGATGGAAGGCTATTTTCACACAATATCTTTTTCTTGTGCGTTTTTCCATGACAAGATGCTTCAGGTGTCACTCCTTTTCTTTTATGTTTTGTAAACCTTTGGCTACTTTTTTTTAGCAATCTTTGGGCATCTCCTCATTCAGTTGCGATGGGATTCTTTAATTTAAAGCTGCATACGGGTGACATGCCGGCGATGTGGTGGATGTTGGATGTGTGCAGGGACTACACACGTTTCGCTCAGGTGAGCTTCAACCGGTGGACCCGTTGAAGCTCACCTGAGCGAAACGCATGTAGTCCCTGCACAAATCCAACATCCACCACTTCGTGTGCAGCTTTAAATTAAAGAATCCCATCACAACTGAATGGAGAGTGCTGCCTTTTTCTATTTCAAATGAACTTTGGGACTTTGTACTCATAGGCACGACACCACCGTTCAACAACAGTATAGGTCCCGAGCCATCCCCACAACCTCTCGCGGCTTGTCTGGAGTTCTACGGTTGGAGGCAATAGTGCAGGTCATCTTTGCAATTTGCCCATTTTTGGGCATCTTCTTATTTGAGGTTTTTTTTAAACCCATTGGAAGCAAAAACACTGAAAAAAAGTTCAAATGGATTCCAAGGCATCTTCTCTTCCCATTGACCTATTGTAAAGTTATGAGCGTCTTCCTAGCGGAAAATGCCCAAAGAATGTTCAGGTCACTTCTATAAAATGTTCAGCGTCTTGACCTTCAAAAGCCTGAACAGATGAACTACAAGTCGTTTTCCCATGCAAATTAATAGGATCATTGTTTTGATCATTTTTAGCACCATTTCTCTTAATGACCGTGGTCAAGGAACAGAAGAAAAAGGCATGTGTTGATAACCTAAGGCTACATTTACATGACAAGTATTTGGTGAGTTTTTGATGTTGCAGATCTTTTGCACCCTTTCAGCACCTATTATGTTCAATTAGCTCACACTTTTTTGCCTTCCCTGGATCAACATGTTAGACTGGAAACACACTGTCCGAATGATATGCGAGTTACTCGCACGACCCCTGCCTCTTTGGATGGGATACTGTCAGAGGTATGTTTGTCTAGAATGTGAGATAAATTCGCAATAGGGTCTTATATTTTAAGGCAAAGAGCAATGAAAAAACATGACGAAATCTGCTCACAACCAAGTTTGAGCGCTCAGAGGCCAGCTGCTGCAGGATCCACACATCCACTAACAACCGCAGTGCAAAGAAATGCTCTATAAGACGATGTGTCGCAAGATCCGTGCTGCTGCCAAAGGAAAATCAGATGACTGGAGTGTCTGGATATGATTTAATCCCGGGATTAAAGCTACACCATATCCAGACACTCCGGTCTTCTGGTTTTCCTTTAGCAGCAGCGCGACTATAGATGTATGTTTGTGGCACCCCAGAGTCCAGTTGCCACGATGGTCTTTCCTCCCTCATGGGGTAGGGTCATGCCTGGAAGCAAGATAGGGTATCCACACCAGGTAAGCAGACAGCACACAACACCTCCTGACTCCAGACTAGATAGGGGAGCTCTGAAACCCACGTTCAGGAGAGCTCCCCTATAAATTATGGCCTGGGGGTGGGGTTAGGCAGTCTAGTTCCTAGGAGGACTAAGAAAGACATCCTGCGAACTGGAGCGGTGTCAGGCTAATTCGAGGATACTCACTAGCCAGCGTGAGTGACTCGTAGGAGAGGGTCTGAGGAGAGAAGCCTGTTAATGGTTCGCCCCACAGCGGAGTACCAGAACCGGACACCAGAGTCCGAGGTTACGCTGGTGCTCTAAGCTCAGCAGCCAAAACCAGAGGGCAGGAGATTCCAAGTCTCACGGTCACCAAAGCACCTGGAGGCACAGCAGCATGAAGAGTTCAGGGACATTGGTCAAAGGAGAGACACCCACGAAGGGCTCGAGCTGCCTGTCATACCAGTGAGAGACTATCCAGTAGGAGGAATGGGTCGCCGCTTAGCTACAGGCAGCCAGGACCAGCAGAGAGCAGCGCAGCAGGGAGGCCTCAGAACTCACCGGGTGAGGGGATCCTTAACTTGCTTCCAGGCCACCCGGATTCCTAACAGCATCTGTAGAATGGACCCAGGTTTCCACCACTTCAGTAAAAGTAAAGGAAACAACCCCTGTGTGTCTGTTGGTTATTCAGCGCCTTAAGTCCTGCACCCCAACAGCATACCACTGCCATAGACTTGACCTGTTGCCCCAGGGAACCGCTCCACCCGTGGGGAGCGATATCACCACAGCTGCCAATCCATTGTCCCCAGAGGTCCCACACGACAGCACCGGCCCCAACAGCCGACTTCCACAGGTGGCATCACGACACCTATCCCCTGAACCCTATCCCCCTGAACTTTTAAAGAATGATCCCAAGGGTCACGGAGCCGGGTCTCGACCCCTGTGACTTCCCCAGAAGCGCCCAAAGCCCAATTTCGAGTGCCCCACGGCCTAGGGGCGGGTCATGTTTTTCTATGTAACTCGACTGCTCACTTCCAGAGAGGGGGAGGCCATCCCGGGTGAATTAACCGAGGTGTGAGTAACTCGCATGTCACTCGGACAGTGTGTTTCCAGCCTATGGGTTGAATTAGATGGACTTAAAGTCTACCTTCAACCTTAAAAACTATGAGTTTTTTCGATGCTTTGAGAGCATTTTTTTTCCTACGTTTCTATCACATTTTTAACGCTGCAGTTTTTTGTCTCTATTTGGGATGTCATGTTCTAAATGCAGCTGCTTTGTTTTTGATATTTCCTGGTATTTGGCTTTGCCATAACTTTATTGGTACAGTCAAAAATGTATGTGTTATTTATCTTTCTGCATCTACGGTAATTCCATGGGAAAAATCTGCATATAAAACGTGTGAAGTATTTGAAACTTGCACATAGACACATTTGCACAATCTAAAAAAGAAGCACAGAGGGCAGGAGATTTGTGTAAATCTGTGATGCAGCGACTTGCTGCATTGCAAATAGCAGGCTTTGCTCTGTGATATAAGTTTAAGTAATGCATTATGCTGGGACTTGTATTTCCACAGGTTCAGGTAATGTATTACAAGTGCAGGAGTGCAGGGGAGCTAAAAGACAGGGGCTTGTCTGTCCAACCTGATAGCTTCCACATCTAGGGGTCTCAGGGTATATAAATTTCTATGTTATTGGTATTACATGTCACTGTGCATTTGTGAGCCTGAGCTGCCCTGGAAGGCATGCAGTCTGGAGATTGCATGCAGAGCCTGGGATAGCTCTGGCAGAAACTGTGAGGGCTCGCTCTTGGTGCTTGGAAAGACCATTGTCCTGGAACTCACCTGGTATGGTAAGCGTGGAAACAGCCAGCGTCCTGGAAGGTATGCCATGAGAAGACCACAGGGACATTCAGGAAACCACAGTTCTGCTGAGGATCTGGAACTGAGAGGTGTTGGTGATCCCAGAGAGGCAGTTTCCTGAATGATGAACTGGCAGCAGTCAGTGAAGGGAGCTGGGAATAGCTTCTGTAAGGTAACCATGTGTCTAAAAGGGACTATGCATATAATGCCAAGCGTCAGGGGCGGACCTAGACTGTAGTGGGCCCTGGTGCAAAAAATTTTTCGGGGGCCCCCTTCCCCCCCCATTTCCACCCAGGTACCTTATAGATGACCTTGTCTCTAATCGGGGTCGTCTTTTTCTTTTCTTCATCTTGTCCTGACGCCATGATGACTTTTCATGTCTTTGCAGACTTCCATCTTCTCCACTTTTCTGCAGCTTTTCTGACACGGTGCCCTTAAAAATAAGATTGCCATTATAATTCTGTCTAAATAAAAATATCTGCCCTACACTGCGCTCCTGAACAAATAATCTAACTGTCCTCTATACTGTACCTTCTCATCACACTCTCTCTTCAACATACTCTCTCATCCTTGCTGTGGCCTCACACTGTCACCCCATGCAAACCCCCACACAAACACATACTACCCAGTCGTGACTGCATCCATCCCGCCCCCAAGCTACCCAGTCTTTATTATGTTTGACCTCACATTTTTCTTATCCTGTCCTCACTCAAAACTACCTCCGTACTCATCACCCACCTGCTCCCGATACTATGTCTGCTCACAAAATACCCCCTCACCACCATACTGAGTCCATACCCATCCCTCCTTTCTCCTCATACTGTGACTGCACCCAACACCCCCTGACCCACCATTCTGTGTCCATACCCATTCCTCCTCATTCCCCATATTGTGTCTGCACCCACCTCCCCTCACTTCCTATACTTTTTCCGCACCCATTCCCCCTAACTACTCATATTGTCTGCACACATGCCCATACTGTGCACTCAGATTTAGCCTATGGCTCCCCATACTGTGTCTGCACCTATCACCCCCTTGCTCCCCGTTCTCTGTTCTCAAATCCTGTCCTCCATTTGCTGCACATGATACACTCTCCCTCCCTCCATTTACAGACCATCACATGCACCCCCCCTCCATTTGCAGACCATCACTCTCCCCTCCCCCTGCTGACCATTACTCTCCTCTCCCCTCCTCCCTCTGCTGACCATCACTCTCTCCCCTCCTCCCTCTGCTGACCATCACTCTGCTCTTCTCCTCCCTCTGCTGACCATCACCCTCCTCTCCCCTCCTCCCTCTGTTGACCACACTCTCCTCTCCCCCTCCCTCTGCTGACCACACTCTCCTCTCCCCCTCCCTCTGCTGACCACACTCTCCTCTCCCCCTCCATCTGCTGACCACACTCTCCTCTCCCCCTCCCTCTGCTGACCACACTACACTCTCCTCTCCCCCTCCATCTGCTGACCACACTCTCCTCTCCCCCTCCATCTGCTGACCACACTCTCCTCTCCCCCTCCCTCTGCTGACCACACTCTCCTCTCCCCCTCCCTCTGCTGACCACACTCTCCTCTCCCCCTCCCTCTGCTGACCACACTCTCCTCTCCCCCTCCCTCTGCTGACCACACTCTCCTCTCCCCCTCCATCTGCTGACCATCACTATCCTCTCCCCCTCCCTCTACTGACCATCACTCTCCTCCCCCTCTCCCTCCATTTACTGACCATAATAATGTCCCCCACCCTCTCACTCACCCCCAATTACGCTATCATGACTCAGAGGACTCCATCTTCAGTGTCTTCAGCTCCATTAGAGCGGAGCACTTTCCACCGCCGCTGTTTCGCGCCTCTGCGGCGCTGTGACGTCGGCAGCGTGGAGATGAACACCCTGCACCCTGACCCGGAAGTGTCCGCGGTCAGGGCTTCAATTCAGCTAGCAGCTAGCTGATCAGTGGGAGCCGGCAGGCACAGCACTTTCTCTGAACCGCTGTCAGTCTGACAGCGGCTCAGAGAGAGAATGTCCGACTCACACTGCAGCCGCCGGGGAGACACCGCACACTGCCGACGGCGCCCACCTGCCTTGCTGCACCCCCGGGTCCCCCTTCAGGTACGCTGCTGGGCTCCGCCCCCTGCACTTGGGGCTCGGCCAGCAGCAGAGTGACAGAGGAGGAGCCCAGGCCGTCAGTGTCTCCGGCCCCCCTCCTGGTCTCTGCAGCCCGGGCCCCTCAATGGAGTCAGCCCTGTGAGGCACAGTACCCCACGGGGGAGTGAATGGCGGTGCTCTTCCCTCCTGTCAGGAGGCGGAACGGACCGCCGCTGGAGCCTTCAGGGGCCCCCTAGCTGGCCGGGGCCCTGGTGCAGCTGCACCAGCTGCACCACGGTAGTTCCGCCCCTGCCAAGCGTGCATATCTGCTATAGGGACAGACTGAGGATCATATCATATTTCGTTGATGTACATATAATGGACTGTTTATGTTATGTGGTTTATGATGTAATAATCCAATGGACTTTTGTTTTACAGAAAAGTATGCCTCATTTCCTCAATTCTGCTACTATTTAGGTGAACCCCAACATGCTCAGTGAGCAAATCACTACAATTCCATTCACTTTGTGGAACTGTAAGAAGCCACCTTTTTTGCGTAGCGTTAAAAACTTAAGAATTTAACATAGGAAGTTAAACTTCTACAATCGCATCACTTACTCTCAAGTGTCATCTGTATAACACAGCCTGCAGTAAGGTTGAATGGAGTGAGCTCAGCTCCAGCTAATGAGCCCGCTCTTTCAGACCCCAACAGTAAAGCATAAACTTTGTCTATGGAGTTATTTTTTTTTTTTAGGGGGGGTGGGTGGGGGCGGGTTCTCTACCCTTCCAGTGCAATATGGGTTATATCATATTCTTTTTTCAGGCCTTTCCATTCCCGGCTCTGAAAGTTTAATATTTTACCTGCAAAAAATGTTCAGCTTCATTTATGTCATCCAGGCAAGGCATCAAAGCAAACACTGCAGAAGGGTGTTAAATGATAGCGGCCTGGAGACCGTTGTATCACAGAATGGCGCTCCTATACATGTCTAGCTGATTGTATTTGCTAAAAGCACACAGACTCCTCCAAATTGCCGCTTTGCAGATGTGATCTGTCCTGGCCTTTCGGGCCCGCTATGTGGAAACTGCACGACTGGAGCAAGGTTTTCCAATGCCAGAAACTCTTAATCCAAAGCTGATAAACTTCACAGAAAATCTGACACATCAAACATCTCTGTGAAGCCTGGAACCTCCCGAAACACCAGCGTATCTTCTTATATTAAGCCTTTAGTCTGCTCACTATGTATTATTATGTCTATACCCAGCCAACAGAAATGAATTCTTTATATTATGTGCACTGTATATACATGTACGCACATAGATCTCTTTAAAGAGAACGTGTCAAATAACATTTTATTTTTTTTATTATTTTTTTATTTTTTTTTTTCTGCACTGAATTATTCTATTAATGTGTAAATTGCCTCTTCAGAGAGGAAGAGGACTTGAACTCTAGCGTCACCTAGTGCCAGAAATCCTAAAAGTCAATATTGACCCTTTAACAAGCCCTGTCATTCGGATAGGATATAAACCAAACCAGTCTTTTGAGGTATTGCCCATATTCAGAGCAAAGTATGGTATTTGATTTGACTAGGTGAGATAGGCTAGAGGCCCGTTACACCTAGCGATATCGCTAAGAACATCGTCGCAACGTCACAGGTTTCGTGTGACTCACCGTAGCCGGGTTCTGCACATCGCAGGCGTTGACTCTCTTTGTCACGGAACCGCGCCTGCGGCTGTGGGGCCCGGTGGTCCAGATCAATAGGGGGGATGGCTGAACAGTAGGGGTTGATTGTCTTCGTGACGCCACCTGTGAGAGGTCCGGTAACTATACCGGCGCTGCGGGGCCTCCGGGGGATGGAATGCAGCAAGATGGGACGCTCCCCACAGGATGAGTGGGAGTCCCCGGGGCCAGGAGCTGCACAAGATGTTGTGAGGCAGCTGCGGTAATACTGCTGTTAGGCTCAGGAATCAGACGCAGACACTTCAAAGTCTTTTTAGGTACCTTTACTGGTGGTAATCAGGTACGCCAGACCGGGATAGTGAAGTCAGCACTCCTGGAGGTTCACAGCAAGCAGTTAGTGTAGGCTTCCTTTCTGTGTCTTCTAAGGCTAAGGTCGGGTGGATGTGGAATCCAGCCGGACCGGGCAGTGTGTTCAATGGAACGGATTTCACCTGGGTATCAGCACTGAGGGCACTGTAAAAGGGGTTAAGCAGGATCAGTACTTTTCCCTGGGCTCTCGTGGGTAGGTGCTTCAGGTGAACAGGGGGCTAGACTTCCTGTTAGTTGTGCTGGTTCTCTGTGGTCGCTGGGTAGCTCTCACAGCTTCGGTTCCAGTAACCGGTTGGCAAGTGAAGAGTTAAGGTAACTCCGGTGTCCCTGAGAGGTATCTTCTCCTTTCCTCTGACCCCAATTGCAAGGGTCTCTCACTGGCTAGCTGGCTGATTGGGCCTAGTGTGTCCCTCATAAGATGGAGGTTACACACTACCTGCAGCTCTTGTAGCGTCTGCACACACTCTTCACAGTTCTAAAGTGACTGCACACTCTGGTATTTCTCCCTCCAAGACCCTATTTATAGGGGGAACTGGCTCAAAGTGACCAGTGGAGCTCCCCCTAGAGGCCTGGGGTGAAACCAGGTGTTCTAAGGTGTTGTAAGTGTTTGTGAGTGTTGCTTTGCTGTTACTTGCTCCATTCATGCCCCAAGGAGTTCTGTGGTGCCCAACAAGGTGCCAGGGAGCCACACGTGACGTTGTGGCGACCTCACCAGGGATATCGCTGCGTGTGCCATGTAGCAGCGAGCGACTCCCCCGCTGTGAGATCGCTGATTGTTACGGAATGGCGCGGACCATTTTTTCATCGTTGGTTTCCCGCTGGCCATGCTGCATCGGTGTGTCTGACAGGGAAAATGACCAACGATCTCCATGCTACGCCCATGACAGTGGCAGATCCCAACAACCATCAGGGGTCGCCGCATCGGTGAGTAGATCTGCCTGTGTGGCATCTCACCAGTGACCACTTAGCAACTTTCCAGCATTCCCTGCCAGGTCGTATCGTTGTTGGGATCACTGGAATGTCACTAGGTGTAACGGGGTCTAAAGACAGGGATCTATAGGATAAGGTTTCTCCTTGTGAGAGTGTGCATGTGAAGTTAGCAGCACTGGAGCCTGTGGTGTCTTCCTCTTTCCACTAGGGGGACCTCTGCTCAGATTAGAAAAGGAGCTCTGTGGACTCTGTGGATGGCTCTCTTTCCACTGGTCAGCTTTATCGGGGCTGATTGAGACTATTTGTTAGTGTGCTGGACTGTGACAGATCCTCATTCTGGAGAAGCATTGACTTGCTGTCGGACAGAGAATAAGACTAAAATGGACATCCTTTGGTGTATACAGCACAATGCCAGAAGGCTCATCCTACATCTGAGGAGGCTGCTCTCGGGTGACTACTGTCACCAAAGAACCCATTATTCCCCCATGATGTAATAGAACTCTCTTGGACCCGTTTTCTTTGGATTCATTGTAAAAATCTTAAGTCCTGAGCTCGGGCCCCGCATAAGCACTTTCGGTGGGAACTGTGATAACAAAAAACATTTTGTTGCCAAATTGGCCTAGCAGGTTAGACCGGCTTTACACCACAGTTTGTGTGATCCGCTGCTGTCCAGTGTGTATGGAGTCCATACATACATCATTCAAGCAAAATATCCACATAGAGGGGCACAGACAGTGTATAGAGTCATTTCACATGTGTCTATCCAAGATGGTGGGGCAGTGGGTGCACACGCTGAGTATTTGGGGAGTTTTTTCCTCAGTATCTGTAAGGCCTCGTACACATGCTGAGTATTTGGTGATTTTTTTCCTCAGTATTTGTAAGGCCTCGTGCACACGCTGAGTATTTGGTGAGTTTTTACCTCAGTATCTGTAAGGCCTCGTGCACACGCTGAGTATTTGGTGATATTTTCCCCTCAGTATTTGTAAGGCCTTGTGCACACGCTAAGTATTTGGTGAGTTTTTACCTCAGTATCAGTGAGGCCTCGTGCACACGCTGAGTATTTGGTGAGTTTTTACCTCAGTATCTGTAATGCCTCGTGCACACGCTGAGTATTTGGTGAGTTTTTTACCTCATCATTTGTAAGGCCTCATGCACACACTGAGTATTTGGTGAGTTTTTACCTCAGTATTTGTAAGGCCTCGTGCACACACTGAGTATTTGGTGAGTTTTTACCTCAATACCTGTAAGGCTTCGTGCAGATGTTCAGTATTTGATAATTTTTTACCTTAGTATCAAAACTGACCAAAACTCAATACTATGGTTTAAAGCAGGGGTCTCAAACTCGGCTGGGTTGGTGGGCCGCACATAGAAAAACATTTTTAGCGGAGGGCCGCATCTCTTGTGGGACTAAAGGTACCTTTACACGCCGCGACGGCAGGCTGGATACATCGCGCTACTTCGCGTGCACGAGCACGCTCAAACGGCTACAAACGGTCAACGCACCCTCTTCACACGCCGCGACAAGGTGCGCTACGCCACGCTACATCTATAGCTAGCTACATCGCCGGGTGTCTCAAGTAGCCAGCTGTAGCTTAGCGTACCCGCTTCACACGCCGCCACCACAGGGTGAGTGGGAGCAACAAAGGCAGGACGTAAAACACATAGGCGTGCCACAGTCCTGTACGCCGCGCCCAAACCACAACCATTGGTCAACACTACGGAGTTGTGATTGGGCACGACGGAAAGGGCGGATGGCCGAGACGTGACGTACCAGTGAGGGGAGTGAAGCACGGAATAAGCGGTTGTGACATGGCGGAGTGTGGCGAATGCATCCAAACCGATGGTAAAGCGTCACCTAGGAGCGGTGGCAAGTCATCTACCCAGTGTGCATAAAGTAGCGGTGCCGGGGCTATGTGTACGTAGTACAAGTGTTTGCCCTGTCACGCACGATCAGCGCTTGTGACAGCGGCGTGTGTAGATAGCGGCGAGGTGCGTTTCTGCGACACACATGAGCGGCTTACAACACACAGTATGTGCGTTCTCTGTGTACATTGTATGCATCTATCTCTGGCAACAGATGTGAATGTAGTGGAACTGCTCCGTAGCAAAACCTGTGAAAGATCTGTGTGACAGTGTATTACAAAACACCTGAGAAGAATATGTCCGGCATCAATGTGCTGTCTGCAGGTGAGCCTCTGCCTAGAACAAAATAAAGGCTCATGTACGTGCAATGGCCACACTGTTAGGCAAAAGTCTGGGAAAAAAACATGGCTACCCACACATATTGTCTGCACATTCCCAGCCAATAGGTGGCTATGACATCCCAGGCCCCCCACCATAAACTCCATCACATTTCCCTCCTCCACCAAGTAAACAGGCTCACACATGTGTTTGGATCCAAAAAAGTATTTAATAAATCAAAATAATTCATCGTGACCTTGGATTACAAATTGTAACCAAAAATACATCCAAATAAAAGCAACAAATACAGTGCATGTCACAATCTGCCAACACATTGCAGAGAGAGCAAATGGAACCCACATTGGAACCTGTGGAGCATGAAAAAAATAATCAAACATCATAAACTAACTAACTAACTAACTAAACATCATGCACATGAGGAAACCAAAAAATAAAAAAATGGTAAACACAAAATAAAAGGGGTGCAGCTACCCTGCTGTCACCTCCATTGGAAATTTCAATCAACCTCCCAGAACCAGGCAAACTACATGGCCTGGTCCTGCCAGCTCACTGCACCAGACCCATTGAAGTAGGAGCAGTAAGCTTCTCTACTGTCCCTGGCCTCCTGCCGAGTGCGGCCATGGCTCTGGGGCTGGAGTGGCACAATCACATGGCCCTCATCACGCCAAGACCCTGGACGGAGCTCCCCTGTTGTAGCGTCTGCATGATCTACATAAGCTCCTGGCATGTATGATGGCCTATCCCTACGACGCAGGAAGTTATGCAGCACACAGCAGGCCACCACTACCGCGTCAATAGACTCCGGTTTCATATGCATAGGCGTATGAAAAATCCAGAATCTATTGGCCATTATCCCAAACGCATTTTCTACTACACGGCGGGCCCGGGATAGCCGGTAGTTGAAAATGCGTCTCTCAGAAGTAAGGGCCCTCTGGGGATATGGCCGCAGTAGGTGTTCCTGAAGTGGGAATGCTTCATCCGCCACAAACGCAAAGTTGAGATGTCCGGTCGTCTGGTCATTTGAGGGTAAGTTTAGCCCACCATTCCCTAGTAGTGTTGCCAAGGAGCTTCGGGCAAACACACCCCCATCTGAGTTGCGACCGTTCATTCCAACATCCACGTAGAGGAACTCATAGTGCGCATCTACTACAGCCATGAGGATTATACTACAATACCCTTTGTAATTGAAAAACAAAGAGCCAGAGTGGGCAGGTTTGGTAATCCTCACGTGCTTACCATCCAATGCCCCGCCACAGTTGGGGAAGTTCCACCGGGTTTCAAACCCACGGGCCACTTCCAGCCATTCTGCGGCGGTTAGAGGCATTTTCATGTAGGCTGGCTGCAAAGCTCTCCAGATGGCCCAACACGTTTCAGGGATCAGGCGGCTCAGCAGGGGCAGGGAGACACGTGACATGTATGTGAGTGATGTCATGGACTGCCCTGTAGCCAGGAACCGCAAAGTGATCGCCAACCGCTCAGCAGGTGATACTGATGGGCGCATTATAGTGTCCTGACGCGCTATCATTGGCCCTACACGCTCCAATAGGAAGGTGAAACAGTCCTCGGGCATACGGAGATAGTTTCGGTAATCATCAGGACAGTTAATCTCCAGCTCCCGCAACAGCTGCATGTGGCCCCGGGTTTGCCGCCTGAGAAGCCAATCACGGGTCCACAACTGCCGCTGTCTGCGCCTCATCAACCTTTCATACCGATCCTCATACCACATTTGCTCTTCCACCAACGCAAGAGCCACGATAACATTGCGGTCATGGATATTCTGCATCCTCAATATCAGCACCTGTAGATGAGAATACACAACATGAGTACATAGAACAATATGTGCCAATGTCAGCAGGTTAAGCAAGCCACACCTATTGTTGATGACACACTATAGCCAACTGGAGGGGAACTTGCGTCAGGCCCCGAAACACATCCCTGAAGACAGGAAAGGCAAACACCCAGTAGTCACCCCAATCAAAATGGAAGACGCCCAATGATAATGGCCTCCTCTACATCAACTTCTATGGGAGTTTGTCAAAGTAAAACATCTGCACCTAGGTGAGTTAGAAAGGGACTTGTGTCACCAATAATGTATGAGAACAATTTTGCAGATGCCATTACACAGACCATAATGAAAATGTGGCCATTTCCTATTCTGGGAGGTAAAACAAACAATACGTACCCCTATAGGCTGGTCAAGTAAGCTTACAAGAAGCCAACAACTTTGCACATGAGTGAGGTTGGGTAACCATGGTTACATATGTTTTGGCTGGTGCCATTTGGCCAAACCATCTAAGTTATGTCTTCAGTGCCACACCTCCAAGCCATGTCTCATCCTATCCCCGTTCGACCCAGTCTCCATTCGCCACAACCAGTATGCAGACATTGATCCAGGTGACAGGAGTAACACATTTCTGTCTACAGTCCTGCAGGCAATCTCCTGTATGGTGTCTGGAAACAAACACAGCAATGTATATGTTCAAATATTCATAAGCACCAAACCTAATGCCTACTCCAAGTCCACACAGTACAGTAGATCTTCCCCAGCAATACAGACCCCTATACACTACGCTAAAACAGTGTCCTGCGGTCGCAAATTAAAACGACATATGCACCCACACCACGCCATTTCCATGTGTGTCCACAGATACTTACTTAATGGGTCTGGCCAGCAAGCGTAATGTTTGCCGGCATGCGGACCTTTTAAAGGGCCAGCAACCTATCACGATACAGCGATCTCCACCAATTAGCGGATGTTAATTGCGCCCCCAGGTGTCACATTACGCTGTGCGTCATTGTGTCTGCTGTGATTGGTTTAGCGGAGTATAAAGGCAGGCCAATGGCCACTACACCTTGTCCAGAGGTCCATGTGCATTGAGCTACTAGTGTCCTGCGTATCTTCTGCTGCTCTGACGGTAAGCCTCTTTAGCGGTTTCTATGAAAGTGCACGGGACGCTGATGCTTGTATTGGCGGCCGCTTAGGCAATGTGTGTATGGGCGTCTTTGATACGGGCTTTAATTTTGGCCCTCTAATTATACAGATGGGTCAGTTTTTCCAGTGTATGGTAATAGCCAGGTATAGCCACTACTGGTATTGTGAGTGTATACATTTGGTCTCTGATGTAATTCGTGCGTCAAACATATAAAGTTTAGATTTACAACTTTCAAGCACATCTGCATTTGATGGCTGCAATTATTGGTCCCTTCATTGCAGGGATTCTTGTTACCTCAGTACCAATTGTATTCCCATGGATGGCCACACAACTACATGATGATGTGTTTGCACATTACATGTAGTATGTGCAGTCTTGCCACCAACCACGCCCTCCTTTCTCATCTGCTTAATGTTAACCATTTTGCTCAGTACAAAGGTAGTAGCTACCACACAATGTCTTTGCTCACATGTTGGCCTACAGGTTGGTACGCACACACCGTCTACAGGTGTTGTTTTAATATGAACAGTGGGCTCTTAAATCAGGCTTCACACATGTTTAGGGGGCCACAGATTACCTGACATGTGTAATTGTGTCACATATGTATTTTACTTTGGACCGGTGTGACATTGTGCAAATGGCACACATAGGCCAAGTTGTCATACCAGTTATTGCTGCCTATAATGTACATATGAGAACCTTATGAGCATGTAAATTATGTTCACAAGGTTTTCACAGCTCGATATGGCTAGTGTCGTGACGGTCTGGATTGGCTGTGTTTTGTCTTCACCAGATGCCGAGGTGTACTGTGGAATTTGAAACCCAGCTTCTCACGGAGTATCAGCGGCACGAATGTTTGTGGCGCAGCTCGCTGCCTCAATATAAAAACCAGGCAGCGAGGTCCGAGGCCTACACTACTCTTGTGGCTCTAGCCAATCGCTTGGAGCCAAGGGTAGGCAGGAGTTGGGACCAGCATGCGGTGGCCTTGAAAATTAAAAACATGCGGCAGTCGTTCATGCGGGCTCACAATGACTACCTGCGCCGTCGCTCAGGAGCTGGAGCTGAGGAGGTACCATCACCTACCCTATGGTACTATCCCCTCTTCACCTTTATCCTGGGCGAGGTGAGCTCGCGTCGAACGACTACCAACTGCCCCGTAGCTGCGTCCCATGTAGGCCCGGATGAGTCACCATCTGCGCCACAGGAGGTGGGTAATCGTGTTACAGTGTTGTCCCACAATGTTGCCTTCACATGTGTGTTTTGGCCAAACCAGAACTAGGACAGTTTTCACAAATTTTCGGCCTTGGTGTGGGAAACCTTTTTGTGTCAGGGAATCTTACCTCCTGACATAATTTTGGCTTATATGAATTTAACGCAGAGAGCCGCATTCCAAAATAGCATTTCCACCACATATCGGTACACCGGAAAAATGACATGTGTAACGAAGTTTATATTATTCTAGCATTAACATGAAAGAGGCACATAGTGCCATCTACTACAATTTTGCTGCCACACATGTGTGTTGGCTCTGGTGCAAGTGGGTTTTTGTTTTTTGAAGGTTTGATGGTTTTACATCAGATTTGTAATACAAATGGGAAGGTGGGCAACTTCTGTGTTTGGCCAGCCCAGCCCCCAGTATCAAGGTGTTGTGGTGACATGTACTAATTGGGTTACGGCTCTCTGTGACTGACACCTCAATCTGTATTGTGCTGAGTCCCGGGAATCGTAGAGGTGAGTGTCCAGCCGCAATACAGGTTTTGGTGTTGTTAAAGTTTGGTGGCTTGCTGTTTGTAGATTCCTTCCATATATCTTGTTAGTGCCTTTACTTTAGTGGGAGTGGTGTATTGTGTCCTGTGTCCATGGTATGGTGTGGTCCTTGCCGTCACTAATGTTTGGTTTTGTTTCCTCTCCCCCCCACAGGCCCCAGAAGAGGACGGCTCCATTGCGGAGCATTCTGTCGCTGATGATGCTCAGCCCATGACATCTGGGGCTGAGCAGGAGGGCGGGGCTAGTGATGTGGGTCCGGGCCCAGGGCCCAGCTCCAGGATCCGTCGTCGCCGACGTCCTGCACCACCTGAGACGGAGCTGGGCGCCTGGGCCCGACGCGTGCTTTTGAATGAACAGCGGACCCACATCGACAGCGACGCCCTCTACATGAGCGACAGAATGCTAGGGATGGAGCCGCTCCAGAAGAAGATCCTTCTGAGGGTCTTCCACAATGCCGCTGATGCTGCCGATGATGGGGCCCTTCAATGGGGCTGCCACGTCCCCCCCCCATGCAACACACCTTGTGGCCCCTTTCACCAGCTGCCCCATCTCGGCCCGTGAGAAGACCGTCCCCGCCACAGTCACCCCATCCCCCCTCAACACGTCGTCGTACAACCAGACGTTCTGGGGCAGGTCGGGGCTGCCCTCAGAGGAGGGGGGATGCGGCATTGTCAGAGCCGACAGAAGAGGATTAATTTGGACACTAGTAGCCAATGCACCAAATTGGCACTCTGGACTTTTTCTTGTGGAGGCACCTTTTTATTTTTCCCTTATGTTTGTGTAACAATTTTAAGCAGATTTGCTTCCTATGATTTGTTTATTATTTACTATATATGATTCTATAAAATATTAGAACTAACTCAATTGTGTTTTTCTTTTGGCTTATGGCTTGCGGGGGGCAGCCTGGGTGAATGGTGTTGTTCACAATATAGTTTGGGGCAAGCCACACAATATGGGCCAATGGCCTCAGTGTAGGACGACCATAGGTTCCTTTGTACTGTGGTAGGACATTGACAAAGAGCTGTAGTAATGTGTGTGAGATATTAACCTGTTGAACATTTGCCCCCCCATAGTATTGTTGTGACATGAGTGAGGCAAAGTAAAAATTACAAATACTTTTTATTGGCTACATACATGTGTGGAAGTCATTTGCCACTAAACACAGAATGCAGCTTTCTGATAGGTGTAGCCATCCCACACTCCTGATGGTCCCAATGTGGGACAGGATAGGTCCATGAGGTAAAGGGCTGGTTAATCCACACTCCTGATGGTCCCAATGTGGGACAGGATAGGTCCATGAGGTAAAGGGCTGGTTAATCCACACTCCTGATGGTCCCAATGTGGGACAGGATAGGTGCAACGGGCAAAGCCGTGGCCATACCACAATCCCCCTTTTGTGATAGTGGAACACTATAAGAAAAGAGCCCAACGGGGGCAAAAAAGAAGAAAAAACATAACCACATCAAAAGCCTAACAGGCAACGTCTGTAAGTTCAAGGTCCAACTAGGACAACACATTTGGGGGTCAGGGGGCAAATCTGTTTACGGGGGGTTCCACCTTAATGTTGGCCATCTTGATGTTTCAGGACGGTATCCACCATGGTAGACAGGCGGGTAAGGTCCTGTATTCCCCGGTGTAGGGCCCGTTGAAGTCGGTGGGCAAACTGGTGGTGAGCCCTCACGACGTCCTCCATGGTGGGTACACCTGTATTGTGTGTGTGGGAAAAACATCATTAGGTCAGAATACTACCTCTGGTGTTTGTGTCAGGTTCACACAAGCAAGATTGTCCTTACCCTCGGGCGCATCATCATCCTGACTATCAGGGGTGATGGGGAGGCACTGATACTCCAGCCGGCAGCTCCAGCACGTTCTCCATCTGCAAGAGTGTGTGAAGGACATTATGTCAGAAATGGCTAGCTTTTCCATTTCCCACGTAAAAACAACAATGCTTACAGTGTTCGGCCCCTCTAATCAAACTGAAATCACTTACCGCCATACACATCCAACGCAGCTGGATTTGGGGGTTGCGCCCCAGCTTCAGGTTGCCGACCAGGCGAGCCCACCTCTGCCTCCACCAACGCTGGGTCAGCAGGGTCCTCCTCCTCCTCATGCCCTGGTGAGGGCCTATTCCCTGGTGGGGATGGTGGCCCAGCTGGCTGTTGACCCGGTGGTGTGTGGCCTCCAGCTGGCTCTTGCGGCGGTGGGGTTGGTGGTCCACCTGCAGCCAGTTGTGGGGGAGCCTCATCGGCTGACACTTCCGCATCTGCAGATTATGAAACAATAATTGATGTGTCAGCATACTGTTTAGGCTCAGAGATGTATTGACAGTTCAATATTTGTGTTATGTGTTTGTTGTTTTTCATATATGGGATGATCTCATGTATTCTGTATGGCGTAGGTATGTTGCATGAGTGTGTTAATTGGTTGGAGGGCATGTAACACTGTCGAGTAATCTTGGGTGGCACATGAACATTATTTGTAGGCAGATGTGTAGTCAGTGTATCTATAATGTGCGCCCTATATTGTCCCCCATTGCATGTCTGCCGGTGTCCGTCTCACTATACCTAGGATGTCTGTGAACGAATTGTTATGTTTTTGTTGTGCTTACATACAATACAAATCATGTGTGGCCCTCTGAAGTACTCACCACGCAGGCTGGCAATCCTGGCACGGATGTCGAGTATGCGGCCTGGGCATTTTGACTTCAGGTCCGCAATCTTCTTCTGCACCGCTTTTGCGACCCTCACCACCCCTAGTTTATTCAGCAGAGCCCGCTGAATCCGCCGGATTGTGGCGCGGTTACGCAGCCTGGGATGACGGTGCTGCCGGTGACCCCAGTAATCATACCGGTCACAGTGGTCAATTAATATGATGAGCTCTGCCATCCCCCACGTAGCAGCGCGGTGAACGGCCGCCATGACTGCAATGGTGTGTGCAGAGGAGGGGCTGGCACCTTGCAGGCAGAGTGAAAACGAAACTATCGTAATTACGTCATTACGGCCACGTTCCGGGTCACACACCCTTTGAACTAGTCCTACGCGCAGTGACACGGGCGAAGCACTTCTGCGGCACCTACTGTACAACACCCACAGAGCGATGCGTACAGCAAGCCTATGCGCTGTGTACTGACTACTCTACTTCAATGCGGTGTCTGTATACGTGCATCAGTGTTTCAGTTGTGCGCAGACACTAAAGGAACACTTTTATGCGGCATCTGCAGTTCAATATAAAGGCAGCCCGGCCCGTAACACATTGTTCACCGCTGTGTCCAGCATTATTCATTACGTGTTCACAGGATGTGAACACTGTATCTGAGAATCATGGGCCATTTGGTTTGGTTTCCCGTATGTTGTGGGCCGCGTAATTGTACTAAGGTATGATCGTGCATACGGCGCGTATGTGTAGTGCTGAAGGGACAGCTCATCCAAGATGGAGGCCTGTGCGCCAAGGGCCAATCGGCACGCAGAAGCTTCCACCAATGATCGCACATGGGGCGCGGTAAGACGGAGCCGAGGTGACGCCTTAGCTACATTGCAGCTACAGCCCCGGGTGTCCAGGGTTCCCTTCCGTTGCCTCTTTACACGCCGATACAGCTCGCTACCATCGGCGATGTTGCCTTAAGTTTATGAGCAGAGACCATAAACAGATGTATCTGTCGGCGGCTGTAGCGTCGCCTCTTCAGACGCCGCTACTACAGGCGATATGGACGCTACAAGCTACAATTGTAGCTTGTAGCGCGATGTATCCAGCCTGCCGTCGCGGCGTGTAAAGGTACCATAAGTGATAATTTTAGTATTACCAGAATTTCTTGCTCAATGTAGTAAAGTACAAATCCTGATCCCTTTCTTGTAGTAATGTCCCCATCCTGTAGTAATGGAAAGCCACCTGTAGCAACTAGCGTGGTGGCTACATGGGAACATGGGTCCCAGGGGTTATTGCTGAAGTCAGTATAAGGTTAAAGGTTAGATTAATTGAGTTTAATAAGTTTTTTTATTTTATTAAATGCAGTGAAATTTAATCTGGTGAGGTGTCTTCACCTGTGGGCACATAGCAGTTTTGCAATCTGCATGGTAACAGGCAGGCGAGGTTGCTATGGATACCTGCTTGCTTGGTGAAGGTCAGCCAGGATTGGCTGAGAAAATGCGGGAAACGGTTTTGTTTATATCTAGTCAGGCTGAGCCTGACGTCATTTGTCAGCTGTGTGAAGAAGAGACACCCACCCACCCGCCCTGGAGAAGGCTATGCCTTCACTGTCGTTCGGCTTGATTCGAGGGGGAAAATTAACCCAAGGAGTTTTGGGTGTGTTGGTAATTATAGCGGTACAAAAAAGTGGTTTATTGTTTAGAGTTATATAGGATATTTTTATCTATTTATTTGGTTTTTGTACCGCTCTTTGTTACCCTGAATTAAAGCCTTACGGCCATTTCCTGCCACCGTCTATTGTAGTTATTTCGCTGTATAGATAAGTAAGGGGGTTGGGCCCTATGTTCCCATGTCCTTTTCTACTGATGTCCCCCATCCTGATCCCTTTTTCTAGTGATGATCCCTATCCTGATCCTTTTTCTAGTAATGTCCACCATCCTGATCCCTTTTTCTAGTGATGTCCCCCATCGATCATGGTCCCCTTTTGTAGCGATGTTCCCATACTGATCTCCTTTTCTAGTGATGTTCCCCATCCCATTCCCCTTTAGTAGTGATATCCCCCATCTTGATCCCTTTTAGTGATGATGTCCCATCCCGATCCCCTTTTATAGTGATGTCCCCCATCCTGATCTACTTTTATAGTGATGCCCCCCATCCTGTTTTACCTTCTTATTACACACTCAAATACACACTAAAACACACAAACCCACACACAACCCCCCCACATACACATACTCTCACACACACTCACACATCCTCATATACACTCTCACACTCATACACACACTGAAACTCGCACAACTTTCTTATACACACATCCTCACTCACACACTCACCCTCACACACACTTTTCTTACTTTAATGATGCATTGCTCCAGTGCAGGGGGCCGCCGCGGTCCCTGCTGTACTGACTTCCGGTCTCCGCTGTGCTATGACTTCCTCCAGCCGCCGCTCAGACAAGCGCTGTTGCTCATCAAGATCAATGCAATCTGCCAGCCTCTCATTGGCTGGCAGCTTGCATTGATCTTGCTGAGTGGCAGAGCTTGTTAGTGCTGCGGACAGAAGACATCACACAGCAGGGACTGCAGCAGCCCCCTGCAGTGGGACGATGCATCATTAAGTTGTCCAAGGTGCTGCGGGCCGCATAGTGAAGCCACAGGGGCCGCATGCGGCCCTCGGGCCGCGAGTTTGAGACCCCTGGTTTAAAGTGTTTTTTTCTTCTTCCTAACTGTAGGGTGAATTGACTAGATCAATGGATTTTTGACAGGTTACAGTTTCATTCGGCAACTATTTTTCTGGAATAATCTGTTTTGGGTACATGATAATGACCCCCGTCACATGACCCCCATCACATGACCCAGGGGGCCCACAGAGTCTAAACAGCCTGGGGCCCTGGCTACCCTTAATCCACCCCTGAGTCTACCTTTGGGCCCCTCATTTTGCATACTGACCAGAATCATATATTGATTCTAAGAGCTCAAGTCTGAATTCAATAGCTGCACTTACATAGTGTTATTCTCCTGCTTGCATCATACCGCCGATCAGTGACCGTGATACACCCCCAAGGGCCGTGGGGTACTCAGAACTGGGCAACAGTTCTACTGTGGAGTCACGGGGGTCGAGACCCGGCTCTGTGACCCTGGCGGTGTCAATAAAAGTTTGGGGACTAGGGAGTTAGGGATGGTTGTCGTGACGCCACGACCTCCGGAGATGATGGGAATGCAGCTAGGGTGTTATCGCTCCCGACGGGTGGAGCGGTTCCACGGGGCAACTGGTATAGTCTATGGCAGGACTGGGGTGCAGGACTGAGGACGTGGAATAACTGACAGACACGCAGTACGTAGTCTCCGTTACCTTTACTGGTAGTTGCAGGTAGAAACCAGGGTACTGTCCACGGGTGATGTTGTGAATCCAGATGGCCTTGTCAGAGATCTCCTCACCCGGGAGACTTGGAATCTCCTGACCCCCGGTGTTGGCTGCTGGGCCTGTAATACCCTGACAACCTCAGACTCAGGTGTCCGCTTCTGGCATGGTGCACTGGAGTGAGCCCGATGGCTGGCCCATCTCCCCAGGCCTGCTTCTCTCCTTCCTAGACCCTCTCCTACGGATCCCTCATGCTTGCTGTTTCTTATGCTCGACTCTACCTGGGACGAGCTCAGCACCGCCCAGTCCACAGGTCGTCTTCACAGTCCTTCTAGGAACTGAACTAACTAACCTTGCCCCCAGGCCAGAATTTATAGGGGGGCTCCCCTGAACTTGGGTTGCAGAGCTTCCCCTTCTGGTCTGGAGTCAGAAAAAGTGTTTCATGCTGTGGGCTGTGGGGTATTCGGAACCGGGGTATGAGTTCTGCCGTGGGAGTCACAGGGGTCGAGACCCGGCTTCCGTGACCCTGGGAGAGTCTGTATACTCAACTGTCTGATGGGGAATCAGGTGTCTGGGATGTGTTGGAAGGGAATAAAGTTTATAGGTGAAATTTTCATGACGTCACCTACGTTTTTCGGTCAGCATGAACCGACGCTGTGGGTCAGACCTCCAGGGTTGTTGGTATGGCAGCCTGATGTCGTTACTCCCCATAGGTGGAGAAGTACCTCGGGGCAGACATGTTTACTTGAAAGAGTGTGTAAGGCCGTGATTACACTGGGCATTCATGTCTCGTGTACTGAGGCAGTCGGCAGCTTCGCAGGTGGGGAATAACACAGTCTCACATAGCGTTGGAATTCTGTACAGGGTTTACTCACTTCAGTTGCAATTGGACACCAGGCACTTCTCTTTACCAAGTCCAGTCTGGCCTGTCCACAACGAATCCGTATAGTTCACCTAGAACACCTTTGTGTGCCTCTCCGTTCTATGGTCACTCTCCCAGCGCTACTTCTTTACCTCTCCTGTCAGCGCCTCCAACACGCAGTGCCCCAATCTAGCAGCCAGAGGTCCTGTCGAGCGACTGCTACCTGTCCCCTGAACCTAGTTCAGCTGCCTTCTCAGTGGGTGCGTCGGGATGTGGCCACCACTCCTGGAGATTGCATGACCTCCGGTTCAGTGGTTTGGGCTTACAGCACCCGTGACACGCTCAGGGCCGTGTCCCTGGTTCTTGACCAACCCCTCCGTCCAACTTTCTTAGTCCCAGATATAGGCGCCCAGGATGTTCTCGCTCCACCTGTGTCCATGGGTTCTCTCTGTTCTCGCCTGCACACTTGTCACTCACCAACTCACTACTTACTAACTACTCCTACTGTCTGTTCTTCCCTTGTCCCCTTGTGACTGTGCCCTCCCCCCGGGTTCACCCATGGTCCCCTGGCTCCTAGGGTGTGGGTGTGTGGGTGTGTTTGTGGAGGCCTAGGTTAACCATCCCATTTCCTTTAGGACTGAACAAAACACCCTTCAGTGAGTGCAGTACCCCTTTGTGGCGACCAGACCGGTGGGCGCCACAGATACCCTTTCTTGCTTCCAAACACGACATTAACCCCCTAGGGAGGCAATGCCATTGTAGCAACCGGACTCTGGGTGCCACAACCGCAGATAGGAGCCGGCGATGAGAGCCCGGCAATGGCACTATTTGAGCGCATCTGCAATGTCCATGTGAAGGTGCAAAGCTACTGATTGAATTTAGCACTATCAATCAAGATATGATCTATGGCTCTGCACCTGCGCTCACAAACTGCAACTGCACTTACATAATGTTATTGCCAAGTGTCATCGCTGCCTCCTATCTGTGGCTGCTAATCTGTCCTGTATGAGCTCATGAAGGTAGTAATATAGAGTTCAGTCCACACTGCATAAAACATATGTACATGTGGCACCCCAGTGGTTCAGTTGCCACAGTGGCATTGCTTCCCTCACGGGGATGATGTCAAATTTTGAAATAATGCATATTTCACATTCTTGGTTAGTGCAATAAACCTCATTTCAATCCTGAAATATTACTGTGTCCATCAGTTATTACATATGTCACACTGAAATAGCTGTTGCAAAAACCCAATTTTAAACCAAAAAAAATGAGTAAGATTAAGAGGGGTGCCCAAACTTTTTCACATGACTGTATACCATTGAGTGTACCCTGCAGTATAGCGGATTGCATCACACTGCCCAGGATCATCCGGCGGCTCTCCTGACCTGAAAATGTCAGCTGCATAGAATTACATGAAACCATCATGCTCAAATCAGGAAAGCCGCCGGGCGGTGCAATGCAGTCCTTGCACAAGTCATATGCTACACTCTGCACAGTATCACTTCTCCTGTCCTGTATACTGGGTGTAATCAACAGGATCTGTATTATTCTGTATATATATATATACACCGCACAGTACCACTTCTCCTGTCCTGTATACTGGGTGTAATCCTCAGGATCTGTATTATTCTGTATATACACACTGCACAGTACCACTTCTCCTGTCCTGTATACTGGGTGTAATCCTCAGAAAAACAAGATGCCAGCACAGCCGGAAATTGCAAAAAAATATATATGTGTATCTACACCTGTGAATGCCAAACTGCACAAAAATAGAGACATTTTGCAGGAGATTGCAGAATTGAATCTCCTGAGCTACTCCCCCAGCGTCAAGGAATGTCTCAGTTGGAGTAGTCCTAACTCTACGTATTTTTATATTTCTGATGTGTCCTGTAGACAGCATAATACAGTGTAAAGAAAAAGAGGACCATTTAAAGCAAACACTCACCCATACATGACAGACATTGCTTCCCATGCTGCCAGGAGGTCCAGTGGATGAAGAGCAACTGAGGCCCAGACACCTGCAGCTTGCACCACAGGTGTCTGGGCTATTTCACAGTTTAACCCCCACCAGCCCATCCTGTCCTTATTGGTAAAGCATGTCAAGTCTGGGTGAATGAAGCTGATGTGAAAAAAACCTGAAGGCTGGAGGAGGCAGCAGCATGTGAACAGCTACCAAAAATAATGGAGTCAAATGCAGATGGCAACAGACAATTTCTAGCGTGCACGGCGAGTGGTGGTTAGCCACTTGAAACCAAACCAGAGAAAAACAAGATGCCAGCACAGCCGTAAATTGCAAAAAAATATATATGTGTATCTACACCTGTTAATGCCAAACTGCACAAAAATAGAGAAATTTTGCAGGAGATTGCAGAATTGAATCTCCTGAGCTACTCCCCCAGCGTCAAGGAATGTCTCCGTTGGAGTAGTCCTAACTCTACATATTTTTATATTTCTGATGTGTCCTGTAGACAGCATAATACAGTGTAAAGAGGACCATGTAATCCTCAGTATCTATATTATTCTGTATATACACACTGCACAGTACCACTTCTCCTGTCCTGTATATTGGGTGTAATTCTCAGTATCTATATTATTCTGTATATATACACTGCACAGTACCACTTCTCCTGTGCTGTATACTGGGTGTAATCCTCAGTATCTGTATTATTCTGTATATATACTCTGCACAGTACCACTTCTCCTGTCCTGTATACTGGGTGTAATCAACAGGATCTGTATTATTCTGTATATATATACACCGCACAGTACCACTTCTCCTGTCCTGTATACTGGGTGTAATCCTCAGGATCTGTATTATTCTGTATATATACACTGCACAGTACCACTTTTCCTATCGTGTATACTGGGTGTAATCCTTGGGATCTGTATTATTCTGTATATATACACGGCACAATACCACTTCTCCTATCCTGTATACTGGGTGTAATCCTCAGTATCTATATCATTCTGTATATATATACTGCACAGTACCACTTCTCCTGTCCTGTATACTGGGTGTAATCCTCAGGATCTGTATTATTCTGTATATATACTCTGCACAGTATCACTTCCCCTGTCCTGTATACTGGGTGTAATCAACAGGATCTGTATTATTCTGTATATATATACACCGCACAGTACCACTTCCCCTGTCCTGTATACTGAGTGTAATCCTCAGGATTTGTATTATTTTGTATATATACACTGCACAGTACCACTTCTCCTATCGTGTATACTGGGTGTAATCCTTGGGATCTGTATTATTCTGTATATACACACTGCACAGTACCACACCTCCTGTCCTGTATACTGGGTGTGATCCTCAGTATCCGTATTATTCTGTATATATACACCGCACAGTACCACTTCTCCTGTCCTGTATACTGGGTGTAATCCTCAGTATCTATTATTCTGTATATATACACCGCACAGTACCACTTGTCCTGTCCTGTATACTGGGTGTAATCCTCAGTATCTGTAGTGAGCAGTACATGAGGGGCAGTGTGAGGTCACACTATGGGGTGAGCAGTACATGAGGGACAGTGTGACGACACACTATGGGGTGAGCAGTACATGAGGGACAGTGTAAGGGCACACTATGGGGTAAGCAGTACATGAGGGACAGTGTGATGACACACTATGGGGTGAGCAGTTCATGAGGGACAGTGTGATGACACACTATGGGGTGAGTAGTACATGAGAGCAGTGTGAGGGCACACTATGGGGTGAGCAGTACATGAGGGACAGTGTGACGACACTATGGGTGAGCAGTACATGAGGGATAGTGTGAGGGCACACTATGGGGTGAGCAGTACATGAGGGACAGTGTGAGGGCACACTATGGGTGAGCAGTACATGAGGAACAGTGTGAGGGCACACAGTGGGGTGAGAAGTATATGATCAATAATGTGAGGGCACACTATGGGGTGAGCAGTACATGAGGGACAGTGTGAGGACACACTATGGGGTGAGCAGTACATGAGGGACAGTGTGAGGGCACACTATGGAGAGAGCAGTATACGAGGGACAGTGTGAGGGCACACTATGGGAAGAGCAATACTCTTGTTACCTGACTCAACTAGGGGTATATGACCAAAAATTATGTCTGATAGCGCATTTTGACTCCATCTTCATCATTACTGTGAATGAGCCTGCCAAAACATTCTCCCAAATCCTGTTAGGGTGAAACACTACAGTTGTAAACATGATACCCTGGTCAGGGGCCCACTCAGAAGATTCACCCTCCCTCCCTGAGTTGAACACCTAGCTATGCCTCTGCTTTAGACATTTTGCTGAATGTTATTCAGCAATCAGTTTTCCTATATATAAGGATCAGAAAATGGCATTATAGTGCTATAGTTCACAATACGTAAATAAATGATCACTGACAGCAAATTACTTTCTACCAAAGGTATTGCTAAGTACCATTTACTAATGGCTATTAGTTTTGCTATGTATACATAATACCAGATGTATATGGTTACATGTGTGTCTGTATACATGTGTTGATCATTGTTCTGGTGATGTATTCATATACTGATAATAGTTTTGTTGATGTAGTCACTTACTGATGGTGGTTCTGGTGATATACTCATGTAATTGTAGTGGTTCTGGTTATGTGGTCATTTACTGATGGTGGTTCTTGTGATGTTTTCCTGTATTGATGGTGGATCTTGTGATGTGTTAATTTGCTGATGGTGGTCCTGATGATATTTTCCTGTACTGATGAAGGTTCTGGTGCTGTATTCCACTTCCGATGGTGACTATTGATTTTTTTCATGAACTGATGGTAGTTCTGGTGATGTATTCATGTACTGTTGCTCGTTCTTTGAACTTCAATAAGCTGAACATTTTAGTCTAATGGGTAAAGAGGCCTCCAAACTCTAAAGGTACCGTCACACGATGAGATATCGCCGGTGATGTTGCGGCGATCTCATGAACGCGCACATCGCTTCAGCATCGCTCGTGAGACGTCACACGTAGCAATATCGCCGGCAACCCAGGGTGATCAGGTGATTCCGGAATCGCCTGAAACAACCTTGAAGCGATGTGTGCTTTTCTGATCGCCGTGTCACACAGCACCACCTCACCGTCAATGTGGCATACAGAATGGATTGCCTGAACACAGACATCGCCTGTGCCATTGCTATCGCCGCGTCACACGGCAGTAGGCATACGGATCGCTCAAGCTACATCGCCTGATTTCCCGACACTGTTGGGAAATCTCTGAACTCAGAAACAGAGATTAATCGCCGTTCAATCGCCCTGTTACACGCGGCGACGCACAGGTGATGTCGCTTCAACATCGCCTGAACAGGCAGATCTCGGCGACATCGCCGGCGATATCTCCCCGTGTGATGGTACCTTTAGGCAAAAGATGTCAGATGAGAATGATCCCGCATGATGAGACTCCTTATGGCGGCTGCTCTGTCCTAGGTAATGGAGGAGGACTTGGCTCAGCAAAAGGTTTCTGTGTATGGGGGTGCTAGGGGAGAAAGCTGTTACCTTTGGCACACAGAAAGTTAATAGGAAGTTAAAAGGGGGTTTCTGTTTTCAGAAAAGCTGTATGTTGTACAAAACAACGTGTTAAAAAAAACAAAAAAAAAACACATCCTATTCAACCACTTTCAGATGGGTCTTTGTCACTGCTCCAGTGTCCGTTGTTGTCAGCAGTGCTGACGTCACTTCAACAGTGCTGCAGCCAATCAGTGAGCTCAACCTCTCACTCGGGCAGGGTTAATGAGCTCTAATGATTGGGTGCTTTGTTCATGTGATGATAGAGCTGCAGAGAACAACAGACACTGGAATGGGGGCAAAGACTCCGTGTTGGATCTGAGAAGGTGCGTAAGACCTTTTTTTTACTTCTTTAAAACAACTGCACCTTGGGACACAACTTTTCAGAAAACCCCTTTAAGCCCCAAATACATATTAGATAGCTATAGCCTCATTTAGAAGTCCATTTTTTTGACATGTGAGAAAAGACTGATGGTTTATTTTTAACATTTTCTTTGGGAATTCCCGCCACCTCCTGACCGACAACAGCACATCACGAGATTCTGATGTTGAGATAGATGGCAGCACGCTCATGTTTTCTGAGAATACAGAAGGGTGGGGGCACCAAAGGTCAAATTTGCACAGGACGCCATTCAGCCTAAGGCCGGCCCTGATTCCATGTATGTGTCAGTTATTAGGCTATGTGCTGTAGTATCTATATAATCAGTGTTTTATCAGCAGGAGATTATCACTGCAGGACTAGGTGTCATGTACTAGACAGTCTGGCTGATCTGTGTAAACATGCCCCCACCACTGATTAGCAGCTTGCTGACAATGCATACGGCACACAGGAAGCAGCCAATCAGTGGTGTGGGTGGGGTTATAAACAACTGAGGCAGCCAATCAGGGGTGTGGGGTTATACACAGCTCAGAGAGTTCAGAGTGTGATGTGATGGTGTAAAGTGTATGTGTCGATGCTCAGTGACCCATTCATTATTGCAACCAGTAAATGTCCCAGCAATTGCATCTTCGCTAATCATATACTAATGGCCTACCTAGTATTATGCTTAATAATGAAGACATGATAAAAGAAAAGAACACATTCTACTTCTAAAGGCACAATAGAGACCAATAAAGAAATGCAATACACCCCTATTATCCACCGCTCATGAAATTAAGCATTAAATAAATCATATTAAATTGTCCCCTGTGTTATTATTTTCCACCAATCCATGATCTTCTTATGTACAGGGAGACCCACTAGGAAACAAATGATAATAATACTAGTAAAATATTTAGAGGCAGATTACTGATGATTTTTAAGAAAGCAAAATATATAAATTTAGCCCCACTATTTGAGACTACATGACCTACCTCCCATTTTGACCTATTTGATTACTTGAAGGGGTTTTTCAACAAACAAAGTTGATTTTAATCAAAGATCTTGGAAGATTAATAATGTCCACAATTGGATGTATGAATATGCAAATAGAGTCTGTGGAGCCTCTGTTAGGAGTCTCAAACACAGAACTAGCCATCTATCCCTCCAGGGAAGGACCCAGCCAAGGGGTGGATATTGACTTAAAGGGCCACTTCATATGGTGGTTATGGTGTTCTCCGCAAGGAGCCACCCCTTGGCTGGGTCCTTCCCTGGAGGGATAGATGGCTAGTTCTGTGTTTGAGACTCCTAACAGAGGCTCCACAGACTCTATTTGCATATTCATATTTCCCAGGGGGCAATGTGCCTAGTAATTCACTGTGTTTGAGCGCTTTAGCCAGCTGCCCGCAGTGTTTTCTTGGACTGGTCTCCCTGAGATCAGTGAATACTTTGCAATCTTGGTCTACTAGGCCTTGCTCCCACCTAGCCAGAATCCTACTCCACACTGATGAGGGGCAACACCCCGAAACAGCTGTATGTGTATGGCGTCCCTGCAGACCCGTGGCCACAGAGAGGTACAGCAGCTGGGACAGGTAAGCTAGACACTCCACACCAACACCCCCCACACACACTCCAATCCTGAGCCTAAGTCACTTCATGTCAGACGAGGGATGGCGGGAGGAGTAGGTGGAGGGTGGAACAGAGAGCAGAACCCGGGAAAGGGGTGGAGGAACTAGACGAAAAGGACCCAGGAACACTAAGTTTAGGAGAATTTCCTGGAGGGTGAGGAAGATGGAAGGTTCCCCAAGCCGAGACACCCTTCAGCTGAGTGCCAGAGGCAGAAAGAACAACGGGGCCCGGTGGCCGACACCACTAATGGCCGGCCGGGAACACAGGCTGAACCCGATGAAAGACAGAAGGAGCCAGGTGTGCCCGATTAACCCGGGACACTGGTGGCTGGGCCAAGGAACCAGAGTGCCGGCTCTGCAGATGTGGCAGGGTAGCTCCAGGCCCCAACCACAAGAACTCCGGCGGGGTACGAGGTCTTCATGTCCTGGATCCAAACCCCGACACCCGAAGGAAAGGCTGTCCTATAGGACTGAGATACCCGGAGAGGAACGTCCATGGAGAGTCCACGACGGTTGGCCCGAGGCAGATGCGAGGGAGAGAAAGAGAGAGAGGCCCGAAAGGACTAGAAAGGGGGTGCCTCTAGTAACCTGTTCCAGTTGTAGACTGGTCACCGGGACCGAGAGTGAACTACTGTAGAACGCTTGTGACTGTGTTAACCTGTAAACCATGCAGTGGAGTAAAGTACCCAGTCAAATTCAAGCCTGTGTGTGAGAGACTTATTGCATTTGTATCGCTCTCAGGGCTATAGGTTACACAGGACCGGTCCTTATTCTCTGCTTACAGGGGATGTCACAGTGGTGGCCGTGGACCGGTTACGTGGCCCTGGAGGGACCAAATAAAAAGGGCAAAAAAATAGAAATAAGAGTTTGTCAGTGACGCCACCTGTGGGTTGCAGCCAGATATGACCGCCACTGCTTGTCACAGCTACAGGGGATGACGATGCAGCAAGGTGATAAGCCCTCCACAGGTAGGACTAGGATGATCCCTGAGCTGGTGATAATAGTTATTATTGGTGTAGTTGTTGTGAGGTGATGATGGGGAGAGCACTTAATACTGACCGGTGTCTTTCAGATCTCCAGGCTTGATCTTTCCTCAGATTCTGGTCTGGTCAGCCCTAAACCTTTAATAAAATCTCACACTTGTTTCAGGTTTTACCGGTACTTTACTCACTGCAATCTGTAGGCAGTTACGGTTTCTTATGCAGTGAGAGTACCGGTAGCCGGTCAGCAGCTAGAATAGTTCATTAAGCACCCCCTTTCTTTAAGCCTTTCCGGGTCTCTCACTCTCTTGACCTCTCCCTCATTGCCAGCAGTCGCGGACTTTGTCAAGGGGTTCCCTCTCTCTTCCCCCCAAGTCCTATATGAGGCCTTTCCTGGGTTTCTTTTGGTCTGTTAGGATCCGGGCATAGAGACCCCTCACCTCACCTGTTAATATGTGGTCAGGGCTGTAGTCTTCAACCACTTTACATTGCTGGTACCCTGTCCGTAGACCCAGTCCCTTAGTGATTCCGTAAGCCAGTCTTTCACCTGTGACTCCTTCCTCCTTACACCTGGTTGGTCTCTCAGGTATGTCAGTAGTCACGGACCCGGTCAGCCACTGTTGTCACCGGCCACCGTGTCCTGGTGTTACTTCTCAGTCGCCTCCAGTCTCCTACAGCTCAGTCCAGAGTTTTCCTTCAGCTCCAACTCCGTTCTGACTGTCACTCTACTCTGAGGTAAAACTACTGTAGCTCCTCCCCCTCTTGCAGGTTCCACTTAAGCTCCACCCACCACTTGCTCTTCCTCACTTCTCCCTTGCCTGGCATAAAGTCCAGGTATAGGAATTCGGGGACGTGTTGGGTGCTTATGGGTTGGGGTGAATGGCTTACCATTCCAGCTGCTGCACTTCTCTGTGGCTACCAGTCCGCAGGGGTGCCACACGGTGGTGCATAGCCGGGGATCACCTGCGGAGCCGCTGACTACATTTGCTGCGTAGGGAGAGACAGCCTGCGGGAATGGAGAAGACCGTGTCTGGACGGATGCCGCGGGAGCTCCAGAGACGCCAGTAAGTGTCACCACTCTACCTCCATACGTACTCTACCATCACAGATAGACTATATACCGGCCCAGGGGATAACCAGCCCTGCCCATAGAGAGCTTAACACCTCGCTGCCCATTGCCATAATCACCGGGACCATGACAAGCAGCGGTGGCTCATATTGGCCAAGAACCACGGTGGCGTCACAAATAACTTTTATAAACTTTATTCCCTTTTATCACAACCCCTTTTATTGCCGCACCTGGGCATATGGAACCGGGTCACGTCGCTGTGACATTCCCCCGCAGACTGAAGAGAGAGTCTGTTTCCGAGTACCCCTGCCCCAGGGTGCGACAGATGTGCCTAGGAGTTCCAGCCCAATTGTCAAGGATTTGTCTCTTGCAGACAGACCAGCTTCGAATCTTATCTTGGTTGTCTCACATTTCTACTTAAGGGCCCGTTACACGCTACGATATGGTTAATGATATCGTTGGTACATCACAGCTTTTGGGGCAATGCAGCGACGTCGTAACGATGTAATTGCGTGTGACACGTAGATACGACCAATGATAAGTCGTTGGATCGTAGATCGCAGGTTTATGAATATGTCCATACATCTGTCGTTCTTCATTCGTTCATCTGCAACATCGTTGTGTGTGACACCTTTCCAACGATCTCATTTATGACTTTGCCTATTCAGAATTGAAGCACGTAGGCGACAAAACAACCACATGTTTCGTTCGCTTGTCGCGGAATCATTGCTGCGTCGTTCAATATATATCTGTACCTGTGACACCTCACTAGTGATCAATGAACGACGTTCAAGCGATCCTGGCCATGTCGGATCGTTGGTCGGATCGCTGGGACATTGAAGCATGTAACGGGCCCTTTCGTCTGTTTGAAGCTCCCCAAAGGTGTGAAGTATTTCCATTCCTGTTTGTAGAATTAAAGAAAAAACTGGCACACACCAGGTCTCCTCCTCATAAAATCCTCTTTACTTCATCTTCTTAAAATGACATGCGATGGCAGGTGGACAAGCGCTGCATAGCGTCAGGATGACAGCTGTTTCATGTCAGTTCGACACTTCTTCAGATCCTCTACTTCTACCTCTACTGTAGTGGATCTGTAGAAGTGTCGAGCTGACACGAAACAGCTGTCATCCTGATACTATGCTGCCATTGCATATAATTTTAAGAAGATTAAATAAAGAGGCTTCTATGAGGCGAAGACTTGGTAAGTGCCATTTTTTCTTTAATTCTACAAATGGATATGCCTTAATCTGGAATAAGTAATATTAAAGATGGCTGGCACACTTCTATGTTGGGTGCTAGCTAGAAAAATACATAACGTTACTAGATAAATATCCGCTGCACACCAACATCAGAAATTCTAACAAGAAAATAGCTAATGGCTGACATGTATTAATGCACAGTGTGAACTGGAGCAAAAGGCACAGTAGAAAAGTGCTCAAAGCTTATATAAGGAATAACATGAGAACTTTGTTGATGTGATGGCCATGACATCCGAGCTTGGTAACCGCGGCAAAGTCTCTCATTCTACCAGGTCCTAGTCTAGTTGCCTTATGTCTGCAGTGAACTTGCGTGTATGGGTATATGCCACTAAATGCAATTAAAACCTGCAGAACAGGCCCAGTGCCTGCAACGGATGCTACATGCTCCCAGACTTTTCAGAACTCACCAGGTTAGCAACTTAAGTAAAGACGGAACAGACCCAAGCAAGTAGTACTTGTAATTAAAAAAGGCTGTGGACAGTGAAAGATAGCTGCATGTGAACAGCTACAAAGAATTGCCAAATTTGGGTTGTGGCTGACCCCCACTGTGGCCTGCACAAGAGGTTTGGCTTGTTATTCCATCTGTGTTGTTGGTGGCAATTCTTGGTAACTGTTCACATTCAGATATCTTACCCTTCCATCAGGCTCAGTTTATTTCAAGTTCCATTTGCTAGGGCCTACCCCTCCTTTACTCATGAATGCTGGCCTGGTGCGGTGAGCGTTAATTCTGAAAAACCAGGCGTGTGTAGCATCAGCTGCCTGTGCTAGGGCCTGAATTGCCTTTAGAGTCGGATACCCTGTTGAGATTGCCTTGACATGGCAGAGTGGCTCAAAAGATTGATCAATATTTTGCCAAATATCTCGATTTTATAATATTATACAGTTTGGAAGAAATATGTGCATTTGCATGGATTTTATTGCAAGTTATATTCTGGTTGTGCTGGCTTTTTTTTGCTGATTTTTATCTTAAATGTCTTCCGTCCTGATAAGTTTTACACATTCTGATTTATATCTGTATATGTCATTTAAGGTTTATCTGATAAAGCTGACCAACGATACAAAGCTTCATGGAAAAAAGTCTGTGCTTTTGCTTGTACATTCACAATTTCTTTCACACTAATATGTAAGGGTTTTATAGAACAAGACCTGTTCATTCTAAACAATAAATATGATGGACCTCACTTGTTTGATCTTCTGAGTTGTCTGATTAAAGTGAGCTGTAAAAGACGATTAACTTGTCCACATATTTATGTTACCCCATCTAAGAGTCCATCTAAGGGAGAGAGATCCTGATTCTAACGCTGGGTCACTTACTGAGTTTTTTGCAACAGGTTTGATAAAACTTTGTTATTTTCTGCAGCTCTATAAGACATCTCATTAATGAGCTGCAGTGTAGTTCTCAATGACATTTGACCATTCCCTCACGATTGGCTACTTTTTGTCTATAAGCAGCGTAGAGAAAAAGCTATCAGTCAATGTGCAGGAAGGGTACCAACAATACTCACATAAGCATACTTACAGTTGTGGCCAAAAGTATTGACACCCCTGCAATTCTGTCAGATAATACTCAGTTTCTTCCTGAAAATGATTGCAATAACAAATTCTTTGGTATTATTATCTTCATTTAATTTGTCTTCAATGAAAAAACACAAAAATAATTGTCCTAAAGCCAAATTGGATCTAATTCCACACCAAACATAAAAAAGGGGGTGGACAAAAGTATTGGAAGTGTTAGAAAAATCATGTGATGCTTCTCTAATTTGTATAATTAACAGCACCTGTAACTTACCTGTGGCACCTAACAGGTGTTGGCAATAACTAAATCACACTTGCAGCCAGTTGACATGGATTAAAGTTGACTCAACCTCTGTCCTGTGTCCTTGTGTGTACCACATTGAGCATGGAGAAAAGAAAGAAGACCAAAGAACTGTCTGAGGACTTGAGAAACCAAATTGTGAGGAAGTATGAGCAATCTCAAGGCTACAAGTCCATCTCCAAAGACCTGAATCTTCCTATGTCTACCGTGCGCAGTGTCATCAAGAACTTTAAAGCCCATGGCACTGTGGCTAACCTCCCTAGATGTGGACGGAAAAGAAAAATTGACGAGAGATTTCAACGCAACCATCAACGGATGGTGCATAAAGAACCTCGACTAACATCCAGACAAGTTCAAGCTGCCCTGCAGTCCGAGGGTACAATAGTGTCAACCCGTACTATCCGTCAGCATCTGAATGAAAAGGACTGTATGGTAGGATACCCAGGAAGACCCCACTTCTTCTTAAAAAAGCCAGGCTGGGGTTTGCCAAAACTTACCTGAGAAAGCCTACAACGTTGTGGAAGAATGTTCTCTGGCCAGATGAGACAAAAGTAGAGCTTTTTGGGCAAAGGCATCAACATAGAGTTTACAGGAGAAAAAAAGAGGCATTCAAAGAAAAGAACACGGTCCCTACAGTCAAACATGGCGGAGGTTCCCTGATGTTTTGGGGTTGCTTTGCTGCCTCTGGCACTGGCTGCTTGACCGTGTGCATGGCATTATGAAGTCTGAAGACTACCAACAAATTTTGCAGCATAATGTAGGGCCCAGTGTGAGAAAGCTGGGTCTCCCTCAGAGGTCATGGGTCTTCCAGCAGGACAATGACCAAAAACACACTTCAAAAAGCACTAGAAAATGGTTTGAGAGAAAGCACTGGAGACTTCTAAGGTGGCCAGCAATGAGTCCAGACCTGAATCCCATAGAACACCTGTGGAGAGATCTAAAAATGGCAGTTTGGAGAAGGCACCCTTCAAATATCAGGGACCTGGAGCAGTTTGCCAAAGAAGAATGGTTTAAAATTCCAGCAGAGCATTGTAAGAAACTCATTGATGGTTACCGGAAGCGGTTGATCGCAGTTATTTTGGCTAAAGGTTGTGCAACCAAGTGTTAGGCTGAGGGTGCCAATACTTTTGTCTGGCCCATTTTTGGAGTTTTGTGTGAAATGATCAATGTTTTGCTTGTTGCTTCATTCTCTTTTGTGTTTTTTCATTTAAGACAAATTAAATGAAGATAATAATACCAAAGAATTTGTGATTGCAATCATTTTCAGGAAGAAACTGAGTATTATCTGACAGAATTGCAGGGGTGTCAATACTTTTGGCCACAACTGTATATATACTCATACACCACTGTCTTCTCCTAGCATACTGACACTGGTACTGCTGTTTACCTCTACAAAAAGATGTCATCCTGATATGAGAACTCCCCAATTCTACTGATGTGTGTTATTTACATTGATATAAATGGAAAAATTGCAATTCAAATTTGAATGGTCTGATATGATAGATTATGTGGTGATCACACAATCTGCAAATCAACTTCTTTCAAAATTATTTTGTATTGCCAATGAACAATTCCTCAAAAGTGCCAACTATTACCTTTTTTCTTCTTTGAAACTTTCTATCCACTATCTGTTGTCAAATGTAATCCATCTCTAGCAGCAGAAACATTCATCAGGATTACAGGAAGTGGTGAGTCTTTGTTCCTTTACAGGAAATTAGGGCAGGTCTTTATTTCTGTACAGGAAGTGGGTACAGTTCCTTGTCTCTATACAGGAAGTGGGGGTGGGTCTTTTTCTCTACACAGGAAGTGGGGTGTGTCCAAATTGCTGTACAGGAAGTAGGGGCAGGTGTTTGTCTCTATACAGGAAGTGGGGGTGGTTCCTTGTCTCTATACAGGAAGTGGGGGTGGGTGTTTTTCTCTACACAGGAAGTGGGGTGTGTCCTAATTGCTGTACAGGAAGTGGGGGAGGTCTTTGTCTCTATACAGGAAGTGGGGATGGGTCTTTGTGTCTATAAAGGAAGTGGGGGTGAATCATTATTGCTGTACAGGAATCGGGTCCTCGTCCCTCCACTAGAAGTAAAGACAGGTTTCCTCCCTCTACAGGAAGTGTGGATGTCTCTTTATCCGTCTACGGGATGTAGGGATGGGTCTTTGTCTCTCTACAGATTGTGGGAACGGGTCTTTGTCTCTATATAAGAAGTGGGGGCAGGTTTTCGCCTCTCTACAGGACGTGGTTATGGGCATTTGTTTCTATATAGAAAGTGGGAGCAGGTGTTTGTCTCTATACAGAAAGTGGGGGTAGGTCTTTATCCCACTACAGGAAGTGTGGATGTTTCTTTATCCATCTACAGGAAGTTGAGACAGGTCTCTGTCTCTACAGGAAGTGGTGATGGGTCTTTGTCTCTCTACAGGAAGTGAAGATGGGTCTTTTTTTCTCTGTATGGTGTGGAGACGGGTCTTTGTCTCTCTACAGGAAGTGGCAACTGGTCTTTGTCTCTCTACAGGAAGAGGGGACAGGTCTTTGTGACTCACCGTAGCCGAGTTCTGCACGTCGCAGGCGTCTTCTTCTCCTTGTCACGGAACCGCGCCTGCGGCTGTGGGGCCCGGTGGACCAGATCAATGGGGGAATGGCTGAACAGTTAAGGGGTTAAATCTTTCGTGATGACACCTGTGAGAGTTCCGGTGATGTCCACCAGCGCTGCTTGGGCCTCCGGGGGATGGGATGCAGCAAGATGGGATGCTCCCCACAGGACGAGTGGGAGTCCCCGGGGCCAGGAGCTGCACAAGATGTTGTGAGGCAGTTTGGTGTTTGCTGTTAGGTCCAGGAATCAGACGCAGACACATTAAAGTGTTTTGGGTACCTTTACTGGTGGAAAGCAGGCACACTCGGACCGGGATAGTGAGGTTGCCACTCCTGGAGTTTCACAGCAAGCAGTGTTAGGCTTCCTTTCTCTGTACTTCTAATGCGGTCGGGTGGATGTGGAATCCTGCCGGACCGGGTTGGGCGTTCAGTGGAACGTGCTTCACCTGGGTAACTGCACTGAGAGCACTGTTAAAGGGTTAAGCCGGATCAATGCTCTTCCCTGGGCTCTCGTCGGTAGGTGCTTCAGGTGAACAGGGGGCTAAACTCCCTGTTAGTTGTGCTAGTTCTCTGTGGTGGCTGGGTAGCTCTCACAGCTCGGTTCCAGTAACCGGATGATAAGGGAGAGTTAGGGTAACTCTGATGTCCCTGAGAGGTGCTTTCTCCTTTCCTCTGACCCCAATTACAAGGGTCTCTCACTGGGCAGGTGTGCTGGTTTGGGCCTAGTATAGCTCCAGAATCGGTGGTTGCACACGTCCTGCAGCTCTTCAAGCGTCTGCACACTCTACTGTTTCTCCCTCCAAGACCCTATTTATAGGTGGAACTGGCTCAAAGTGACCAGTGGAGCTAACCCTAGAGGCTTGGGGTGAAACAGGTGTGTTCTAAGGTGTTGTTAGGTGTTTTGCTTATTTGTAAGTGTTGCTTTGCTGTTACTGCTCCATTTGCGTAACCAAGAGTTCTATGGTGCCCTAGGGTTGGGCCCTCGAGGCCTGGAGTTGCTCACCCCTGCTCTGTAGGAAGTGGGTTTGGGAGTTTGTCTTTCTTACAGGAAGTGGGGGGTTTGTCTCTCTATAGGGATTGGAGACTAATCAGTATATTTTTGCTCCTGCTCTCTTGTCTGTCAAATTGAATACAGATATAACATAAAGGTGTACTTTCTATCTAGGGCAGGCAAACCATTAGATAATGACAGAAGCAATGCATGCTGACAAGTGAGGGAAAGGAATTTCCAATGCCTTTAGTGCTGGTAGAATTCTAATGAAGAGGAACTGCACACAGCAAAGAGGGAATGGTAAAAAAATAAATAAAATATAAATCAAGACAATTCCTTGACATATTACCGTATATACTCGAGTATAAGCCGAGTTTTTCAGCACAAAAATTGTGCTGAAAAGTGCCCCCCTCGGCTTATACTGGAGTCAGTGGTACTGGCTGAGTGTGGGGGGGCAGTGTCCAGGGGCTGGAGGAGGTGGGGGAGGCTGTACAGTGAGCAGCCGGTCACGTGGGGCCGCTCATTAGTGCAATGCAATATGCACTGCATCCCCCTGTCCATCAGCGGCAGAGGGAGCGGTGCATATTACATTGCACTGTGTATGCGCCCACCCATCACAGATTACAGCCCCCCATGCTTCCGCACACCTTAAAATAATAAAGGATTCATTCTTACCCTCCGTCGCTATGCCACTGTTGCGTCCTCCGGTCCCTGCTTCTTCCTGCTTTAGCCGGCTTCTATTGCTATGACCGGTGAAGCAGCGATGACGTCATTGCTGCTGCGCCGGTCACATGACGCCGGCGAAAGCAGGAAGAGGCAGGGACCGGAGGACGCAAGAGTGACATAGCGACGGAGGGTAAGAATGAATGCTTTATTATTTTAAGGTATGCGGCAGCATGGGGGGCTGTAACCTGTGATAGGGCCTGTATACCACTAATGGGGGGCTGTATACCACTGATGGGCCTGTATACCACTGATGGGGTCTGTATACCACTAATGGGGCCTGTATATCACTAATGGGGACTGCATACCACTAATGGGGCCTGCATACCACTAATGGGGCCTGTATACCACTAATGGGAGGCTGTATACCACTGATGGGACCTGTATACCACTAATGGGGCCTGTATACCACTAATGGGAGGCTGTATACCACTAATGGGAGGCTGTATACCCCTAATGGGGGGCTGTATACCAGTGATGGGGCCTGTATACCACTGATGGGGCCTGTATACCACTAATGGGGCCTATCTACCACTAATGGGAGGCTGTATGCCACTGATGGGAGGCTGTATACCACTGATGGGGGCCTGTATACCACTGATGGGGCCTGTATATCACTAATGGGAGGCTGTAAACCTCTAATGGGGGCCTGTATACCACTGATGGGGGCCTGTATACTACTGCCAGGGGGGGAAGTGCTGTATACCAGTGAAGAGGGTGCAATACACCAGTGATGGGGGCGCTATATACCAGTGATGGGGACTATATACCAGTAATGGGGGACTATATACCAGAAATGGGGGGCCATTTACCATGATGAGAGTCTGCTTCATTTCTCACCCTAGGCTTATACTCAAGTCAATAAGTTTCCCTAGTTTTGGAGGGTAAAATTAGGGGCCTCGGCTTAAACTCGGGTCGGCTTATACTCGAGTATATATGGGTATACTGGTTTCTGTGCACAAAAAGTAGTTTTAACTTCGCGTGAAAAATGACAGCAGGAAGACCATTACATTCTACAGGTTCTACAGGTTTTGTGTGAAAGTATGGGAATTCTTTAAATATACTTCATAAGAGTCTCATCCCAACAAGCCTATGAAGCTTTGTAATAATAAATCCAGCTTCGTATATAACATCAACAAATTCAAAGTAAAAATGAGAACAAAAAAGGATAAAACTTAGCTAAAGTTGCAGGATGACGTTAAAATGTTGAATACATTTCATCTATCTCAGGACAGGGAACACATTCTAAACTGTGCTCTAATAAAGTACATGCCATTCACAGAGGCGGCTACTTATCCTGACAGACAGTTTTGTCTAACCCGCTATCAAAAGTTATTATGTACTTAGGTTATCCTCCTATTATTTGCCAGTGCTTTGTTCTCAAACAGAAACACGCTGGCAAGATTTGCAACAAAATACAAGATGAGGAGAATATTGGAACAACAAAGCTATTAGAATATAATTTAAGGCACGGCAGAATGAGGACAGGAGACTGGAATTTATAAGAAGGTGCTGCTCAAATTTCAATTATTATTAGATTTTTTTATTATAAAAAGAGAATTAAAATGAAAAGAATGGGTTTAGTGGTCTGGAAAAAAAATGTCATTGTGACGTCTGTGTGTTCGGAGTAATGACTTGTGCACAAATCCCATTCTGCTCATGGAAATCTTCTGGGGATCTATAGTTTAAAAAATATGAAGTCAATTTAATTATTGCTGAAATGACAGATTTCATTTTTGTGCTTTAGATTCCTAAAATCCTCAGCATGCAAAGAAGTGAGATGTGTTTTAGAAAGCATTATTTATATTATATCATGGCCTTCAGCTCGATCTCAAACCATGGACACATGATGGATGTAGGAAGGTCGATCTTGTGCAGCCTAGATAAATCTTAGGTAATCCATCATGCTCTTCTCCAAGCCTAGATAGGTTCACCATGGTCTGCTCCAATCCTACACATGTCCATCAGGGTCTTCTCCAAGCCTAGATAGGTCCACCATGGTCTGCTCCAATCCTACACATGTCCATCAGGATCTTCTCCAAGCCTAGATAGGTCCGCCATGGTCTGCTCCAATCCTACACGTGTCCATCAGGGTCTTCTCCAAGCCTAGATAGGTCCGTCAGGGTCTTCTCCAAGCCGATATAGGTCCACCAAGGTCTTCAATGGGGATGCATGTTTTACCTGCATCCCAGTGGATTTCCCCAGACCCATCCGGAGTTGTAAAAACTGATGCCGCCGCACCAGTATTATCACTGATCCGGGCTCACAAATCAGTGATAACACCGCGCGGGAACATGCAGTTTCGTCAAGCTTCATATCTGTTTCTGCTGGATTTGGGCCAAATGACACACCCCCTATGGGGCATGTCATTTGGAACTGCGTTCTGGGCTTTTGCAGTTCCAAAAACCCAGATCCGGAGGTCCAGATCAAATGGGATCCAGAGTCTGAAGGATTTGGGTTCCATTGGGCACATTGTGAATTTACACGTGGTTCCCAGGATCCGAGTGCTTCCGGGTTTTGTCCCGGAGATCAAAAATGCACCAAGATGCATTTTTTGTGTCAGTGAAAAAACCGGGAACACCTAGATCTGTGAAAAAAGTAAAGAAATGGATGCACCGACAAGTTCATCTGGCCCCATTCAAAGTCACTAGGGCTGAAAACTGATGTGGGTGTATCCAGTTCAAGCTGGATACACATGGATGGCGGAAAAACGATGTGTGAAACCAGCCTTAGGCCCTTTCACATCAGCGTTTTTCGCTGATTGCAGCAGATCTGCAGATTTAGCGCATCTGCCGCCTAACGGCCGCACTTGTGTTAAGCCCCATTCATTGTCTGTGGGGCTTGCAGTCAGGTGCGGCAAGTGCAAGTTTTCGGCAGCAAAAAAAAAACGCTGCTAGCTGCTGTTTTTTCATGGCTGCAACTGCCGGATTTGCCAGATGGCGGTAAAACGCAATTGCCGCATTTCCTGCAAGCCCCATAGACAATGCATGGGGCTTGTGACACACCCACTCCAGGGTCGTGGGGGGCTCGTTACCAGGCCAGTTCTTACGGTTCTTTTGGGTGATGTCAAGGAGGCCACCTGGCTTGTGACCCTGGCGGTGTCAATTAAAAGTTCACTGCCAGATGACAGGGGGAATAAAGGAAAAGGATTCGTGATCACTGTGGTGTGCGGCTATGTGTGGCCCTGCCGCTGCTTCAGAACCTCTGGGGACGGTGACCGGTAGCTCAGATGGTTTCCCTCCCGCAGGTGGAGCGGTTCCCCAGGGCAGTGAGTAGGACAGTCAGTTCTTTCCTTGGCCGGTGTTCATTAGGTCATCAGCACCACAGGGTGTTACGCGGCCTCTGCAGCCAGTAGTCGCCGCTAATAAAAGTCTCACACACTTCTTTTGGATTTCTGTACCTTTACTGTAACATTCCAACCAGGCCGCTGGGTGCTTCCCTATGCCAATCTCCGGTTTCAGTGGTTTCTCTAGAACCGGACAGTATCGTCGAGACCCCTAGGTGTTCCTTGCTCTCTCATAGTGTTTCCTTCACTGGTGGTACTCTCAGCGCTCTCAGCTCGTCTCACCTCTCCTCTCAGAACCTCAGCGCACAGAGCTCAGGTACCGACAGCCACAGGCATTAATTGGTACAGATTCTTAGTATCGTGCCTTAGTTTGGCCGCCTTCTCCGAGTTATGTCGGGTTTGCAGCCACAGGTCCCCTTTAGGATCTCATGGCCTCCGGCTTCAACGGTTCGGGTATGAATCCCGCGCCGTGTTCAGAGCCGGTCCCCTGTGAACGTCCACCAGCCCCTCTGTTCCTTGACCAGATTTGGGCATGCAGTTGATGTAGATCTTCTTCTGCACCCCTAGGGCTCCTTTCCTCCTCTGCACTGTTCAGTCTTTCCCTACCAGAGTGAGCATGACCGTGCTCTATCCCACGGGAGCTAACACCTACATCTTGACTTTTACTCCAAGCTCCTACTTCTTTGGTGTTCTCCTCCCAACTAACTAACTACACTTCCTTATTCCCCCTAGTTGAGACTGGGCCCTCCCCCCCCCCCGGTCCATCCACCATCCCATCCCGGGGTCTTAAGTGTGTGTGTGTGTTGTGGGTCTCAACTTCAGCATCCAGGTACCTAGAGAACAGAGGACACTATGAGTCGCCCGCCTGGGCCATGGGGTACTCAGGACCGGTCCCCTTCAGTCTCTGTTGCCTGGGGGGATGTCACAGTGGTGGCCGTGGACTAGTTCCGTAGCCCTGGCTACGTCAATAAAGGGGAATAAAAATTAAAAAGGGAAAGGGCCACTTTGTTTGTGGCCAATTTGAGCCACCGCTGCTAGTCACGGTCCCGGGGATGACTGGCGATGGGCAGTGAGGTGATAAGTCTATGTGAGATGGTACAGTGGGGGTTGCAGGTGTCAGCGTACAAAGAAGTGGACAGAGACGGAAAGAACAGTCTGTTTTACCTTTAATGATGTTATGGTAGGTGTAGCTGAGTACTGCCAAGTCATTGTTCGGGATCCGGAGCTTGGAGGCCATTGGGGCTATCCACGTGGGCAAGTTCTGAGGCCTCTTATCGTGTTGGTTGAGGCGGGCCTTGGCTGCATAGACTGTGCTGTGACCGCTATTGTTGGTGTAAGCCATATGAGAGGCGGCACAAGCCCTTCTCAGGTCTGGACCTCTCTCTAACTACCCCTCCTGGGCTCTGTAGTGCAGCTGTGACTCCTGGCTTCAGTGTGAATGGGAAACCTGAAATTGCGATTTTGGTCACTGGGTATAGAATCCCTGATGACCTTGGTCTCCGATGACCGTACTTAACATAGTAACATAGTTTTTAAGGTTGAAGGAAGACTTTAAGTCCATCTAGTTCAACCCATAGCCTAACATGTTGATCCAGAGGAAGGCAAAAAAAAAACCATGTGGCAACACTAAGCTCCACGTTGGGGGAAAAAATTCCTTCCTGACTCCAGATACGGCAATCAGACTAGTTCCCTGGATCAACGCCCTATCAAAGGATCTAGTATATAGAACTGGTAATATTATAGTTTTCAAGAAAGGCATCCAGGCCCTTCTTAAATGTTAGTAGTGACTCACTCATTACAACATCATGTGGCAGAGAGTCTATAGTCTCATCTTAGTAAAGAATCCGCGTCTGTGATTATGATTAAACCTTCTTTCCTCCAGACGTAGAGGATGCCCCCTTGTCCCAGTCTCAGGCCTAAGAGTAAAGAGATCATTAGAAAGTTCTCTGTACTGTCCATTCATATATTTATACATTATTATAAGATCACCCCTAAGCCTTCATTTTTCCAAGCTAAATAACCCCAAGTTTAATAACCTGTCTTGGTATTGCAGACCCCTTAGTCCTACTGATTGACTTTTGGTCGCTCTTCTCTGGACCCGCTCTAGTTCAGCTATGTCTTTGTTATACACCGGAGACCAGAATTGTACACAGTATTCTAAGTGTGGTCGCACTAGTGACTTGTATAGAGGTAAAATTATGTTGTCCTCATGAGCATCTATGCCTCTTTTAATGCATCCATTATTTTATTTGCCTTTGCAGCAGCTGCCTGACACTGGCCACTAAATGTGAGTTTGTCATCTACCCATACACCCAGGTCTTTTTCCGTGACAGTTTTGCCCAGTGTTTTACAATTAAGCACATAATTATACCTTTTGTTTTCTCTGCCCAAGTGCGATGACCTTACATTTATCCCCATTAAAGCGCATTTGCCATTTATCAACCCAAGCTTCTAGTTTACATAAATCCTCCTATAATATAAAGTTGTACTTTTCCTTCACTAGGTCCTGGGGTAAACTGGCGCTGGCTCCACTCCCCAGACCTAGTTCTCCACTTCCTCAGACCCTCACCATGGGTCTATGTGGCACCCTGCCCTTTTAGGAAGCCACAGTACCACCTAGTGCATGGAGGGATTTCCACAACAGGTAACCTGCACACTCAACACCTTCCATCCCAGGCCTGTAGGGGGATCTCCACTTGCTGCTTTAAGCAAAATCCCATATAAATACTGGTGCTGGGGGCGGAGTTAGGCAGTGCAGTTCCAGGGAGGACTGTGAAGACAACCTCGTGACGGAGCCCGAACCAGAGGACAGCCTAGCCAGAGTGAGGTACCCGATAGTGAGGGTCGGAGGCAAGGCTAGAGAGGAAGAAGCAGAATTGGGGGCAGAGGAGCCATACCGTTTCACCCCAAGGAAGCAACCTGGACACCGGAGTCCGAGTCTTCTAAAGAGCATTTAGCCCAGCAGGAGAACACTGGTCTGACCAAGGAGACTTTGGTTTCCCCGGTCACCTGTAACCATAACCAATCAAAGAGCCAGGACCCGCAGAAAATCCCCAGAGGTAGTGGCAGTCCAGAGAAGGTTCTTACCTGAGCTCAGAGTTACAGAGGAAGAGAAACACGCAGGAGGCCAGGCCAGGTTCTATACAGGTCAGGGCTTCACCACAAGTAGGCGAAGGGACAAGAAGGCGTTACAAATCACTGTGGAAATCCTGAAGTGCCCCCCCACCGGCTGGAGTGTACCCTGGACAGTGCCGATTTGTCATCAGTAAAGGTACAGAAAGCAACTCCCGGTGTGTGTCAGTTCTTACAGCCCTGATCCTGTCCAGCGCAGAGACTGTAACTATCTCCCGCCTGCAGAGGCTCATCCCTGTGCCAAATCCTATCCCTACATCACTGCCTCGGGGACCCCTGCTCCACCTACGGGGAGCTATAGCATCAGGCTTTCCATCCAACATCCCCGGAGGTCTGCAGCAGCGCTGGTGCCTTCATCAGACTCTGTAGGTGGCGTCACAACTTCTTCAATCAAATCCCTGTACATAATCCCCCCTTTTTAAAGCGACCCCAGGGCACGGTCCTGGGCACGGTCCCCAGTATCCAACGCCCAGGATCCGAGTATCCCAAGCCTTGGGGCGGGTCATCTAACACCCGGTAAGACGGTCAGTCTCCTAGGATGGGCCTAGAGCGACTTCGTTCCTAGGGTGTCTCCTACAGTCCTCCCTGGAACTGAACTAACTGGCCCCTCCCCCAGACTAGAATTTATAGGGGCCCTGCCCTGAACCCGGGCTTTAGAGCTCCCCTTTCTGGCCTGGAGTCAGTATGGTGTTGTGCGTGTGCTTACCTGGTGGATGCCTTGCCTAGCGTCCAAGCTTATATTGTGGCTACTGGACCCTGAGGTGCCACAACTACTCTCCTGCTAATGGAGGAGTGCATAGCCCCGGTGGCAGTCTGACCAGTGGGGCGCCACATTTACTGTAAGTGTGCCGCAAGGGCGACCGTTAGGCGGTAGATGCGGTAAATCTGCGGGATCTGCCGCAATCAGCAAAAAAACGCTGATGTGAATGGGCCTAAGGGCCCTTTCACATCAGCGGTATTTTCAAATCGCGGCAGATGCGGTGAAAAAACGCATCTGCTGCGATTACCGCATACGCGACACTTGCGGCACACTTGCGGCAAGCCCATGCAATGTCTATGGGGCTTGCGGTAAGGGTGGGAGGTGCGGCAAGTGCGGTTTCGGCACTTGCGGCAGGTGCGGCCGCGAAAAAACGCTGATGTGAAAGGGCCCTAAGTCTGGTTTTAGATACAGCATATACTGTCAACAGAATCTCAGGCGAGCCTGCTGCCGTCCCGTAATAACGCACATAAAAATTGAACAAAAATCAACAATTAGAAAAGAACAATAGAAAAAAATCATTAAAATCTGATTTAATGAGTAAAAAATAAATATGTGACATGTGATATAAAAACCATAGGATGATAAAAGGTGGAGATTCCCTTTGAGGATGAACACTCAATTATTACACGTGTCTATGGCCGGTTTTACATATCCTGCTGGTTTTTATAGCTCTCTGTGCAAATCAAGAGTATATCAGGAGAGCAAGAGATCACGGAGATAATAATATGCAAATAGCTTGGAACAGAAATCAATAAATATTTTTTCAACCATTTGAGCTTTCAATTTTGGTGGCAATAACATGAAATTAGTGACAGCTGAGACCTCGGCTAGAAAGTGGCTCCAATAATGTTAATGAAATGCAGACAATAAACTGGAAGGAAATGGCACGGTAATAGCAATTATGATATGGTAATAATGACAACAAACTGTATAGAAAAGGGGAAAAAAAACTAATTACCTTTCTAAAAAAATCTACTTGAATCAGTGATTCCCGGCACTGATATCTGTCACTGCCGTGTGATACAGAAGACTTGTCGGGAGGGATTTGGAGGGTCTGAGGCTCCTTTATTTAGCATTTTAATGAACTGGGGACTATATTCTTAGTGCTTGTCTGGTGCACACATAAAGGAAGGTTATGCACTTGGGACTAGAAAAAAATGTCATTATTACTTACTAAATAAAGCGGCATGGAAGAGGGATGGTTAACCAAACTGAAGCACCTGGTGTCACAGAGCTGCAATGCTTCTCCTGTGTTCTGATTTCAGTGTTGGGTAGAGTTGGTGACGAATCGAAGACCCGGTACTTTGGCCACACCAGTTATCAATGTCCGCTAGATATGAGTCGTAAGAACTCTTACCCGCTGACCTTTCTTTTGATTAGCCGACCTGAGTGACGTGATTGTTGCAGTGTGACCTACATGTGATATCGTGCCAGGCTGGCTAATCAAAAGAAGAGCCGCAGATGCTGGCAGGAAGAGGCAACCCTCACAGCTCCTGTCCGGATGATGGACCGAGCTGTGCAAATTGATTTAGACTGAACCTAGTGCTGGCGGTGGATAGATAGATAGATAATAGTGATGGGTGAACCCGAACTTTAAAGATCAGGGTCCATACCGAATGCCTAGTGTGTGGGTACAGATCCCGAAGACAGACTTGCTTGGGAAGCCCGTGTTACAGTTTGGAGGCGAGGGGTTGTAAAAAAAAAGTAAATAGTTATTAAATGACAGCATCATAGTTACCGCATTCCACCGCCTTGCCACTTGTGCTTCCAGGCCGCTCATTAACTTCTTGTATATTCACTGCAGAGGCATGCAACAGCCAATCACAGACACTGTCACAAAGAATGGGCTTGGCTAAAGTATTGGCTGTTGGAGTAATCTAGAAACTGCCCATACATTCTAAATGCATGTATGGGCTGGTTTCAGGTTACTCCAGCCGCCAATCACAGATGTCCATTCTCTGTGACCGCATCTGTGATTGGCTGTTGGGACCCTCTGCAGTGAATATCCATAAAGATAATGAGTGGTCTGGAGGTACAAACGGCGGGATGACGGGACACCATAAGTTTGAGCTGCTGTTTAATAAGTATTTGCTTTCTTTTATAGCCCCCTGCCCCCAGCCCATAATTCTAAAGTCCGAGTTCGGGGTTCGTGCTCAAGTTTCGAGTCATGTTCGGCCCTGAACTCAGACTTTAAAAAAGTCCGGGTGAGTCTGCCGAACCCCAAAATCAGCGGGCTCGCCCATCACTAATAGATAATAGACACACTGGACAAAAATATAAAACACACACACTTTTGTTTTTGCTCCATTTTTCATTGGCTAAACTCAAAGACATTTTTTATGAACAAAATAGGCCTTTTTTATTAAATATTGGTCACAAATTTGTCTAAATGTGTGTTAGTGATCAGTTCTCCTTTCCCGAGATAATTCATCCACCTCACAGGTGTGGCATATCAAGATACTGATTAGAGACATGATTATTGCACAGGTGTGCCTTCGGCTGCCACAATAAAGTCCGCTCTAAATGTGCAGCTCTATAACACAGATTGCCACATATGTCGCATGTTTTGAAGGAGCGTGTAATTGTCATGCTGACTGCAGGAATGTCCACCAGAGCTGTTGCCCGTGAAATGGATGTTCATGTGCCGTCTCCAGAGGCATTTCAGAACATTTACTACATCCTATCAGCCTAACAACCACAGACCACATGTAACCACCCCAGCCCAGGACCTCCACATCCAGCATCTTCACCCCCAAGATTGTCTGAAGGCCACTTTACACACACAGATATCTGTGACCAACTTCTGAACAGATCTCTGGTTGCAGTGAAATCATGGACACATTGCTCCATTTTGTGGCTGTGTACAAAATGGAACAATGTGTCCATGATTTCACTGCAATCAGAGATCTGTTCAGAAGTTGGTCACAGATATCTGTGTGTGTAAAGTGGCCTTAAGATTGGCCACCCAGACAGCTGCTGCAACAATCAGTTTACATAACCAAAGAATTTCTGCACAAACTGTCAGAAACCGTCTCAGGGAAGCTTATCTGCAGCTCGTTGTTCTCATCAGGGTCTCCACCTGACTGCAGCTCGTCATCCTTATCGGGGTCTCCACCAAACTGCAGCTCGTTGTCCTCACTGGCGTCTCCACCTGACTGCAGCTCGTCATCCACACTGGGATCTCCACCTGACTATAGCTCCTTGTCCTCACTGGGGTCTCCACCTGACTGCAGCTTCTCATCCTCATCAGAGTCTCCACCTGACTGTAGCTTGTCATCCTTATCGGGTTCTCCAACTGACTGCAGCTCGTCCTCCTCATCAGGGTTCCCACCTGACTGCAGCTCGTCGTCCTCATCAAGGTCTTCACCTGACTGCAGCTTGCTGTCCTCATTGGGGTCTCCACCTGACTGTTGCTTGTCATCCTCATCGGGTCTCCACCTGACTGCAGCTCGTTGTACTCATCAAAGTCTCCACTTGACTGCAGCTCGTAGTCTTCATCATGGTCTCCACCTAACTGCAGCTCGTCATTCTCATCGGGGCCTGCACCTAACTGCAGCTCATCATCCTCATCATGGTCTCCCTCCTGACTTCAGCTTGCCATCCTCATTGGGGTCTCCAACTGGCTGCAGCTCATCATCCTTACCAGTGTCTCCACCTGACTGCAGCTCGTCTTCCACACTGGGGTCTTTACCTGACTGGAGCTCGTTGTCCTCATTGGGGTCTCCACCTGACTGCAGCTCCTCGTCCTCATTGGGGTCTCCACCTGGCTGCAGCTCATTGTTCCCCATTAGGGTCTCCACCTGACTGCAGCTCATCTTCCTCATTGGGGTCTCCACCTAACTGGAGCTTGTCTTCATCATCAGGGTCTTCACCTGACTGCAGCTCGTCTTCTTCATCAGGGTCTCCACTTGACTGCAGCTCATCATTGTAACTGTTTATAAATTTGATTACGATCTAGTTTTTACTATGGGCCAGACTATTTTTGCACATCGATGTTTGTAACTGAGGCTACTGGCTGTGGGCTATGTATTGATTTGACTTATGTATTATCCCTTGCTATTGTGGCGCCCCTGAGGCTCCAGTTGCCACAGAGGTACTGCACCTCAGCCAGAGGTGTGGTTCCCCGCTCTTGGGTAAGGAAGGGACACTACGTGGCACCCATGTACCCGCATCCAACACTACACACTCCAGGTCGGTGGTTCGGAGGACCCTGTTAGCAGTCGGTTAGCGAACCCCATTGCAGCCTGAGCCAGCGCTCCAGACCATCTACACGGAGAGGGTCTTGTTCCAGTGGGAAAATCTGGGGAGGAGTTGATAGGGTTCAATGGAGAGGGTCAGGTGACGACCAAGAGCTGGGATGAGTATTGCCAGCAGCAGAAGGCTTCCGTGGAGGCAAAGGAGCAGGAGTGGAAGGCCCAGTGGAAGGAGTTGGAGAAAGAAAACATGCAGGCCAAGGCCCAAACCCGCAAGCTCAAAGCTGCAGAGCAAGGACCACGAGTGGTGGGCACTGTAGCATAATTTGACCTGGCAAAAAGCTGGGGTTTTATTAGAGACCCCGAACTTGGAAAGGACTTGTTCATCACAAGGAGGGATGTGGAGTCGCATTTCTTAAAGGGTCATCCTGAGCGCGATCTATATCCTGGCGATCAAGTTGCTTACACCTGGCATCAGGATGAGAGGGGTTGGTATGCCCTGAACATACAGAAGGTGGGTGCAAAGGACATGTCCCCAGAGCGCAGTGCTGCAAACCCCAAGGAGCAACCAGTTGCCCTACGTCAGGCTGTGATTTACAACCAGGTGGCGCTATTGGTGAGGCAGCGAGCACATGAAATCCCCGGGCAAGGCGATGGCTTGATTACGCTACCCTGGAAACAGAGCAAGTAAAGTAGAAATGCTGAACGCAAATGTAAATAGTTAAGTTTACCTGGTTAGGTTTAATGGAAAGCGATAATGTATAAGAGTTATGAGTGTGTAAGTACCTAGTGATAGGTAATGTTGGACATTAAGGGTATGTACTGACAGGAAGGTTTAACGTCGGTTTAGCAGCGAAAACCGCCTGCGGTTTAGCATAGGTTTTATTTAAACTTATGTAAATCCTAAGCAGCGTTAGGACTTACATGTAACCCTATGTAATTTAGAAACAGCTGTGCACACATAGTGGGTTTATGTGAGCGGATCCGCCAGCGGTTGAGCGGTTTCCCAGCGGTTTAGCAGCATACAGCATGTCAATTCTTCTCAGCGGTTTTTGATCGGTTCCATGAACAAAATCCTCCATAGAAAACCGCCGGAAAAACCGCCGGAAAAACCGCTGGAAAAACCGACTGAAAAACGCTGTGCACACGCTGAAAAAAAACGCCGGAAAACAGCTGGAGACTTCAGAGCTCAGAACTGATAATTTCCAGCGGTTTACTGACGGTTTGAACGGCACTAAACCTTCCTGTGGGCACATACCCTAAGATCATGGACAGTGAATGATAGGAAATGTTTATGTATAGTTAGCACTAGAAATGAGCGATGTTCGATTCAAAATGTTCGCCAATTTCAAATTCGATGTTTTGGGCGGTGTTCGAGTCATTTGAGGAATGCGAAAAATTTGCTTCAAATTTGGCAGTTCGAGATTATGTTCGATAATGGTTTGTTCACCAAAAGCGTAACTGGATTTTCACAGTAATACTGTTAATGAATGTTAATATCCAGTTTCAGTGTATAGTGTGCGGGGGGAAGCGGGGTTTAGATCAATGCTGCTGAAATAATGCTGATCTCCATTTTTTAATCCTAACTGCATATACAGTGGGGCGGTGCAGGCTGTCAGCCAATCACACACACACAGCAGAGTGCATTTTTTGCACACAAGCAAGGGCATGTGTCATTGGCTGTGTGTGTCACATGTCCTTGCCCTATAAGACCCAGCCATTTTCCCCTTCGGGCCATTACCTCAGTGCTGCAGTTGTGTGTCAGTCAGGCACCGCTACTGCTGCTGTGGGTGCTATAAAGTATGACTAAGACAGATACTGAGCGAATATCAAGTTAGATAGACAGATAGGTTTAAGGAGTATGGACAAGTTTGAATATCAGCCCTTTTGAGGGCTACTTCAGACAAGTAGGGAGTAGGGACTAGTTGGACTTGGAATATCAGCCCTTATGAGGGCTACTTCATAGAAGTATGGACTAGTTGTAATTTCAGCCCTTTTTAGGGCTAGGTTAGAGCAGTTTTTGCCAAGCAGTTGTGTGCCAGTGCTGTGCAAGTGTTTTTCACAGCATCTGGCCAAATCTTGCACAAGGAATCCTTTTGGGCAGGTAGTGTGACACTGCTGTGAAGAAAGCTACACAACCTGTCTTCAGTAGCCAATTTTTTACTGCAGCTAGTCCAGTCAATCCTTTTGGGTTAGTAGCAGTGTCTGGTTGTCAGTGGTGTGGCCCACCTGTATAGTAAGCTACACCGCCTGTCTATCCAGTAGCCAATTTTTTACTGCAGCTAGCCCAGTCAATCCTTTTGGGATAGTAGCAGTGTCTGATAGTCAGTGGAGTAGCCCAGCTGTGATGCAAGCTATGCCGCCTGTCTATTTCATACTAATTTTTAACGGCATCTAGCCCAGGTAATAGTTTGGGCCTAGTAGCCGTGTCTGTTAGTGAGTGGTGTAGCCCTCTTATGATCCAAGCTACACCGCCTGTCTATTTCATACTAATTTTTAACTGTATCTAGCCCAGGTAATAGTTTGGGCCTAGTAGCCGTGTCTGTTAGTGAGTGGTGTAGCCCCCTTATGAACCAAGCTACACCACCTGTCTATTTTATACAAATTTTTAATTGCATCTAGCCCAGGTAATAGTTTGGGCCTAGTAGCACTGTTAGGCCACTCAGCTCTGCTCGATTTTCATCCAATTTTTTTTGCCAACAACTGTAGAGTTGCCAATTTGGTCACATACAAAATGAGTGGCAAAAGGCCTGCTGCTGGTGGAAAGGGAAAAAAATTTGTGTCTGCGGGGCAGGTGGTAAAGCAACAGTAACATCTGCAGAAGAAAGACCATCATCCAGCCAAACTAAGATGTCTACTTCTTTTCGTGGACAATCTGATATGATCCCTTTCTTACGGACACGACCATTGCTATAAATTGTAGATGAGGCACAAAAAGAGGAGGTACTTGAATGGATATAAAGCGCTCCATCAGGTGGGCTCTCCTCCACCTCAACTTCAACATCACAAACACTCCAATGCTCAGAGGTGTCACCCCGATCGCACATGCTTCCTCCCAGCTCCCAAGTCTCCAGCCGCCCTACTGAGTATGGGGTAACACAGATGGTTGAGTCTGCAGAGCTGTTCAGTCACACTATAGCCTGGGAATCAGAGGTCTGCTCCAAAGCTGCAGTGAGTCCAGATGAGAAAATGATCTGCCCTGATGGCCAGAAGCTTTGCGAGTCGTTTGTCAGCTTTTGGACACCTTTGAAGGTGTTTTCTATGTGTTTGTATGTGTTTGTGTTTGCCTGCCAATGTTTTCAATGGAGTTCGACGGTGTTCCACGAACATTCAATGAACACACCACCAATTCGATGAATCAAATCAAATTTGAACGCTAGGGTGGTGGCTCATCTCTAGTTAGCACCCGGTGTGTTCCCTGTTGGTTTTAAAGCTGACATTTATAACTCGGAAGTTTCAATTGCATTTTTAACACTTTAACCACAGAACAAAAACCCACCAAACTGTGGTCCAGCGAGGAGACCAGCAAAGTCCTATAGCCCGCCCAGGACCTACGTTGGGGATTTTATTAAACGGGTCCCCCATACAGCACCAAGGGACAGTGAGAAGGACATCCCGGTCAGGGAACTCACTGTACCATGTAACGTGGACTGGAAGTTTTTACTGAAAGTTTTATTAAAATAATGCTACTGTTATAGTCTTTTATATGCAATGTTAAAGAATATGCGCCTCCCGATAAGGGAGGAAAAAGTTACCTGTTAAATGTTTTAAACCTGTTGAATGCATTCCAAAAAATGTTTGCATGTCTTCTTTGCTTTGTTTCAATCACGTCCAGCCCGCGGACGTGCTGGGTTTTACGAGTGGGGTGTGTGGCGTCCCTGAGGCTCCAGTCACCACAGAGGTACTGCACTTCAGCCAGAGATGTGGTACCCCACTCTAAGGTAAGGAAGGGACACTACCTGGCACCCACATACCCGCATCCAACACTACACACTCCAGATCGGGGGTTTGGGTGGACCCTGTTTAGGGAGGGCCTCATCCCTGGCTGGAGGCGAGACAGGTAGGGGATGTGGGTGGAGGAAGTGGGACAGGAGCACTAGAAAGTGGGAACAGACCAAAGGATGTACAGGACGGACTGACGTGGTAGTACGTAAGGAGAACGTGAGGAGTTGGAGAGAGGACACGGAGACGAGCGGACGTGAGGAAGAGATATCCAGGGGACTGGAGGCAGTGGAGCTCGTCCCGAGACGGGAAAAGAGGACAGAAATGATGGAGGAGCCAGCGAAGGGCTCAAGAGTGACAGAGGGAGTCCCAGGGGCATAGGAAGTGAGTGATCTGTGGCGCCCCTGCGACCTGGTGGCCATAGGGTGAACTGCAGTTGGGACAGGTAAGACGGATTTTATTGGACAGCATCGGCTCCCTTAAAATCGTTATGTGAAAGTAGTCTGAAGGGGACCGACGATTCACCCGGTTTCCCCAGATTACCGACGGGGAGCTCTAACTCCACGTTAGAGTTCCTACCCCAAAGGACAGGCAGCTCAGTGGCGACCACGAGGACCCACAAGGGTCCGAGCCACTGCCAAACTGTCCGGAGACACACACACCAAGTGAGAGAGAGAAAAAGCCTGGAAAGGACAGAGAAGGAGTGAGGGGTCACAGAGAGGAACAACCTGGCTGCAGGGAGTAAAGGAACCCGGAGGGGAGAGGTGTAACCCGTGTAAAGACTTGTACTGTGAACTGTAACTGAGCTGTTATGCTGAACAACCTGCTAAGTAAATACGGTGAACCCTGCCTCTGACTCCCTTGCATAATTCTCTATTGCCTGCACATGATTCCCCCCAACAGGACTTCAGAGAGATCCAGCCTGGAGAGCCACAACCTGTCAGCTCTAGACGCTGGAGAAAGGAAAGCTGCAGCAGCAGGACAGTAAGTGTATTGCATCCACTACAAGCTTACACTACACCATAGACTTTAACATCACTGCCCCGGGGAACCAAGTTCTACCCGCAGAGAACTATTCCATCTATAGCTGCTATAACATCATCCCCGGAGGTTCTGCAGCAGTGGTGGTCCCACTATCGACCACAAGCCGTGGGTGGCGTCACAACAAACTATTATCCCCTGTAAATATTCCCCTTTTACTTGCCAGGGCCCGGGACACGGTCCGGACAGGACCAGGACCTCCGTGACATCCCCCAGTAGCAACCCCGGTCCGATACCGAGTACACCGTCCCAGTGGGCTCGACACAACACCTTAGCTGCAATATCTCCAGCCCCAGTGGATCTGCACTGCAGCGCCGGCCATCCACCCCCATTTCCGAAACCCACCAGTGGCATCACAAATCATTTCCCAATTAGACTTTCCCCCTTTTAATGACACTGCCGGGGCACGGAACCGTGTCATGACCCAGTGACCTCCCCAAAGAACCCCCGTCTTGTGGAAGCGTGTCACTATATTTGCGCTTTGCGTTTGAAGTGGGATAACTTGGTATCTCTTCGGTAGCATTAGGATATTCTTGTTTTTTCATATGGCTTTTATTACATTCTATTTAGGATACTCACCCTTTTGACACACCCTTAGCGCTGCCTTTGACTTCTGGAAACTTTTGTTCTGTCCTCCTGTGCACTTTACTATTGATTATTCTATACCTTTTATCATTGAATATACTACTTTTACCTTGTTGGTCACTGAATTTTCCTAATAAATTATTTTTTGTAATACCTTTTATTAGTCGGGGGAATCTGTGTATCAGCAGTGATTCACTTTGTAGTACTATAATTAGCACCACTTAAACCCATTTATTGCCCTGGTATTCAGGTTCTCTGGAATGGGCCTGGGCCCATGAGACTGACAAGATGCAAGACGTCATGGATCCGAGAATCGACATGGCTCTTTTTGCTAAGAGTTTCCACTGATGGTAGCCTGCTTCTCCAAGTCCAGAAGTCACCTATAAATGTCTTTCTTGTAGAGGGGTGTGACTGTCAACTGTGATAATTCCCCATTCTGCTGATTCCTCCTAGCCATCAGTCCCCAACCAATCAGTGAGCTATCACCTTGCAGTATGCTGACATTTTTTTCTCTGGCTGAATACAACTGAGTATAAACTCATAGATCAACATTGCCTCATTGAATAACATGGGTTAAGGTTTAAGGCTTTTTCTTGCATTACACTTTACTGAGTTATACACCAGTATGAGCTTAGCATTAGCTCTAATGGGTACATTTTCTCCCTGTGGAGAGTGACTTGCCAGGTTTTGCATACCACTAGGAGAGACTTAAAAGCCACAATGCTACTCCGGAAAATTTAATATCCAAATTGCCTCTCAAGGAGGAAGAGGGCTTGAACTCTAGCACCACCTATTGGAAGTAGCAGACCTAAAAGTCAATATTAACCCTTTCAGCAGCCTTGTCATATGACTTAGGATAGTACCCAAATGAGAATCTTAACTTACCCCTCATTAGGGTAAAGTATGAGATCTGATTTGGCTAGGTGAGGGGCTAAGATTGGGATCTAAGAGGTAAAGTTTCTCCTTGTGGATAGTGACATGCCAGGTCTGACAGCAAAAGACTTAAATGCCTAAAATGCTCCTCTGGAAAATTAAATATGGATATTGCTTCTTCCAAGAGGAAGAGGACTTGAACTCTAGATCCACCTATTGGAAGTACTAATCCTAAAAGTGAAAGTTGTTTAAGTCTCCCCATACTGGCATATTGTCACTTCAGTGAGGAAGTGAAAAACTCTAATGCCACCCAATAAGGGTAGCAGTCTTTAAAGTCATAATTGACCTTTTAACAAGCCTTTTAATATGACTTAGGATTTGTGCAAGATCAGAACCCCAAACTGCAGATGCTGTGTTTCGGGGTGATTGCCCCTCATCAGTGCAGTGTGTGGGATCTGATCTGGCTGTATGAGAGGCTGAGACGAGGTCTGGGGGACTAGCTTTCTAACTTATGGAGAGGAATCTGCCTGCCACCATAAGGAGACAGATGAGCTGATAAGGAGACTTATAGCCGCAATGCTCCTCTGGGAAATATGTAAATTGTCCCTTCAGTGAGGAAGTGAAAAAAACTCTTAATGGCACCAGTAAGGGTAGCAATCCTTAGGCTGCTTTCACACTGCGTCTTGGATCTGATCCGTGGCTGTCAGGGTGAACCTGACAGCCCCAGACCGGATCAGCACACAGACCTGGAGGGCTAATATGCCCTCCGGTCCTGTGTGCACCCGGACGCAGCTGACGCTGCTGATGATTCAGGACTGTGGCTCGTGGGGAGCTAGCCGCGATCCTGAAATAACAGCGGCGTGCAACTGCAGGTGTCCGGTTCCCGGATCCTCCCGGATCGTGGCAATCCGGCCCCATAGGCTCCCATGTTAGGGAGCGCCGGATTGCCCCGGATCCGGGCGAATCCGGGAGGATCCGGGAGAAGGCAATTAGGGGAGATTTTTCTCCTCGGACACAAAAACGATGCAAGCAATGTTTTTGTGTCCGTGAGAAAAATCTGAATTCTCCTGGATTCTCCCGGAGAGATGGAAACTGGATGGCAGAGAGCTGCCATCCGGCTCCATCTGGCCTTATAGGATACTGTGGGGCCAAAATCCGGTCCGGGGCTGTCTGGCTCAAGCTGACAACCACGGATCGGATACAAGACGCAGTGTGAAGGCAGCCTTAGTGAGGAAGTGAGAACTCTAATGACACCCAATAAGGGTAGCATTCCTTGTAGTCATAATCGACTCTTTAACAAGCCTTTTAATATGACTAAGGATTTGTGCATGTCAGTCTTCACAAGGAGAAACCTTACCCCTTAGATCCCAGTCTTAGTCTCGCAACTACCCATACCAGATCTCATACTTTGCACTGACAAGGGGCAATGCCCATAACCTTAGCCCTTAGAGTAATACCTGCTTATTATTTATTATCATTTTCTTGACAAGGGTTTCCTTAAATAAGCCCCACCATAGTAAGGCTTAGATAATACTTAAAACATAATAAAATTCCCTATCTATATTCTTGGCCCGGAGCATCGCTACTGCTGTCTGACTCATATCTATATCTTTTGGATTTCAGAAAGACGCGAGTTAAAATTCTGTGTACTTTATGTCCACATGAAGTGGCGGCTGAATGACACCACTAAATGACTTTCCTTTCAGACAGGGCTGATGCCTTAAGGTGAATCTTATGTTGCAGCCATAAAGGTTTGGAGCAGTCAGGCCTGAAGGGTGTCCGCTAAATCACAAAGAAGGTCCTGTTGAGTCTGAGTAGCCAAGAGGTTTATCACTCCTCTCAGATGGTGACGATAAATCCTTTACTTTGTGTTTACTGAACTACCAAGTCATCAGCTTCCCGCTGTCATTGTATAACTTGTGTTTTATTATTATGGACTCACAAACCATTTACCTGCATCACCGGGGAGCTCGGGGGATGGTGTATTTTGGGGATTTTGACTTAAAAGAGTTATCCCACCAACAAACTTCAATCCTAAATTGATTTTAATCAATAAATATTGGAATAATACCAATTTACACAATTGGATGTGTTCAAAAAAATATTCCTATGCTGAGATAATCCTATCTGTGTCCCTGCTATGTACTGAGTAATGGATGTGTCTGACTGTACAGGGACATGGTCTGATCATACCACATCTCCTGTGCTGAGATAATCTTATATATGTGTCCCTGCTATGTACTGTGTAATGGCTGTGTCTGACCGTACAGGGACATGGTCTGATCATATCACATCTCCTGTGCTGAGATAATCTTATACATGTGTCCTGCTATGTACTGTGTAATGGATGTGTCTGACCATACAGGGATATGGTCTGATCATACCACATCTTCCTGTGCTGAGATATCTTATATATGTGTCCCCTGCTATGTACTGAGTAATGGATGTGTCTGACCATACAATTACATGATCTGATTCATACACATCCCTGTGCTGAGATAATCTTATATGTGTCCCTGCTATGTACTGTGTAATGGATGTGTCTGACTGTACAGGGACATGGTCTGATCATACCACATCTCCTGTGCTGAGATAATCTTATATATGTGTCCCTGCTATGTACTGTGTAATGTCTGTGTCTGACCATACTGGGACATGGACATAAAGACAGTTCATCAGACGACCCCCAAACTCTGAATTCACCACAATCCCCTCTGAAGACTGAAGAAAGGTGGTGAAGCTTCATGATATGGGCATGTTTCTCTTACTATGGTGCCAGGCGTATTTACTGCATACCATGGACATGACAATTTTCAGTATCAAAGTACTACAAGAGGTCATGTTGCCTTACGCTGAAGAGAAAATTCCCTTGAAATGGGAGAACAAGACAATGACCCTAAACACGAGTAAAGAGCAAAAATTGGTGGTTATCCAACTAAATATTAGATTAGTGTTTTCACATGAATGATAAATCTTAGAATAAACGAGTACATATTTTGAGTTTGTAGCAGACACTGCTATCCTTCTGAACAGCCAAATGTTAATTTTTTTGTTATGTTCTGTAAAGTAGTTATAAAATATCTACATTTCTCTTCATATTTTGATTTAGAGAACAGTGTGCAATGTTCCCAGTGCTGGAAATAAAAACTATTATAAAGATTTTGGGCTTAAATACATTGCTATAATTTTGAACACAGCTATATGACTATACAGTGTTGGCCAAAAGTATTGACACCCCTGCAATTCTGTCAGATAATACTCAGTTTCTTCCTGAAATGATTGCAATCACAAATTCTTTGGTTATTATCTTCATTTAATTTGACTTCAATGAAAAAACACAAAAGAGAATGAAGCAAAAAGCAAAACATTGATCATTTCACACAAAACTCCAAAAATGGGCCAGACAAAAGTATTGGCACCCTCAGCCTAATACTTGGTTGCACAACCTTTAGCCAAAATAACTGCGATCAACCGCTTCCGGTAACCATCAATGAGTTTCTTACAATACTCTGCTGGAATTTTAGACCATTCTTCTTTGGCAAACTGCTCCAGGTCCCTGATATTTGAAGGGTGCCTTCTCCAAACTGCCATTTTTAGATCTCTCCACAGGTGTTCTATGGGATTCAGGTCTGGACTCATTGCTGGTCCACCTTAGAAGTCTCCAGTGCTTTCTCTCAAACCATTTTCTAGTGCTTTTTGAAGTGAATTTTGGGTCATTGTCCTGCTGGAAGACCCATGACCTCTGAGGGAGACCCAGCTTTCTCACACTGGACCCTACATTATGCTGCAAAATTTGTTGGTAGTCTTCAGACTTCATAATGCCATGCACACGGTCAAGCAGTCCAGTGCCAGAGGCAGCAAAGCAACCCAAAACATCAGGGAACCTCCGCCATGTTTGACTGTAGGGACCGTGTTTTTTCTTTGAATGCCTCTTTTTTTCTCCTGTAAACTCTATGTTGATGCCTTTGCCCAAAAAGCTCTACTTTTGTCTCATCTGACCAGAGAACATTCTTCCAAAACATTTTAGGCTTTCTCAGGTAAGTTTTGGCAAACTCCAGCCTGGCTTTTTTATGTCTCGGGGTAAGAAGTGGGGTCTTCCTGGGTCTCCTACCATACAGTCCCTTTTCATTCAGACGCCGACGGATTGTACGGGTTGACACTGTTGTACCCTCGAACTGCAGGGCAGCTTGAACTTGTTTGGATATTAGTCGAGGTTCTTTATCAACCATCCACACAATCTTGCGCTGAAATCTCTTGTCAATTTTTCTTTTCCGTCCACATCTAGGGAGGTTAGCCACAGTGCCATGGGATTTAAACTTCTTGATGACACTGCGCACGGTAGACACAGGAACATTTAGGTCTTTGGAGATGGACTTGTAGCCTTGAGATTGCTCATCTTCCTCACAATTTGGTTTCCAAGTCCTCAGAGACAGTTCTTTGGTCTTCTTTCTTTTCTCCATGTCTAATGTGGTACACACAAGGACACAGGCAGAGGTTGAGTCAACTTTAATCCATGTCAACTGGCTGCAAGTGTGATTTAGTTATTGCCAACACCTGTTAGGTGCCACAGGTAAGTTACAGGTGTTGTTAATTACACAAATTAGAGAAGCATCACATGATTTTTCTAACAGTGCCAATACTTTTGTCCACCCCTTTTGGTGTGGAATTAATCCAATTTGGCTTTAGGACAATTCTTTTTGTGTTTTTTTTCATTGAAGACAAATTAAATAAAAGATAATAATATTAAAGAATTTGTGATTGCAATCATTTTCAGGAATAAACGGAGTATTATCTGACAGAATTCAGGGGTGTCAATACTTTTGGCCAACACTGTAAGCTATGATTTACTTACAAAAGTTTGCTACTCCTACTTCTTTAAAGGGAACCCATCAACTGGTTTTTGCTTCCTCATCTGAGAGCAGCATGATGTTGGAAAAGGGACCCTGAATCCAACGATGTATCACTTAGGCGGCCGTCACACGCTTCAATTTTGAGCGATATTGTTAGCGATCACTGCACGCGCGATCGCTAACAATATCGTTCACATCGCTGGTGAGCTGTCACACAGACAGACTCAGCAGCGATGTGGACCAGCGAGATCCTGGTAACCATGGTACACATCGGGTTACTAGGCGCCGCCGCGTCTTTGTAACCCGACGTTTACCATAGATCCATCTCCCAGCATAGGCTCTGCCGCTGGGAGATCGTTCATCGTGGTGTCACACACCACGATGATGCAGATTGATCAAGCGATTATCGCTTGATTTGAGCTCCGGCTCACAAATCTGCGATCAAACAATCAAGCGATTTTACATGTAAAAATGCTGATTCACGCAGCGACGCACAAACGATATCGCTTAAGCGATCAAAAAAGCAGATCACTTAAGCGATATCGTTCAAGAAATTGATGCGTGTGACGGCCGCCTTAGATTATGGTTGCAGTAGTTCTTAAACAATCAGAGTTTGTAGGTATAGAATGCAGCAGAGCTCAGAAGGCTGTCCTGCCCACACCGGACTCTATTTACAATGTCTACAGCTAGTGAGCTGCTAATCATAGCAGGGGCTATGCCAGACTAGATGAACATTAGTCTTCCAATCTGGCAATGATAATCTCCTGAAACTAAAAGAAACATTGCAAGTAAACAACAGTACAGACCTTGATAAAAGAGGCGACACTGCAATCTTTGTGTTAACCCAAGAACGTGCTGTCTTCAGATTGTGTAGCAAAACCCGGCTTATATAATCCCTTTAATATTGTTACCATCGAATTAATAACAATTTTAATATTGTAGTTGTTTTATCAACAGAACACATTTTTGTGTGGAATCATCCAAAAAATAAACTTCTGTGTGCAGATATGTCACTGTCCACAAGGAGAAACTATTAACCTTTAGATATTGCTATTAGATGCTTGTTATGGCACCACCTGCTGTCCTTTTTAACTCCATCTCAGAACGTCCAGCCATTGTGTCCATTGCTGGTGGTCACACATGCTCAGTAGCTCTGTCCCAGGAGTGATTCCTGCTATTGTATTAATCAGACAGCAAGGATCAGAACACTAGAGGCGATGTAATGTCCCCAGCACTAGACACATTAGGCGGACATTCTGAGAGTGACTAAAAAGAACAGTAGGGGCACCATAACAAATGTGGGACAACCCGTTAAATGCTGCTGTCTTTTTAACTGTATTATATTCTTTTTTCACTATGTAGATATACCATGGACCTCTATACCCCACCCTGGACACGTCCCTATTCCCCAACTAAGAGCCTGATATGCCATGGACTTCTATAACCCACTCTAGACATGTCCCTGCCCTCTAAAACGATCCGGATATATCCTGGACCTCTATATGCCTCCCTACTCCCCACTCCCTACCCCCTTCCCCCTATTTTTACCATTTGCTTTGGCAATGCTAATACAGTCATATGAAAAAGTTTGGGCACCCCTCTTAATCTTACTCATTTTTTTTTTTGTTTAAAATTGTTTTTTGCAACAGCTATTTCAGTGTGATAGATGTAATAACTGATGATGGACACAGTAATATTTCAGGATTGAAATGAGGTTTATTGCACTAACCAAAAATGTGAAATATGCATTATTTCAAAATTTGACAGGTGCGAAAGTATGGGCACCTCAACAGAAAAGTGACATTAATAGTTAGTAGATCCACCTTTGCAAATAACAGCTCTAGTCGCTTCCTGTATGGGCACCCTTCTGATTTTCATGATTTGAATACTCCTAACTACTTTTTACTGACTTACTGAAGCACTAAATTGGTTTTGTAACCTCATTGAGCTTTGTACTTCATAGCCCGGTGTATCCAATCATGAGAAAAGCTATTTTCAGGTTTGTCCACAGTGGCATCATGGGCTCCTCAAAACAGCTCTCAAATGATCTGGAAAAAAAAAGATTGTTCAACATAGTTGTTCAGGGGAAGGATACAAAAAGTTGTCTCAGAGATTTAATCTGTCAGTTTTCACTGTGAGGAACATAGTAAGGAAATGGAAGACCACAGGGACAGTTCTTGTAAAGGCCAGAAGTGGCAGGCCAACAAAAATATCAGAAAGGCAGAGAAGAAGAATGGTGAGAACAGTCAAGAACAATCCACAGACCACCTCCAAAGACCTGCAGCATCATCTTACTGCAGATGGTGTCACTGTGCATCGGTCAACAATACAGCACACACTGCACAAGGAGAAGCTGTATGGGAGAGTGATGCGAAAGAAGCCGTTTCTGCATGCACGCCACAAACAGAGTCGCCTGAGGTATGCAAAAGCACATTTGGACAAGCCAGTTTCATTTTGGAAGAAGGTCCTGTGGACTGATGAAACAAAGATTGAGTTGTTTGGTCATACAACAAGGCGTTATGTATGGCGCCACAAAAACACAGCATTTCAAGAAAAACACTTGCTACCCACTGTCAAATTTGGGGGCGGGTCCATCATGCTTTGGGGCTGTGTGGCCAATGACGGCAACGGGAATCTTGTTAAAGTTGAGGGTCGCATGGATTCCACTCAGTATCAGCAGATTCTTGAGAATAATGTTCAAGAATCAGTGTCAAAGTTGAAGTTACGCCGGGGATGGATCTTTCAGCAAGACAATGATCCAAAACACCGCTCCAAATCTACTCAGGCATTCATGCAGAGGAACAATTACAATGTTCTGGAATGGCAATCCCAGTCCCTAGACCTGAACATCATTGAACATATGTGGGATGTTTTGAAGCGGGCTGGCCATGCTCAGCGACCATCAACTTAACTGAACTGGAATTGTTTTGTAAAGAGGAATGGTCAAAAATCCCTTCATCCAGGATCCAGGAACTCATTAACAGCTACAGGAAGCGACTATAGGCTGTTATTTTTGCAAAAGGTGGATCTACTAAATATTAATGTCACTTTTCTGTTGAGGTGCCCATACTTTCGCACCTGTCAAATTTTGAAATAATGCATATTTCACATTTTCGGTTAGTACAATAAACCTCATTTCAATCCTGAAATATTACTGTATCCATCAGTTATTACATATATCACACTGAAATAGCTGTTGCAAAAAAACAATTTTGAAACAAAAAAAAATGAGTAAGATTAAGAGGGGTGCCCAAACTTTTTCATATGACTATGTACTCAGTCCTGCCAATAAAGCTCAAAAAATTTGAATTTGATATACCAGAGAAGAACTGGTTTAAAACAGTGATCTCATGACAGATAACCTCATTATACTAGGAGCCACTTATTTTGCTAAGGGTGGAGATTCCCAGATGACTACTTGTGATACATGAGTTCCTAAGGTGGGGCCGGCCTGAATGACGTCCGCATGCTATAATAGCTCATATGAATAAAGTCTGGACTATATGACATATGCATGCTTTAATAGATTGTATGAATTAAAGTCTGTCCTGTTATGACAACCATTTAAAGGGAATCTGTCAGGAGGTTTTTGTTATGTAATCTGAAGATAGCATGCTGTAGGGGTAAACACAGAGAATGCATCTTGTATCACAAAGTGTGTTTCTGTTTACCTGTAATGTTCATTTTAGCACCAGTAGTTTATCATTGCTCTGATCAGCAGTGAGCCCAAGTCTGGCAAGCCCTCTGCCATAATAAGCAGCTCACTGTGTATAGACGTTGTATACAGAGTCCCCTGCTGTGAGTTCTGCTTCATAGCTAAAGCTAAAAACTTTGATTGTGTCTGAACCCAGTAATCTAACTGATTGTTGGATTCAGGGTCTCTTTGCTCACATCATGCTGGTCTCAGATGAGGTAGCAAAAATCCAGCTGACAGATTCTCTTTAACCCCTTCACGACCCATGATGTTGTACAGCGTCATGGGCCGTGTCCCGGTGTTTGATGTGAGCTCCGGCAAGGAGCTCACATCAAACACCCGACATCTCAGCTGATCTCATCAGCTGAGATTGTCGGGATTCAATCGGTGCTGTTAACTCTTTGGATGCCGCTGTCAATCACTGACAGCGGGATCCAAAGGTGCAGCGGCCTGTTCCCCCCTGCATCGGAGATCCCACGATAATTAGCAGGATCTCCAATGCTCATGTGACAGACCCTGGAAGCTGGCACGGAGCACTTCCGATGCGTGGTTGGCAGGCGCGCCAGCCACATACAATCTGCGATTCTGAGAGATACGTATGAGCTGCAGTTCATTGGTATCTCTCAGAAGTGATCGGATGCTGTAGCAGTGTGCCTCTCTATGGGGCTGTGTAAAAGTGAGAATTAATTTTTAAATAAAGTTTTTAAAAACCTGTAAAAAAAAACAAAAACTAAAAGTTCAAATCACTTTCCCCCCTTTCCTCCATTCACAATAAAAAAAAATAATAATTTACACATGTTTGGTATTGCCGCGTTCAGAATCGTCCGAACTATCAATATATAAAATTAATTAATGAGAGCTGTAAACTGCGTAACGGAAAAAATAGTCCAAACGTCAAAATTATGTTTTTTAGGTGGCTGTAACATTGCTATAAAATGCAATAACGGGGGATCAAAACAGCACATCCACCCAAATACGGTATCATTAGAAATGTCAGCTCAAGACGCAAAAAATAAGCCTTCACACAGCCCCAGATCCTGAAAAATGAGGACGCTACGGGTCGCAGAACATGGCGCTAAAAGTGCGATTTCTTTTGTTTTCAAACTTCTGAATTTTTATTCACCACTTACATAAAGATAAAGCTATTCATGTTGGGTGTCTACGAACTCATACCGACCTGAGGCATCAAACCGTCATGTCAGTATTACCATATAGTAAACATGGCGACTAAAAAACAAAAAAACAAACGTGCAATTGCACTTTTTTTTGCAATTTCACTGCACTTTGAATTTTTTTTTTCCCTGTGTACTATATGGTGAAATAAATGATTGCATCTGAAAGTACAACTCGTCCCGCAAAAAACAAGCCGTCATATGTCTATATGTCTGCGCTTTCTGAATAAAAAGCACTGCATATTTTTACACAGTGTCTGCACGGCAAAGTGAATTTCCCATTCACTTTGCTGGCAGACACAAGACACAAAATACGCAATGTGTGAACGCAGCCTAAAAAAGACAACAATAAATAAAACAAATATTTTCCTCCAAAATTCTGGATTCATCATTATCATCACATAAGTGCATCTCTGTGAATTACAACACCATCAAAAAGTGAATTCATTTCAGTAATTCAATACATAAAGTGAAACACATACCGTATATACTCGTGTATAAGCCGACCCGTGTATAAGCCGACCCCCCTACTTTTGCCCCAAAAATCTGGAAAAACCTATTGACTCGTGTATAAGCCGAGGGTGGACCCCAGCACAGGTATACAGCCCCCAGCAGTGTGGTATACAGCAGCCTCCCCAGTGGTATACAGGCCCCCCCAGTGGTATACAGGCCTCCCCAGTGGTAGTATACAGCAGGCCCAGTGGTAGTATACAGCAGCCCCAGTGGTAGTATACAGCAGCCCCAGTGGTAGTATATAGCAGCCCCAGTGGTAGTATACAGCAGCCCCAGTGGTAGTATATAGCAGCCCCAGTGGTAGTATACAGCAGCCCCAGTGGTAGTATATAGCAGCCCCAGTGGTAGTATATAGCAGCCCCAGTGGTAGTATACAGCAGCCCCAGTGGTAGTATACAGCAGCCCCAGTGGTAGTATATAGCAGCCCCAGTGGTAGTATATAGCAGCCCCAGTGGTAGTATATAGCAGCCCCAGTGGTAGTATACAGCAGCCCCAGTGGTAGTATACAGCAGCCCCAGTGGTAGTATATAGCAGCCCTAGGAGCCCCAGTGGTAGTATACAGCAGCCCCAGTGGTATACAGCAGGCCCCCAGGGGGCTGCTGGGTACCCCCTGGGGGCCTGCTGTATACCACTGGGGCTGCTGTATACTACCCAGCAGCCCCCAGGGGGTCCCCAGCAGCCCCCAGGGGGTCCCCAGCAGCCCCCAGGGGGTACCCAGCAGCCCCCTGGGGGTCCCCAGCAGCCCCCAAATGCTGGCACTCGCCCCCCCCCCTTGCAAGGGCCCCCCCCGCTTCTCTTACCATCCCGGTCTTCTGATCAGCGCTGCTCCTCGGTGCTCCGCGGTTCTCCGTCCGTCCTGCTACATCCGGGATCCCCGGCCGTCGCGCCATGACGTCATATGCCTGCGACGGCCGGAGATCCCGGATGCAGCAGGACGGACGGACGGAGCACCGCGGAGCACCGAGGAGCAGCGCTGATCAGAAGACCGGGATGGTAATATAACCAGCGGGGGGGGACCCTTACAAGGGGGGGCGAGTGCCAGCATTTGGGGGCTATATGCACTGCTTCCCCCTGTCGCTGATTGACAGGGGGAAGCAGTGCATATTTAATGAGCGGCCCCACGTGGCGGGGCCGCTCATACAGCAGCCCCCCCCGCCTCCTGCAGCCTCCACAGCCCCCACCACAGCCACCACACCATGGGCCCCCGTATAGACCCGTGTATAAGCCGAGGGGGAGACTTTTCAGCCCAAATTTTGGGCTGAAAAACTCGGCTTATACACGAGTATATACGGTATATTGTATAGAGCCATTACACACAGAGGGATCTATTTCAAGTGTTTATTTCTGTTAATGTTGATGTTCTTAGAAAATTAAAGTAGGGAGGATGAAGGGTCTGAGAGATAAAATATGACCTAAATAGGTATCAGAGGCTTCACCTTGTCTAGTTGTGAGAGTCACAACCACTATAAAAGCAGATCACGGCTGCTGCAGTCCCCGGCATGGTGCATATAGAATAGGGAAGATGAAGGGTTAAAAACAACGCTGCTGTATTCCATAAGACATCAAATGGTGAATATAGTATTGATTTATTAGTCAATGTGTTTCAGGGCTCCCTGGCCCCTTCCTCAGGACAAATCAATATCACATTGCCATAATAGATCGATATATATTCACCCTTTGATGTCTTGAGGAATACGGCAGCGTGGTTTTTATCCCTTCATTCTCCCTACTTTAATTTGCTGATGATTATGGCTTACAGACCTTTGGGTTTTCATTGGCTGTAAGCCATAATCATCAACATTAACATAAATACATTTGAAATAGATCCCTCTGTGTGATGACTCTATATAATATATGTGTTTCACTTTATGTATTGAATTACTGAAATAAATTCCCTTTGTGATGATATTCTAATTCATTGAGAGGCACCTGTACAATTAATGAAAGTGAAGCTTCACCACATATCCTTCTCAGAACGATGTTTTTTCCCAGGCCAGAAGTGATTTACTGGCATGATAAATCCTAATGGGCGCTCGCTCCTCCTGCGTGCACCTTTACTCTTAATACGGGAAGGTTTGCCAGGACTTGCCCAGCAATTATTAACATGGAGGTAATTACTAGTGTCTATCAGTAATGGCACCGTCATTACACTGACTGCTGGCACAGAGTCCTATCACTCAGGTTTGTCTGAACACTCATTGCTCTTCTACGTTCCCACGATTTGCTTTCGGTGAGTTTTTCACGTTGCAGAATTTCGGCACCCATTATGTAAATTAGGTTTAATTGCGTTTTTTCCCATGATTTTTTAACACATTTTTGATGTTGCATTTTTTTGTCTCTTGCTGAGATGTCATGTCTTAAATAAAGATGCTTTGTTTTTTATAATTCCTTTTACTTATGTGTGGATAGCATGCAATTTTGATGCGTTCCCACTCCGGAGACGCACTAGATACGCACGTGTGTTTTTTACCTGAGATTTCCTGCATCTCATTACCAACCAGAATCCCACAATGTCTGTCCGCTATTTCATCCTTTTCTGCTCTATTTCTAAAACTGAACATGGACAAAACAGAAGTCATCATGTTCACCCGACCTCACTCTAGCCCTCCACCAGACCTATCCATCAAAGTCAATGGCTGCTCACTCGCCCCACTCCCGCATGCTCGGTGCCTCAGGATGAACCTCATCTCTGCTCTCTTCATTAAGCCACACATCCAAGCCATTTCCACCTGCTGCCACCTCCAACTCAAAAACATCTCCCAGATCTGTACATTCCTTGACAAAGAAACTGCAAAATCAATAGTGCATGCCCTCATCATATCCCACCTCGACTACTGCAACCTCCTGTTCGGAGACCTCCCTTCTAACACTCTCGCACCTCTCCCCAATCTACCCTAAACTCTTGTCCCTGACTAATCCACCTGTCTCCCAGCTATTCCTCAGCCTCTTCTCTCTGCCAGGCCCTTCACTGGCTTCCCATTGCCCGGAGACTCAAGTTCAAAATCCTAACCATGACATACAAAGCCATTCATAACCTGTCTCCTCCATATATCTGTGATATTGTATTCTGGTACTTACCTTCACGCAACCTGCAATCCTCAAACGATCTCCTTCTCTAGTCCCCTCTTATCTCCTCTTTCCACAACCGCATACAAGATTTCTTCCGTGCATCCTCATACTCTGGAACTCTTTGCCCCAACACATCAGACTCTCGCCCACCATGGAAACCTTCAAAAGGAGACTGGAGACCCACCTTTTCCAACAAGTCTACAACCTGCTGTGAGCCTCAGTCTACTATATCACTGCACGACCAGCTCTACCCTCACCTACTGTATCCTCATCCATCCCTTGTAGAATGTGAGCCCTCGTAGGCAGGGTCTTCTTCCTCATCTACTGTATCCTCACCCATCCCTTGTAACTGTGAGCCCTCAGGGCAGGGTCCTCACTCCTCACCTACTGTATCCTCAACCATCCCTTATAGACTGTGAGCCCTCATGGGTAGGGTCCTCTCTCCTCACCTACTGTATCCTCACCCATCCTTTGTAGACTGTGAGCCCTCATAGCCAGAGTCCCCTCTAATGGCCTACTGTATGTGTGGCGCCCCTGCGACCAGAGTGGCCACATAGGAACTGCAGCCAGGCAGAAAGATAGACAGTTTGTGCACCAAACACCCTCACAGAACACACACACCCAATAGAGGCGGCACCCAACCCGGAGCCCGGGATTCTAGGCGGGTAAGGGGTGGTGGGTTTAGAGGAATATGGGTGGGAAGAATATAGATCAGTTGACAGAGAGCACAAGTAGAGGAAAAGAGGAGGAAGGAGTTAGTAGGCCAGAGTGAGCCGAGCAGCACAGACATCAGAAAGACAGAGACACGTCCCGGTGGGATTGGGCTCCCTGGAGACGCAGAATCCACAGAGTCACAGAAACCATGGAGAGAAAGCTCGTCCATAGCCGGCATCCCAGGGGAGTGTGAGGAAAGAGACCGGACTGGTATCACCGGGTCCGAGGAACACGGCAGCACCGACCAACTACTGTCGGAGTAATTTTCCCTAGTTTGGACTGGAATCACACGGGTTAGATGGAGTCTGGTAACGCCTTGCAAGATAGGGTTACTGCAGACTAGTCACATACCAGAGTGTCAGCTCTTAGGGGAACTGAGATTCCATACTGGCTTCCCAGAAATGGACGGGGAGCTTGAACTCCAGGTTAGAGTTCCCAACAAAAGGGTTGGAAGCACAGCACCAACCACGAGGACTCACAAGGGTCTGAGCTGCCGCTATACAACCCGGAGGAAGAACAAGAGAGAGAACAGCCTGAGAGGACACTTAGAAGGAGTGAGGGGTCTCAGAGTGGCAGCCTGCCTGCAGAGGGTTTAGTGTTACCGGAGTTAACTGACTGTGAACTGTGTTAAGAACTGTACTGAGAACTGCTGTAAACCTGGTGAACCCTGCCAGAGTGTCCATGTCTGATTCCAGGTATATTGAACTGTGCATCATACCTTTTATCCTGTCAGGAGCAGCCAGACCCGCGGCGGGTTCATCCATCTGGCTGCAGCCCCATCATCCATCCATCCTCCTGGCAGAGCAGCGCTGCAGCAGTGGTCCCATCACTGACCACAACCCATGGGTGGCGTCACGACAAACATTATCCTTGTAAATACCCCTTTACTTGTGAGAACCCGGGACACGGTCCGGACCAGGACCTCCGTGACATCCCCAGCAGTACCCCAGTCCTGTACCGCGTACCCCGTCCCAGTGGGCTCCACATATGCTTATGTGGCACCCCAGAGTCTGGATGCCACAATGTCATTGCCTCCCTCAGGGAGTAGTTTCATACCTGAGAGCAACAGAGGGTATCCACACCAGGCAAAACCCAAAGCACACAACACCTTTTTGCCTCCAGGCCTGAACGGGGAGCTCTTAAACGAGGGTTCAGGGTAACTTCCCTATAAATTCTCATCTGGGGCGGAGTTAGTCAGTTCAGTTCCTAGGAGGACTGAGGAAGACATCCTGTGGACTGGAGCAATGCTAAGCTTATCCCGGGAGAGCTAGAATTAGCTTGAGTGACCGGTTGGCAAGGGTCTGAGGAAGTGGAGGAGATCCTGGGGAGCAGAGCGGTGTCGAGCTCACCCCAGAGGAGTAAGGGCCAAGAAAAGAACACCGGAGTCCGAGGCTGTGCAGGGCCTAACATCCCGGCAGCCAATACCGGAGGGTGGGGAATTGCAAGTCCCCGCATCCACACAAAAGTGCTCGGAGGCACAGCAGCGTGAAGAGCCCAGGAGAAGCCGCCTGAGAAGTGGGGCTGGAGAGGACTCGAGCTGCCTGTCATACCAGCACACTGCAGGAGAGAGAGGGCTGCAGCTCAGCTTAAAGCAGCAGGGCCCCTTAGAGAAAGCGCAGCAGGGAGGCCTCAGAACCTGCCCCCAAGTTGCCAGATTCCAGCAATATCATCTGTCCTTGTGTCAGTATCATCAGTAAAGGACTTGAGGAACCAACAAACCGTGAGTCTGTCAGTTACTTTGCACCCTCCATCCTGCATCCTACACTCCTTCAACATCCACTGCCCTGGGGATCCACTCCGCAAGTGAGGAGCCACTACATCATAGCTGCCCATCCATTGTCCCCAGAGGTTCTGCAGCAGTGGTGGCCATTCCTAGCCACAAACCACAGGTGGCATCACGAATAATACTCCTTTTAAACCACCCTATTCCCAAGAACTCTTTGAAGCTGAACCCAGGGTCACGGAGTCGGGTCTCGACCCCTGGGACTTCCCAAGCACTACAGCCCGGTTCCGAGTACCCCACGGCCCTGGGGCACATTACTCACCCATCCCTTGTAGACTGGGGGCCCTCAGAGGAAGGGTCTTCTCTCCTCGCCTACAGTATTCTCACCCATCTATGTAGACTGTGAGCCGTCATGGGCAGAGTCCCCTCTCCTCATCTACTGTATCATCACCCATCCCTTGTAGACTGTGAGCCCTTGCAGGCAGGGTGCTCTCTCCTCACTTACTGTATCCTCACCCATCTCTTGTAGACTGTGTGCCCTCAAGGGCAGGGTCCTCTCTCCTCACCTACTGTGTCCTCACCCATCCCTTGTAGACTGTGAGCCATCGTAGGCAAGGTCCTCTCTCCTCACCTAGTGTATCCCACCCATCCCTTGTAGACTGTCAGTCCTCATGGGCAGGGTCCTTTCTCCTTATCTGCTGTATCCTCACCTATTTCTTGTAAACTGTGAGCCCTCACAGGCAGGGTTCTCTCTCATCTACTGTATTTGAACCTGGCCGGGGGGTGCTCGGTAGTCGGGTTGGTCGACTATCTTGGTGTGGTCACGGTGGCTTTGGCCCAGCTCTGTGGCCCTGGCTGTGCAGTGAAGGGGTTATTTACAGCGGAATTTAGAAGTCTATTTCGTGACGCTACCTGTGGTGTTTGGCCAGGGATAGGCAGTGCTGCTGGTTTAGGCCTCTGGGGCAGATGATGCAGCAGCTGGGATGGTATTGCTCCCCAGGGACAGGGTAACAGTCTATGGGGTTCATGGCTATGGTCGGTGGGGTGCAGACCGGAGGGCGTGGGAAATATTCGGAGGAAATAGAAATGTGCAGTTTCCTTTACCTTTACTTGGCAGATGGTAGTGCAGTCCGGTGCACTGGTTACCAGGTTTTGGAAGGGTCCGGTCAGCCTGGAAGCATTTGGGGATCCACCTCGCCAGGTGGGTTTGGAGACCTTCCTGACGTGCTTTCCCTTTGGGTCACTGCTGCTTGTAGCTATGCTGAGGCCCTCGTCCTGAGTGGTTGTTCTTATCCCATATGGAAGACAGCATCGGCATTTCACAGACACCGCCTTGCTGATGGCAGCTCCAGGCTCTCAATCCGCTGTGGTGCCACTGGGTCATCGGTGTGGCCAGTAGACTTGCAGCCTCCTGCCCTCCAGATTTGGGTGCCAGGAAGTACAGTACCCATGCACCCAAGGACTCTGGTGTCCTCTCTAGAGCCTCGCTTTGGGGTGAGCTCACTCACAGCTCCACTCCCCAGAGCTCTCCTCTACACGTTCTCTTCTTTCCCTTTTCTCAGACTTACTAACTTTCTAACCTTAAACCCTCCTCCTGGCCAGAAACAGGGCAGCTCACCTGAACTTAGGTGCAGAGCTCCCCTTCTGGCCCAGAGCCAGGTCTGTGTTGGATGCTGGGTGTCACCTAGCGTGGGAACCTCCTCCTGCTTCCAGGCATGACATCACCCCTGTGAGGGAGGCAATGCCACTGTGGCAACCAGACCACTGGGGTGCCACATATCCTCACCCATCCCTTGTAGGCTGTGAGCCCTCGTGTGCAGGGTCCTTTCTGCTCCTGTATGTGTGCGCCTTGTATTGCTCATATTTATTGTACTTGTCTATGTATGCCCCTTTTCTCATGTAAAGCACCATGGAATAAATGGCGCTATAATAATAAATAGTAATAATAATAATGTCTATTGGGAAAATCTGACAGAAAAGTAAGCGTACCTGACTCACCGTTGCCGGGTACTCAGCTCTCAGGCCTGGCTACGGTCACGGATCGGTGCCCGGGGCTGCGTGGGCCCGGTGGTCAATTGCATGGAAGGGTTATTTGTAAAGTCTTATGTCGTGACGCCACCTGTAGGTGTCCGGTGATGGCACCGCGCTGCTTGGACCTCCGGGGGATGTGCGGCAGCTAGGATGGATTCGCTCCCCACAGGATGAGCTATGATCCCCGGGGTCAGTGGCTACCTTGGTGGAATACGGCAGCTCAGTCGGTATGGTGTGAAGGGAAAGAGGGACACACACACGTACAGTCTTTTGGTACCTTTTACTGTTGTAACTGGTACACTCGACCGGAGATGAGAGGAAGCACTTCAGGGCTTTCCACAGCAAGCAGGGTTGTAGGCTTCCTAATACCCTTGTTCTGCTGTAGTCTGGCAGGCCTAGAACCTAACCAAACCGTTCTTTTCCTCTCTGTGTGACTCTTCACACCCGAATTTTCTGCACTGAGGGCACTCAAAGGGGTCCTGTCTTGGCCTAGACTCTGGCTCTCATTTGGTGGTGCTTCGGGTGTCCGGGGAGCTAAACCCCCTATTTTAGTGCTGGTTTCTTTACAGGAACGGTGCAGTGTCCTTGTAAACTCGGACCCAGTGATCGGACCTCTGTTAGGGTGAGTCGGGATGAACTCCTCTGCCCTTTCTCGTACTGGTTACTCTCCTTGTTCCTGTGACCCCTATTCTAAGGGTCTACCACTTTCCAGGTGTCTCCGATATGGCCTAGTGTGGCTCCAATACCAGGTCAGCTCTCCTAGCTGTTTACAGTTTCTAGTGACTGCACACTCTGGTGTTTCTCCCTCCAGGACCCGTATTTATAGGGGGAAATGCCTTAACGCAACCAGTGGAGCTCCCCCTACAGGTCTGGGGTGAAAGGTGTTGTAAGTAAGTGGGGTCTGCTTGCTGTGTACTTCCCATCCATGCCCTAAGAGATCCTGTGGTGCCCTAACCAGGGAGCCACATACCCGCAAGACAAATTGACATGTTGCAGATTTTAAACTCACAACGCAGGTCAGTTTACACTAAGTAAAAAACATGCAGCGTCTAAAACACAATAAAATCTCAATGGTGGGAACACAGCTAGTATTTGGTGAGTTTTTTTTAGCCTTAGTATTTGTAGCCAAAGCCAGGAATGGAACAATAAGAGGAAACATGTGCAACACGTCTACATTTTTCATTCAGGTTACCGCAAATCACAGCATCTGGGTCACAGCGGGTAGCACAAGAGACGTCGAGTGTTTCAAGTGGTGATGTCATACGTTTACCGCAGGTCATAGCGGCTGGCTCTCATGCTGTCTTCTATGTGAACTGCAGTAACCGTATGATGTCACTGCAATTGGCTCTCGCACTACCTGCTGTGTGACCCAGACTCTGTGACCTAAGGTAACCTCACTGACGTCACCGCTTTGCAGGGCACAGCGTCAGATCTGGCAGTGGCTGCTGGTACAGCCTATGGGACTTTGTTCTCTGAACGAGGCTACATACACTGGGAGACTGAGTTGGGAAAATTGTGGGACTTCTCATGGGGACTGTGTCCGAGCTGCATAGGTGTTTTTGGGATAAATTGGTGAATGAGGCCTGTCTCTTCTCTTTATTTCTTTAATTATCTCTTTTTATGTCTTTCAGGTTCACTTTTGTAGACTAGTTCGGATTCGTTGGACTATGTTGGATCTTTACGGATTTTTTTTAATAAATTGGTGAATGAGGGCTAGAGTCAGGGAGTGTTTTCAAAAATAAAACATTGTTTTTATTGCCTTTTAACTTACTGGGTTAGTAATGGGGGTATCTGATAGACACCTCTCCATTACTAACACCAGGGCTTGATGCCAGCTGATGTTACTCAACTGGCATCAACCTTATAAACTATTACCCTGATTAGCGCCACACTAGGAAAATCAGGAAGAGTAAAGGTAAAGCAGCAGAACTAGTGCATCTTATATTATGTGCCAATTCTGAGGTGGGTGTGGATGGTATTGTTAGTCTGGAGAGGGCCCAATAACCATGGACCTACCCACCCTGGTAATACCAGCCCACAGCTATCTGCTTTACCTTGTCTGTTTTTTTAATTCTTTAGTTGGTTAATAACTGTAAAATCTATCTTTTCCCATCTTTCACACAATACATTTTTTTTATTTCTGTATCATGCGTAAGTGTCACAGTGACATTACACACGTACACATGGATGGCACACAGATGACACATAGGCACACGTGGTCAAAGCAAAACATGTCACACATGTGTTTTTTAAACAGATGTGTGAATGAAGCCAAAGATAAGACAAGGAAAACAAATGAATGATTTTGTTACAAGTGGAATTGTGATGGGAGTTGATTGGGCTTAGTAGATTTCTCGGAGAATGTGGCTTAGGTGGAGGATGTGATGTGTCCATGTAGTGAGTTATAAATCCAGATCTTAAATTGAGTCCTATTGTCAAACACTTGAACATCCTTGAATTCCCAGATTCTTTGCCTCTGTAATACTTAAAACGACCTTTCAATATTAAGACTTTTAAATCTGACATGTCATCAGGGGCGTAACTACAATAGGTGAAGGGGTTGCGATCGCACCCGGGTCCTGCAGCCTAGGGGGGCCCCAAAAGTCCCTTTGGCTTGTAGAAAAAGACTAATACTATTAAAGATTTGCAATAATTGGGGGCCCCATTGGAGCTTTTGCATCGGGGCCCCTGGGCCTGAAGTTACACCACTGCATGTCATGTCCAGATCCAGAAAAATGTTCTCCCACAGGTGTGTCCATCTCATTCCTTATCATGTACCTGTGTAGAGTCATCCTCATTTATAGCTTTTGTTTAGCTTTCCCAATATAGGTTCCTCCAGGGCACCTTGTACGTTGTATCATGAATACCACATTGGAGGATGTCTGAATAGAAATCTATGATCTTTTAGCCCTGATTTGTGTTGGAGGGCCACAGGCCAAAGCTCCAACATGGCCTCAATTGTTGCAAATCTTTAATAGGAATAGTATTTTCCTATAGGCCGATAATACTTCTGGGGACCCCCAGGCTCCAGGGCCGGGTGCGATGTCAAACCCTGTACCTGTTGTAGTTACGCTTTCTGGTTAGCACTGCAGACTTGTAGCTCTGGGGTCCTTTATTCAGATTCCACCAAGGACGACATCTGTAAGGAGTTTGTATGTTCTCCCGGTGTTTGCCGGGGTCTCCTCGGGGTTTTCCAGTTTCCTCCCACATTCCAAAGCCATAGAGATCAAATGGGGACGGTGATGATCACGTATATTCGAGAGTAGATGAATAAATATGCGAACTGACTGTATTTGTTGGTAAAATGTGGGTACATGTTGTCTCTCTTTTACTGTTACAGTGGAATATTCCCATCTTTAATGGTGATGGAGGACATGTTTCTTTAACTTTGAAATTGTATCTAGGAATGGACGGAGAATCTTCATGTCCCTGTTTTGGCCCTGTGGCATTCAGGATGCCCGGCAGGGGTCATCTCTATTAAGTCTCCAAACCCCTACTAGGCTTGGGAACCAGTGATTGCACAGCACGGTGTAGATCATCAGTCACGGTGGATGTTTGCCCTGAAGGATGGTATCCATGATCAATCTTCGTAGGATCAGCAGGATCCCCACTGTCTCCATACACATGTAGTCATGTTTCTGTCCTCAGGGGGATGACATGGTACATACGGCCTGAAGCTCTGGAATGTCCTAAAATTGTATCTCGAGTACAATGTGGAGGGGCTTCATGCATGTTACATGTTTAAAGCCTCCCATACGTTTTATAGATCAGATGACTATACTATATACATGCTTAAAGGTATGGTGCCTATTTACAGTTTGACCCTGGTTTTATTCCTGGTTAAGCAAAACAATTAAGAGGTTTTCTGGGGGAAGAAAAGGGAAAAAAAATATTAAGAGAAATATTAAGTGCTATACATAAATTTCTATATTTTCCAGGCAGTTTGTGCCCCCATAGACATCTATTCACACCCTTCCCCCTATTAAGAAAGCGTGTTAATGTGCAATACATTTTTTTGCTGCATTTAAAACAATGCAGATCATGGGAGCCTATGTCTGGATTCACAAGTCCGACATTCCTGGTCTGAGTGCAGAACGCAATGTCTGGCCTGGCCGCAGGTCTGCAAAGTATAAGTTGTTGAGTTTGGGTCAGGAGAACCTGCATCCAGTCCGAAGATCACAAATCACATTAAAGGGAACCTGTCACCAGCAGCATAATGTAGAGGCAGATATCCTTACTCCAGTGATGTGTCACTTACTTGGCTATCCAGTGTAGTTTTGATAAAATCACTGTTTAATCAGCTCGAGATTATCATTAGAAGACTACTCAAGTAGTCCAGTATATTCAAGAGCTGCTAGAGAAAACAGAAATGTTATCAAAATGACAGCAAGCAGCTTAGTAAGTGATACATCGCTGGAATCGTGGACTCCGTCTCTACATTAGATTGCTCTCAGATGGAAAGGCAAAACCTGGTGACAGATTCCCTCTAAGGCTGGCTTCACACCACGGCGCAATCCGATTCAGGGCTGCCCGGTGTAAACCAGACAGCCCCGGACCGGATTTTGGCCCCATAGTATCCTATGGGGCCGAATGGAGCCGGATGGCAGCACTCTGCCATCCGGTTTCCAGCTCTCCGGAAGAATCCGGGAGAATTCAGATTTTTCTCCCGGAGAAAAAAAATGCTGCTTGCAACGTTTTTGTGTCCAGGGAGAAAAATCTCCCAAAATTGCTGTCTCCCGGATCCTCCCGAATTCCCCTGGATCTGGACCGATACCTGCACCCCCAAACATGGGGCTATTGCCCCAATCCGGGAGGATCCGGGAACCGGACACCTGCGGCTGCATGCTGCTGTTATTTCAGGACCAGGTCCTGAATAATCAGCAGCTACAGCTCCGTCCGGCTGCACACCAGACAGGAGGGCATATTAGCCCTCCGGTTCAGTGTGCTGATCCAGTCTGGGGCTGTCAGGTTCATCCCTGACAGTCCCGGATCGGATCTTGCCGCGGTGTGAAGCCACCGTCAGACCATGACTGATGGAGCTGTGACACCGACCCAAGAGGAAACATGAATCATGTAGCAATTTCAGATATCCAGTGGCATTGAGGCTTCCATTGATGAAGAATGGCCCCGCTATCTTTGTACCCCATATACCACACCATACCATCAGTGTTTGTGTTCCAGCAGTCTTGGAGGGATCTATCCACTGTGGGTTAGTGTCAGACCAATAGCGCTGGTTTTGTTTGTTACCTTCACCATTCACATACAGTTTTCCTCATCTCTCATCTGAAAGCAATTGTCTATGCTGTGAAGATACGAGATGTGCAGCATCTGAAACAACGGATACTGGAAGCCTGTGCTGCATTTCTTCTGCGGTGTTGCTATCAGTGTCAAGAGTGGGAGAAGAGGGTTGCATTGACAATCCAACACAATGGGCAGCACTTTGAACACGTTTTATAAGTGCTCATAAACTTGTAAATAACTCATGAAAGAATAAAGTAAAACCAAGCACACCATTGTTTTTCTTATGAAATTCTCAATAGATTTGATGAGTCACATGACCCTCTTCCTGAAAAAAATAAAGTTGGATCCAAAATGGCTGATTTCAAAATGGCCGCCATGGTCACCACCCATCTGGAAATGTTTTCCCCCTCCCATATACTAATGTGCCACACACAGGAAGGTGATATCACCAATCATTCCCATTTTATTTTGGTGCATCCATATAAATCAGTGCCATCGCCGATCACTTCCATTAATCCCTTAAATGCCAGTGTCACAGACAGCAGCAGTTAAATGCCTCAATCTGGCTCTGGCATCCTTTCTGGTGCCCGTCAGCCCCCCACCTCGCGAAGCCATCAGTGGGTTGTTATGACAGCTGGAGGCCTCTGTGCATGTGATGTGATTTCCCCTGTGACGTCCAGCCCATGGAGTCTACCATTTTTACTATATACAGCAATACTGCTGCATTGCTGTATATATTAGGGACCTTTCACATCAGCATTTTTGACTGGATCCGGCCGATCCAGACAAAAAAACACATCTGCTGCATGTGCTGCCTGACGGCCGCACTTGCGGTACCCTGGTGGCACACTTGTGGCAAGCCCCATGCATTGTCTATGGGGCTTGCGGCAAGTACGGTATTGTCGCGATCCGGCACTTGCGGCAGGTGCAGCAAAATAACCACAGCTGACCGCATTTTTTTTCATGGTCGCAACTGGGGCTTGGCGCAAGAGGGCAGAAGCATTTTTTCGACCGGTTCCGGACAAAAACGCCGATGTGAAATGGGCCTTAGAAGTGATTATATGATGGCAGGTTCAAAATCCTGAGGGTGACTGAATAGATGACGGCACGGTGGCTCAAGTGGTTAGCTTTGCAGCACTTTGCTGCACTGTAGTCCCAAGAACACTAAGGACAACATCTGCAAGGAGTTTGTATGTTCTCCCCATGTTTGCGTGGGTTTCCTCCGGACACTCCGGTTTCCTCCCACATTGCAAAGACGTATGATAGGATTTTTAGATTGTGAGCTCCAAGAGAGACAGCATTACCAATGTATGTAAAGTGCTATGGAATTAATAGCGCTATATAAATGAATAAATATTATTATTATTATAAATGTAAAAAGATAAGGTTTTAAAAATATTTTTAAAAAAACATTCCAATCACCTCATTTTACCTACTGAAAAATAAAAAAATTAAAAAAAAATTAATAAACCAAACCGGTAAACTCTAAACAAGGAAAGAAGATGAAAACACTAGAATTGCATTTTCTTGGTTACTTAGTAAAAAAAATGTAATATAATGTAATGAGAGGCGACCAAATGTCCCTGCCTCAGAAAGGTATCACCGGGTCAAAATGGAAATATTGCCCCCACACTTGATGGGAAAGTCAACAAAGTTATGGGTTTTGACACTTTTTTTTCATGAAGTTCTAAATTTTTTTAAGATGTTAAAATAAGTACAAATAATCTATACATCTTTGGTACCAACGTCATCACACTAACCTGGAGAATCATGTAATTTGGTCATTTTTACTGCATAACGCCATAAAATGAAACCGAAAAAACTGTTTCAGAATGTAGGCTTTTATTCACCATTTCATCACATTTAGAATTTTTTTTTCCCACTTTTCAGTGATATGTTGAAATGAATTGAGTCATTCAAAATGACAACCCATCCTGCAAAATATTACAAAAATATATATATTTATAAAAATGTTATTGTCGTTTGAAAAAGGAGAGGAAAATATAAAAATGAAAAATGTCTTGATGCTTAAAAGGAATCTGTCATCATGTTGTTTCTACCCCTTATGAGAGCAGCATGATGTAGGGGAAGAGACCCTGATTTCAGTGATGTCTCATTTACTGGGCTGCAGTTTTATCAACACCACAGCAAGCAGCCTAGTAAGTGACATGGCTGGAATCGGGGTCTCTTCCCCTATATCACGCTGTTCTCAAATTAGATCACAAAAAAAGCTGTAGAAATACTCTGCTGTAATGGATAATAGTAAAAAGTAAGTGCTGATAAAAAAACTTTGTCAATAACAGGGTATTTAGTTAATATGTTTTTTGCTAAAAATGTAAAAAGCTGCTCCACCAACGTCAAGGTAACCCATATTAGAGCAGTCCCTTTCTAATGTATTTAAAACCTGATCACGTGTACAGTACCTATAAATGCAGGATGCAGACAGGCCAGAGTCCAATATGGACACGGTGCAGAAACGGCTTTTTATGTGCATGCCTCACTAAGTAAGGGGTGGGGGACACTCCCTTATCTTGCAAAACAAGTAGCCAAAACCAGGAGTGGAACAGTCAGAGGAAAAGTATAATAGAAACATGTCACCACTTCTGTATTTTTTGGGGGGGGGCTTATAAATAATGAGGTAAAAAACTCACCAAAGACTCAATGTGTGCACATGGCTTAGACAATTTTGAGAAATGGGGCTCAATCTTTAGGCCTCATTAAGACCTTTGTTTATTTTTGTCCATTTTTCACAGATAGGAGACATACGCATTACCGTTTATTGTGTTTTCACATATCCGTTTTCTGTTTTGCTTACCCATACAAGTTTATGGGTCTGTGAAAATCCCTGACAACACACGGAAGGCTGTCGATATTAACACTACAGAGTATAAGAGAAGCTTTGTGATTTTTTTTTTTTTTCCTTACATGAAAAACACTGATGGTAAAAATGGACTCACAGAACAAACACTGATGAGAATTGTGTGGTCACAAGAAATAACTGTTCTCAGAGAAGCAGAAGACAAACAGAAATAAATGGAAAGTAAATAACAATACTACTACTTACTGGTAGTAAAGAGAGGTCCAAGGTCAGGTCCAAGAAATGATGCATTACAACAAGGGGTGGTCAGAAGCGAAATCCAATTCAAGCTGAAGTTAGGAAACCAGAGAGACAAAATCAGAATACAAAGGGCAGGCAGAAAGAGGAGTCAGGTCACAAGCAGAGGGTCAAGTCCAGGCACGATAGCAAAGGGCAGCTTCACACCCCATGGTTTTGCTGATCTGGAGCTGTCTGGTGTGAACCAGACAGCCCTGGATCAGATTTCAGCCCCATAGTATTCCTATGGGGCTGGAAGGCAGCCATTTGCCATCCGGTTTCCATTTGTCCGGGAGGATCCGGGAGAATTCGGATTGTTCTCCCAGACACAAAAATGCTGCTTGTGGTGTTTTTGTGTCCAGGGTAAAAAGTGACACATTACCGGATCCACCCAGATCCTCCCGGATCTGGCGCCCAATAACATGTTAGTCTATGGGCGCCAGACCGCGCCTGACACAACAGACAAATCTGTCCGGTTCCTGAATTTCAGCACCTAGAGAGCACCCCGCCTGAGATTTCAGGACCGCGGCTAGCTCCCCGCAAGTTTTGCTCCTGACATTTCAGCTGGGACAACTCCTGAACCCTGCAATCTGCCGATTTCAGCAGAAAACAGCGCCCTCCAGTTCTGTTCTACCCGGGTCTGTCAGGTTCTGTCCAGTGTTTTCTGCAAAACACCAGACAGAACCTGATACATTAAAACCGTGGAGTGAAGCTGGCCTAAGTCAGGCAGGGTCTGTTTCAGTGCACAGGGAGACCAAGTCCACACAGCAAGAAGCAAGTGTACAACTGACACTGAGCAAAGCTGCAAGCTTCATTAAATAGTGGCCTAATTAATTGAGCTGAATTCAGGTGATTGAACCACAGAGCCAGCCCAGGCTGACAGTCTCCAAGAACTTAGAACAAACACAGGCAATGTGGAGATCATGACAATTGGATCTAAAACACTGATTAACAACAGCCTGGGGTTTTACATATGAAAAAAATCTCTGATGTCTGAATAAGGTTTAAGACACAGAAATGTCGACAAACGTAAAGGAAAAAAATGATAACCCTTTCTGATACAGCGTGAATATATTCCTGTGCACCAAGTGTGGACGCGGCTTTATACTCCTCACATCCCTGATTTATGCACTTTCAAGAGAATCTCTCACTAATTTATTTCATTGTCTTAATATATATTCTCTTATGGCGGGTTTACACGTCGCGATATCGCAGTACAATTTCAATGAAAAGTCACGTGATTCGATCGTTGGACCCGATATCGTTCCTGCGTTGTATGGTGTGAACGTCCAATACGATGCAGGAACGATGTCAATGCGATATCGGGGATTGAATGAGCGTGCTATTCAATGCCCCGATATTGAAGGGAGATTGGAGCAGATCGTGCTGTGTAAACGCCCAATTACGATGCGATTTGAAACGTCACCCATTCACTCCCATGTTAACTATGCGATCCTGGGTTGGGAGGCGGAGACATCGCACGGACGTTGTATTTCGATATCGCAGCATGTAAACAGTCAATGCGATGCGGGAGGAACGTGCACTAATTGCGCGCTCCGCGCCATTGAGTTGCGATATCGAAACGATATCGTGGCGTGTAAACCCACCATTAGAAGTAATTATGTAAATGGCTTCTCTGTCACTTTTTCACATAGTGTTCAGCCGTTTAACTGCAAATTTTAATTAGACTCGATCAAAGGCGGGTGTAATTGGTCCAAGTAGTGTCCAGATGGAACACGAGTAGTAGATGGGCAGACTTGTGCAAATCACGCGAACGTCTTTACACACAGACCAATAATACGCATGTAAAAATCACACTATTTGTTTTGGGGCTCTGACTTTATACTAAATGAGTGTTAAAAAAAAAAAGCTAACGCTATTTGTTTGGCATCAGCTTCTTATGGATCCACTGCAATTATTACCTGTGTAATACAGCCCCTCCTGATAAAACTGCAGGCGAAACGTGCGTCGGGGCACTGGAAAGTGTTGTCTTATAAATATTTGGCACACTTATGATGTCGCAACTTGGTGGGTAATATCTTCTCTGCACTTTATTATAACATTGGAGCTGAGTGGTGTTTCACATTGAATGATGCACTTTGTTTGGTTTCAGTCCCCTCATGTATTATGTACTGAGATGTGGTATTTATTTATATGCTTTTATACCCCCATATTATGTGGTCTTGTCTGTGCAGACACTTTTTCTTACCCCTTATTTCTGTAATTTCATTATTACATGTGCATCTTATTACCATAGTGTCATACGCCATTGACCACACTGCTGTTTCTTATCACTTTCTGTTGTAATGGGGTGTTTTTAGCTATTTTCTGTTTTATTCTGATTAATAAAAATTGTATATTTTTACTTTAGTACTGATCCATTTATTATTACTTTATTATAATACCTTCCCCTAGAGCCCGCCATTAGATAGCTGTCGGCCATATCTCCCATACACAGGATCGCTCTTTAGGTGGAGCACTCCTGTGTTCTCTATGAGACAGCTGCCGACTGACACATCTGGCTATGGTTTATCTCCAGGCCAGATACAATGAGCAGTCCGAAAGTGGACATGCTGGATCAATATTTTCCCTGTAAAATTATCTGGGGCTCCCATACCCATAGGAGTGTCAGCAGAACCAGTCAATATTCAGGGGTTCCAGATGACATTGGTCTAATGTGTATAGGGAGGCCTAATATTAATGACAGACGCTGCCTATGATCATTGCTGTTTAACTAATCAGATGCTCCTGTCAATCACTGACAGAGGCATTTAAAGGGAACTTGTCAGCTCGTTTTTGCTCCCAAACCTATCACTACCTGTCCCTGCACCTCCCTAGTACATCCCTAACCTTCCCTATGTGAGCTAAAACTATACTATAATGGTTGTGAAAAATGATTTTGTGACTTACATAAGATAAATACACCAGGCACTCCCAAATAGTGAAAAAGGAAATCTCTTTAATTCAGTGATGCACAAAGTCGTTTCGGCATCCACCTATGTTGGATCACAAAGAGCGTTGGATGCCGCGGGACCCACAAGCCCTCACTCACTTGGCAGCCATGGAATTGGATTGCCCACAAAACATCATTTAGCAATCTACATGCAGTTGCATTATTGACAAAGGTCTGGAGTAAGACCGAAACGTCTTTGTGCATCACTGAATTAATGAGATTTCCTTTTCACTATTTAGGAGTGCCTGGTGTATAAATCTTGGATAAGAAGGTGTGGAAACCTACCTGAGCACCCCATACCTGACAGTAGTGCCTTGCTATTTTTCTCAAGGTTTGTGACTTACATGTTCATATGCTAATTAGTCTTCTTGACTAATGTATGTAGTTACTCTGGGCGTTCTCCAGGGCTCCGTCTCCACCCTCGCTACATGTTTATTACACCCCGGTGGGTCTGATAATAGAATTCCCAACTTCTCAATTTTAAATTTCCCCCTTCACGTGCACTGCGCATTATGATGTCAGCAGATAGACCTCGCAATTGATACCAATGAGCAGATCCGGAAATGACGCTGCCGCAGCGTCCTACACAGTAGGGGGAGATTTAACATTGAGAAGCTGGGAATTCTATTATCAGATCCACCGGGGCGTGATAAATGTGTAGGGAGAGATGAGCCCTGAAGAACGCCCAGAGGGACTACATACAGTAGTCGAATCCCAGTAATAATTAGGAAGGTGTTAAATTCACGTGCTGCCGATTGGGAGATGAGATTCCAGGACAAGGATCAGATAATGGTTAGGTCAACGTGTTTCGTGGGCGGCTGCCACTTCATCAGGACACGAGATCTTGCCCTGGAATCTCATCTCCACTCGGCAGCACATGAATTTAACCTGTTCCTATCTACTACCTGGATTCTGTTACCTGTGGGTTCCTGGGTGGCACACTGATCTATGACTTACTAGTGGTTGTGACTCTCACAACAAGTTTTTCCATTGGTTTGATTAATGTTTCTGCTCGTGCTTCTCTTGAAGTTTGATAGAATGGATCAGCACCAAAGCAGTGTGAAGTTGTGTCGTCACAATGCAATCCATGATACATAGTACCATGATCACAAGAAAAGCAATTACACTTAATAATAATTACTGAACAAATACAAGCCTAATTGAAGTTGATGACAATCACTATATAAAGTGCGACAGTGCCGACCATTCAGTCCTGCCGGGCCCTGGTGCCAGCTTTAGGTGAAGGAATCGGGGGGTGGGGGGGGAGGGCCGGGGGGTGTCAGGTGTGGCAGCTTTAGGTGAGGACCGGGAGGGACTGGGTGGGGGGGTGCTGGCAGCTTTAGGTGGAATTGCGTGCGGCACTTACCTGCACCGAGTAGATCTGGGAGCCGGGACTGGAGAGGAGAGGAGGGGCGGGAACAGCCAAGGGAGTCAGGAAGCTTCCCTCGGTTAACCTCCTCTCCTCTGACATAGGGGGCCCCCTACAGGTGCTTGAGGGGCCCCCTACCCGGTCGGGGCCCTGGTGCAGCTGAACCAGCTGCACCACGGTAAGTCCGCCCCTGAAGTGCGATTAGTGGGGGTGGATATAAAAGAATATATGCAGTATCAGACAAAACCAATCCTATACTCAAATAAAGAAAATATAAAATATAGAGATAAGCTAAAGTGAAAAAGAATGAAACAAAGGTCAATCTCAAGGATCCCTACTGCATCCTACGACTCAGGACCAGATGAACAACTGCACTTCATCACTGATTATTATCAAAGGTACGGAGTATCTTATGTGATCATTGGAAGGTATTTATGGTTGACTCATAGACCAAATCCATTGTGGGAAACCGTCCTTTACTGACGGCCAAAAGGCTCCCAATTCAGGTGACTAGCCCGCAAGGATGCAAATTGAACTTAAACTCTAGTGTCACGTTAGAAGTAGCAATCCTAATGGGGTTTACACACCAATTTCTGTGTCCAATATCTGAACAGATCTTGGTTGCAGTGAAATCATGGACACATTGTTACATTGTACACAGCCACAAATGGAACTATGTGTCCATGATTTCACTGCAACCAGAGATCTGTTCAGATATTGGACACAGAAATTGGTGTGTGTAAACCCACCATCAATGTCAATATCAACCCTTTAATGAGTCTTGTCATGTGACTTAGGAAATTACTAAACAAACCAGAATCTTAATTTGCAGACCAGTGTTTTGGGGTATTGTCCCTTCTCAGTGCAAAGTGTCAGATCTGGTTTGGTGAGGTGAGAGGCTAAGTGGGGCCTATGGGGTACTTTTTCTCCTTATGTAGAGTGGCGTGCCAGTATAAGGAGACTTAACAAGCCTGCAATGCTCCTCTGGGAAATAAAATATGCAAATTGTCTCTTCAGAGTGGAAGAGGGCTAGAACTCCAGAGCCACTTATTGGAAGTAGCAATTCTAAAAGTCAATATCGATCCTTATACTGGCATGCCAGACCTGACAGGTCACGCTCTAATCACGCTCTAATCAAACCCTTTAGATACCTAACAAGGAGTCACTTCAATAGACCTACATCTAAACTAAATAGTGACATCTCTCTCAAAAGCTCCTTTCGCATGGGGATTATATTATATGTGAGTGTATGCACCCCACTAGAGATTGCTTTGTTAATTCATTGGACCAAAAAAAAAACCCTTTCCATTAAAAGCTTATGCAGGTGTGGGGCCTCACATGGTCAGGTGTCACACTGGGGTATTGTACTCGTAAAAGTGCTGTAATCTTCCCCAACTGTAGGTGGATGCTGGGCTGGTGGGTGGGACCCATTTCTGCACTCCCACACTAGACTAGAGGTGGGAGGTTACCCGGGAGGGATCTAGCACCTCTTGGAAGAGTGAGGAGAAGGGAGTTGGAGTTTGAGTCGAGGAGGAGTGTCTAACAGGACAGCTCCAGGCTGATCCTGAGGGAAGATGAAAGGGGATCCTGAGAGAGGGTGCCTGATGTGAGAGAAAGGGGGAACCCCAGCGTGGAGCGACCATACTCCAGAGAATTCCCCAGTCCACCACAGGAATGCCGGACCTGGGGAAACGGCCAGAATCCACCTCTGAAGTCATCAACCGGCTGCTGCGATCTGTTCACCGGCTGTGGCACCCTGCCAGACGGAGCGGTCTGCCTGCTTCTTCACTTCGAGGGAGGGGAGCCCCAACACTACTTTCAAGGAGTAATTGGGTATAGACTCATCCTAGGCGGGGAAGAAAGGACACGGGTTCGTCAACTAAGGCATACCACGGGTACTTCCATACCACCTGGCATCCACTTGCAGCCACCCGTAGAGCTACCTTTTTCTTTAACAACTGTTGCTGAACTGTGGACTTGTATGCTGATGACTGTTTACAGTAAAGTACCCAGGAGAGTGACTTTGCCTTCGTGTCTTTGTGCTACAGAATTCAACCTGTTTGTTTCCAGGAACGCTGCCCGGAAGGACCAGCTCCACCTGTAGCAAGCTTTGCCATCCTTGACGCGATACCAACGCCCTCCGGAGGACTGTGGCGGCGCTGGTGATCTCTCACTGCCGACTGGAGAGACAATTTTGGATGGCTCCGCCAGGACATGAAGGACGCCCTGGAGTGGGTGTGCGGTGGAGCGCGGAGAGGGCCTGTGAACTGATGACAATGAGAGAAGGCCGAGAAGCACGAGAGGCAGCGGTAGCAGTACAAGCAGTCGTGGAATACCAAGCCTCCTTACCACCAGTCCCGCCACCCGTCCAGACCCGGGACGCAGGGACCCAGACCGTAATCACTGTAGAACCACAGTCCCGTACCTGCAGCTATCTCCAGCTAGAGTCAGCGCGACCATCTCCAGCAGAACCAGACGTGATCGTAGAAGCTGAGGAAGAGGGAGACGAGACAGACTCAGTGGAGCCGGAGGACGTTGAAGGAGCCTCAGGAGGGAGCACACCAGAAGCTGCATGGTGGTCCGCATGGCAGCGGCAGGGTACCCCCATCATTGTGAGCACAGCAGAGACCAGAGTGTCACCCAGAGTCCCAACCGGCAACTCACCACCACCAGAATACCAGTCTTCCCTGAACCAGCTAGACCAGCAGACGCAACAAAGGAGGAGAGAAGAGTGGTTCCAGAAAGAACAGGGTAGCCGGCGACTTTGAGACGAAGCCAGAGCACAGCCCCCGCTTCCATTGGAGTTACGCTGCCAAGGAACTGTAGTTTCTTCGTACCAAGAAGAAGGATGGGATTCATACGAGAACCCGGACTACAAGAGGACATCTTTTTTGCCAGACGAGACGTTGAATCATACCTGAGGCGTGGACACCCGGATCGTGACTTGTACCGAGGTTTTATTTGAAAGGCATCCAAGCCCCTTAGGCTGGTCAGAAATTCGCATAGCACGCCAACAATAGACTCCCGTTGTAGAAACTATGACTGTATATAGCCCTTTTTCCTTACTTGTCCCTATTGTGTCCTGAATAATGCCCTGAAAAATGAACAGTGCCCATGAGTGTTAAACCATGGAAGATCCATAGACTTTTATTTGGAACCCTGCTCCTTTGTTGATGATGTGTGTCATATAGCAGTCCGGCGGTGATAAATCACACTGGACTGTGCTGGACAATATGTTACCGCCGGACCCGCGCTATTGGTACCGGTCCCCGTTGGGCCGAGTTGGACTCAAATGTTTATTATGTTTTATGCAGATAGTAACAACTGGAGAATAATAACTTGGCCAGTGAGTGACCCGAGGACCGTGAGGTGTATAGTAACTGCTGCAAATGTGTAACGTTATAAGAAAATGTGTCTCCTATTAATAGGAAGAAGCTGAAGCATGCTTAAATGTATATAGTTTACCCGCTGATATTGTTACTGAAAATATAAAATTGCTTTTCACTCCCCGGTCTTACAGGTACCTATACTTGAAGACGAGTATGTTTCATCAGGGGGGTATGTGGCGCCCCACATGGTCAGGCTCACACCGGTGTATTGCACTCGTAAAATTGCTGTAATCTTCCCCAACTGCAAGTGGATGCTGGGCTGGTGGGTGGGACCTATTTCTACACTCCCACACTAGACTAGTGGTGGGAGTTACCGGAAGGATCTAGCACCCTGGGAGAGTAAGGAGAGGAAGTTGGAGTTGGAGTCGAGAAGGAGTATGGAGCGAGTCGGGAGGTCTAACAGGACAGCTCCAGGCTAATCCTGTGGGAAGATGGAAGGGGATCCAGAGGAGATCCTGAGAGAGGGTGCCTGACACGTGAGTCTGGGCCCGAGAGAGAAATGGGGAACCCCAGCATGGAGCGACCATACTCCAGGGAATTCCCCAGTCCACCATGGGAACGCCGTACCCGAGGAAACGGCCAGAGTCTACCTCTGAAGTCGTCAACCGCTGCTGTGGTTCTTCACCGGCTGCGGCACCCTGCCAGACGGAGCGGTCTGCCTGCTTTTTCACTTCGAGGGAGGGGAGCCCCAAGACTACCTTCAAGGAGTAATTGGGTATTGACGCATCCTAGGCGGGGAAGAAAGGACACAGGTTCGTCAACTAAGGCATACCACGGGTACCACCATACCACCTGGTATTCACTTGCAGCCACCGTAGAGCTACCTGTTTCTTTCAAAACTGTTGCTGAACTGTGGACTTGTATGCTGATGACTATTTACAGTAAAGTACCTGGGAGAGTGACTTTGCCTCCGTGTCTTTGTGCCATTTATCATCGACCTCTCTGCTTACAGCAACGCTGCCCCGGAGGACCAGCTCGCCTGTAGGGAGCTTTGCCATCCTTGCCGCGATACCATCACCCTCCGGAGGACTGTGGCGGCGCTGGTGACCCATCACCAGTTACTACAGGTGGCGTCACGTGACAATAACTCTTATCCATTGTACATAACCCCTCTATTGAAGTGTCACCCAGGCCACGGGCTCAGGCACCGCCACCCGTGACATCCCCGTGAATCCCTCCGAGCCTGATACCTGAGTACCCCAGGGCCTGGGGCTCGACACAGGGTGTTCATAAAGTAACTCTGTAGTGCAGTGGGGTGTTGTTGTAAGTACTAATACAAATTATATTTCTTCACCGGTTCGGTTAGATTGCAGAACAGATGTGAGGACTGTGGAAAACAGTGCGGGTGCTGCAATAGTGACCTTGTTAGGTGGGACACGACAGGAGTGGACAGGAAATTCCACTTCTTCTACTGGAAAGTGTTAACCACTGTATAGTTACTTTATGAAAACCCTGTATTAATTGTAAGATGACTAATGTGGTTTATGCCATTATTTGTCCTTGCAATAAGGTCTACACTGTGTGCAGAATTATTAGGCAAATGAGTATTTTGATCACATGATACTTTCCTTAGGCAAAATGGGTCAGAAGAGAGATTTGACGGGCTCTGAAAAGTCCAAAATTGTGAGATGTTTTGCAGAGGGATGCAGCAGTCTTGAAACTGCCAGACTTTTGAAGCGTGATCACCGAACAATCAAGTGTTTCATGGCAAATAGCCAACAGGGTCGCAAGAAGCGTGTTGGGCAAAAAAGGCGCAAAATAACTGCCCATGAATTGAGGAAAATCAAGCGTGAAGCTGTATTTGAACAAGAAACATAAGACAAAACATCAAGACTGGGCCAAAAAATATCTTAAGACTGATTTTTCAAAAGTTTTATGGACTGATGAAATGAGAGTGACTCTTAATGGGCCAGATGGATGGGCCAGAGGCTGGATCAGTAAAGGCAGAGAGCTCCACTCCGACTCAGACACCAGCAAGGTGGAGGTGGGATACTAGTATGGGCTGGTATCATCAAAGATGAACTTGTGGGACCTTTTCGGGTTGAGGATGGAGTGAAGCTCAACTCCCCGACCTACTGCCAGTTTCTGGAAGACAACTTCTTCAAGCAGTGGTAGAGGAAGAAGTCGGTATCGTTCAAGAAAAACATGATTTTCATGCAGGACAATGATCCATCACATGCATCCAACTACTCCTCAGCGTGGCTGGCCAGTAAAGGTGTAAAAGAAGAAAAAATAATGACATGGCCCCCTTGTTTACCTGATCTGGACCCCATAGAGAACCTGTGGTCCCTCCTAAAATGTGAGATGTACAGGGAGGGAAAACAGTACACCTCTGGGAACAGTGTCTGGGAGGCTGTGGGGCTGCTGCACGCAATGTTGATCCTAAATAGATCAAGTAACTGACAGAATCTATGGATGGAGGCTGCTGAGTGTCACATAAAGAAAGGGGGCTATATTGGTCACTCATTTTTGCATGTCAGAAATGTTTATTTCTAAATTTTGTGCAGTTATATTAGTTTACCTGGTGAAAATAAACAAGTGAGATGGGAATATATTTGGTTTTTATTAAGTTGCCTAATAATTCTGCACAGTAATAGTTACCTGCACAAAACAGATACTATTAAGCTTTGATATTTATGTCTTTTGGGCTGATTGAGAACATAGTTGTTGATCAATAATAAAAATAATCCTCTACAATACAACTTGCCTAATAATTCTGCACACAGTGTATATTGGGCAGACATCTCAAGAACTCAGAAGATGGATTGAAAAGCATCGATTTACCATCAACCTGGCAGCTTCCAATGAATACAAAGGTAAGACATTGTGCTCTGATACACACGTTCTTTTATTCCACCATAGGGCCGATTTCAGCAACATATACAGTTGCATCTCAATAAATTAGAATATCATCTAAAAGTTGATTATTTTCAGTAACTTAACACATAAAGTGAAGCACATACATTATATGTATTTTAAGGGTTTATTTCTGTTAAGATTGATGATTATGGCTTACAGCCAATGAAAACCCAAAGGTCATTATCTCGGAAAACTAAAGTAGGGAGGATGAAGAGTTAAAAACTGCGCTGCCATAATCCACGAAACATCAACGGGTGAATTTAATATTGATTAATTTGTCAAAGTGTTTCAGGGCTCCCTGGAACATGGCAATATAGTATTGATTTGTCCTGAGGAAGGGGCCAGGGAGCGCTGAAACACGTTGACTAATAAATCAATTTTATAGTCACCCTTTGATGTATCGTGGAATATGGCAGTGTGGTGTTTAATCCTTCATCCTCCCTACTCTATATGCACCATGCTGGGGACTGCAGCAGCCGTGATCTGCTTTTATAGTGGTTGTGACTCTCACAACCACACAAGGTGAAGCCTCTGATACCTATTTAGGTCATATTTTATCTCTCAGACCCTTCATCCTCCCTAGTTTAATTTTCTGAGATAATGACCTTTGGCTTTTCATTGGCTGTAAGCCATAATCATCAACATTAACATAAATAAGCACATGAAATAGATCACTCTGTGTGTAATGACCAGTGGCGTAACTTCAGGCCCAGGGGCCCCGATGCAAAAGCTCCGACGGGGCCCCCAATTATTGCAAATCTTTAATAGTATTAGTCTTTTTCTATAGGCCAAAGGGACTTTTGGGGCCCCCCTAGGCTGCAGGGCCCGGGTGCGATCGCAACCCCTGCATCTACTGTAGTTACGCCCCTGGTAATGACTCTATACAATATATGTTTCACTTTATGTATTGAATTACTGGAATATATTCACTTTTTGATGATATTCCAAAATTCATTGAGATGCACTAGTATATTGTAGATTTAGCAGGACTCTTTAGTAGTATTGGGGGGGTGGGGAAGGGGTCCGCGTCAGAAACAACTTCTATCATTGGAATCTAAAAGGACTTTTTATCTTACATCCATGATCCCCGATGTCCTTACTGTTTTTTGGGGTAATTGGTAGTTTCTCAGTATAACTATTAATGAATCACTAACTCGTGTCTTGTCTGGTTTTGTATGGGGTTTATTGTGGTGCCATGAATGCATCACGGCTGTTCCGGAGTCGGGACACGTCTAGAATTTTGGAGATTTCATCCTTTAAGGTTACCTTCCTGAAGTATTTCTATGCTGTAATCACACTTTATATAGTGCATTGTCGGTACATGCATGTTGTACTTGTACTTTTGGTATTTTGTCCAATAAAGTTGATATTATTTAGGAGTGCTCGTCAACAGTGTATTGTTTTTTCTTGTGATCTTGGTTGTCTCTGATACATGATGAAGCACCGTGTGTCTGTACTTATTTGCCCCAATGTGTAGTATACCACCGACACATGACGGACCCCCCCAGACCCTACAATGCACAGTGATGGCCTCTATCGTTAACATTTATTTTCATCTACAACCGAAAGCTCAGGATTCTGCAACTGACAAACACAGCCATGATCTCTTCAGCCAAGAACTGGGCGGAGGCCTCACATAGAGGTTGATACCAGCTATCTGCAGGGACCTTCCCTTCCTACCAGTAACTGTAGGATTCTTATCACAAGTGCAGTACACCTACTGGCCACCAGGAGGCATAATGGCCAAGATGTCAGTTCCCTGGAGGCTTCAGTGACTGTATATATCATGCACAGGTCCTGGAGGTTATCTGTACTGATCACATTACAATATCTCAACTGCTACACTGGAAACTTCAGATCAGAGACACTGATCTGGGGGATGACAGCTCCAAGAAGCATCCACTGCAAGTCATAGTATAGTCCAAGATCCTGATATACAGAGATGGCACTACAAATACATCATACACTACAAGTCATAGAATAGTCCAAGATCCTGATATACAGAGATGGCACTACAAATACCAGTATACACTACAAGTCATAGTACAGTCCAAGATCCTGATATACAGAGATGGCACTACAAATCCCAGCATACACAACAAGTCATAGAATAGTCCAAGATCCTGATATACAGAGATGGCACTACAAGTCCCAGCATACACTACAAGTCATAGTACAGTCCAAGATCCTGATATACACAAATGGCACTACAAATACCAGCATACACTACAAGTCATAGAATAGTCCAAGATCCTGATATACAGAGATGGCACTACAAATACATCATACACTACAAGTCATAGAATAGTCCAAGATCCTGATATACAGAGATGGCACTACAAATACCAGCCTACACTACAAGTCATAGAATAGTCCAAGATCCTGATATACAGAGATGGCACTACAAATACCAGCATTCACTACAAGTCATAGTACAGTCCAAGATCCTGATATACAGAAATGGCACTACAAATACCAGCATACACTACAAGTCATAGAATAGTCCAAGATCCTGATATACAGAGATGGCACTACAAATACCAGCATTCACTACAAGTCATAGTACAGTCCAAGATCCTGATATACAGAGATGGCACTACAAATACCAGCATTCACTACAAGTCATAGTACAGTCCAAGATCCTGATATACAGAGATGGCACTACAAATACCAGCCTACACTACATGTCATAGTACAGTCCAAGATCCTGATAGACAGAGATGGCACTACAAATCCCAGCATACACTACAAGTCATAGAATAGTCCAAGATCCTGATATACAGAGATGGCACTACAGGTCCCAGCCTACACTACAAGTCATAGTACAGTCCAAGATCCTGATATACAGAGATGGCACTACAGGTCCCAGCCTACACTACAAGTCATAGTACAGTCCAAGATCCTGATATACAGAGATGGCACTACAAATCCCAGCATACACTACAAGTCATAGTACAGTCCAAGATCCTGATATACAGAGATAGCACTACAAATACCAGCATACACTACAAGTCATAGTACAGTTCAAGATCCTGATAGACAGAGATGGCACTACAAGTCTCAGCCTACACTACAAGTCATAGTACAGTCCAAGATCCTGATAGACAGAGATGGCACTACAAATACCAGCATACACTACAAGTCATAGTTCAGTCCAAAATCCTGATATACACAAATGGCACTACAAATCCCAGCATACATTACAAGTCATAGTATAGTTCAAGATCCTGATATCCTGATATACAGAGATGGCACTACAAGTCCCAGCATACACTACATGTCATAGTACAGTCCAAGATCCTGAAAGACAGAGATGGCACTACAAGTCCCAGCATACACTACAAATCCCAGCATACACGACAAGTCATAGTATAGTCCAAAATCCTAATATACAGAAAATGGCACTACAAATACCAGCATTCACTACAAGTCATAGTACAGTCCAAGATCCTGATATACAGAGATGGCACTACAAATACCAGCATTCACTACAAGTCATAGTACAGTCCAAGATCCTGATATACAGAGATGGCACTACAAATACCAGCCTACACTACATGTCATAGTACAGTCCAAGATCCTGATAGACAGAGATGGCACTACAAATCCCAGCATACACTACATGTCATAGTACAGTCCAAGATCCTGAAAGACAGAGATGGCACTACAAGTCCCAGCATACACTACAAATCCCAGCATACACGACAAGTCATAGTATAGTCCAAAATCCTAATATACAGAAAATGGCACTACAAATACCAGCATTCACTACAAGTCATAGTACAGTCCAAGATCCTGATATACAGAGATGGCACTACAAATACCAGCATTCACTACAAGTCATAGTACAGTCCAAGATCCTGATATACAGAGATGGCACTACAAATACCAGCATTCACTACAAGTCATAGTACAGTCCAAGATCCTGATATACAGAGATGGCACTACAAATACCAGCCTACACTACATGTCATAGTACAGTCCAAGATCCTGATATACAGAGATGGCACTACAAATCCCAGCATACACTACAAGTCATAGAATAGTCCAAGATCCTGATATACAGAGATGGCACTACAGGTCCCAGCCTACACTACAAGTCATAGTACAGTCCAAGATCCTGATATACAGAGATGGCACTACAAATCCCAGCATACACTACAAGTCATAGTACAGTCCAAGATCCTGATATACAGAGATAGCACTACAAATACCAGCATACACTACAAGTCATAGTACAGTTCAAGATCCTGATAGACAGAGATGGCACTACAAGTCTCAGCCTACACTACAAGTCATAGTACAGTCCAAGATCCTGATAGACAGAGATGGCACTACAAATACCAGCATACACTACAAGTCATAGTTCAGTCCAAAATCCTGATTACACAAATGGCACTACAAATCCCAGCATACATTACAAGTCATAGTATAGTTCAAGATCCTGATATCCTGATATACAGAGATGGCACTACAAGTCCCAGCATACACTACATGTCATAGTACAGTCCAAGATCCTGAAAGACAGAGATGGCACTACAAGTCCCAGCATACACTACAAATCCCAGCATACACGACAAGTCATAGTATAGTCCAAAATCCTAATATACAGAAAATGGCACTACAAATCCCAGCATAGGGGGCATTGCTAGGCGAGACACCGCAGGGGAGAGTAAGGAGGTCCACCATAGGCGCAACATTATGGGTGAGTGGCAATGAATGAATTCTGGTTGTCATGGTTTATACTGCCCTAAAGGTTGTTGAAAACTATTTCCATTGGGATACCTATGTAACTGTGGACTAATTTGTTTGTACCTGTGATGGGATTACTTGCCCCGCAGTATCTTTTTGGGATCTCCTAACTGATATTCATTGTATCAACGAATACTTATTCTGCTTTTAATTAATAAAGGTGTCATTTGTAACTTAACTCTCTAAGGGTACCTTTACACGCGGCTACATTTCTAGGGTGGCTACAGGTAACTTACTGGTTGCAGTGAAATCATGGAGACAAGGTTCTATCTTGTTGCTGTGTACAAATGGAATAATCTCTCCATGATTTCACTGCAACCAGTAAGTTACCTGGTGACAAGCTACAAATGTAGCCATGTGTAAAGGTACCCTAAAGGTACCTTTACACGCCGCTACGACAGGATGGATACAACCAGCTACTTCACGTGCACGAGCACGCACAAACGGTTACAAACGGGAAACGCACCACCTTTACACGCCGCCACAAGGTGCGCTACGCTACGCTACATCTATCCCCGGATACATCGCCGGGTGTCTCAAGTAGCCATCTGTAGCTCATCGTACCTCATTTACACACCGCTACAACAAGCTAATATGGGCGGACCTGGTGCATGAGGGACAGCACATAGGCGTGCCACAATTGTGGAGTACGAGACGTCCGTACACTGATAGGACAAAGCAAGAAACCCATGATTGGGCAGGCATCGCAGGAGGCTGATTAATACATGACGCCCGAGCAATTGTGTAGTGTGACTGGTCAGCTCCTTAAATATGCCGCCCTGTGCAGCGACAACCAATCGCAACGAAGGAGCTTCCTCCAATGATCGCTGAAGGGGCGCGGTAACACGGAGCCTGGGTCACGCCTTAGCTACATTGCAGCTACATCGCCGGGTGTCCAGAGTTCCCTTCTGTAGCTTCTTTACACGCCGATACAGCTCGCTACAATCGGCTTTGTAGCCATCTGTTTTCGAGCAGTGCTCGGAAACAGATGTATCTGTTGCCGGCTGTCACGTCCCGTCTTCACACGCCGCTACTACGGGCTATATTGACGCTACAAGCTACATTTGTAGCCTGTAGCGGGTTGTATCCATCCTGTCGTAGCGGCGTGTAAAGGTACCTTTAGGGTACCTTTACACACGGCTACATTTGTAGCTTGTCACCAGGTAACTTACTGGTTGCAGTGAAATCATGGATACATGGTTCTATCTTGTTGCTGTGTACAAATGGAATCATGTATCCATGATTTCACTGCAACCAGTAAGTTACCTGGTGACAAGCTACAAATGTAGCTGTGTGTAAAGGGGCCCTTAGGGTACCTTTACACACGGCTACATTTGTAGCTTGTCACCAGGTAACTTACTGGTTGCAGTGAAATCATGGATACATGATTCCATTTGTACACAGCAACAAGATAGAACCATGTATCCATGATTTCACTGCAACCAGTAAGTTACCTGGTGACAAGCTACAAATGTAGCCGTGTGTAAAGGTACCCTTAGTGTTTAACTTCTTTAATAAATTCCAGCATACAGTTGTTGCCAAAAGTATTGACACCCCTGCAATTCTGTCAGATAATACTCAGTTTCTTCCTGAAAATGATTGCAATCACAAATTCTTTGATATTATTATCTTCATTTAATTTGTCTTCAAAGAAAAAACACAAAAGAATTGTCCTAAAGCCAAATTGGATATAATTCAACACCAAACATAAAAAAGGGGGTGGACAAAAGTATTGGCACTGTTAGAAAAATCATGTGATGCTTCTCTAATTTGTGTAATTAACAGCACCTGTAACTTACCTGTGGCACCTAACAGGTATTGGCAATAACTAAATCACACTTGCAGCCAGTTGACATGGATTAAAGTTGACTCAGCCTCTGTCCTGTGTCCTTGTGTGTACCACATTGAGCATGAAGAAAAGAAAGAAGACCAAAGAACTGTCTGAGGACTTGAGAAACCAAATTGTGAGGAAGCATGAGCAATCTCAAGGCTACAAGTCCATCTCCAAAGACCTGAATGTTCCTGTGTCTACCGTGCGCAGTGTCATCAAGAGGTTTAAAGCCCATGGCACTGTGGCTAACCTCCCTAGATGTGGACGGAAAAGAAAAATTGACGAGAGATTTCAACGCAAGATTGTGCGGATGGTGGATAAAGAACCTCGACTAACATCCAAACAAGTTCAAGCTGCCCTGCAGTCCGAGGGTACAACAGTGTCAACCCGTACTATCCGTCGGCGTCTGAATGAAAAGGGACTGTATGGTAGGAGACCCAGGAAGACCCCACTTCTTACCTCGAGACATAAAAAAGCCAGGCTGGAGTTTGCCAAAACGTACCTGAGAAAGCCTAAAACGTTTTGGAAGAATGTTCTCTGGTCAGCTTAGACAAAAGTAGAGATTTTTGGGCAAAGGCATCAACATAGAGTTTACAGGAGAAAAAAAGAGGCATTCAAAGAAAAGAACACGGTCCCTACAGTCAAACATGGCGGAGGTTCCCTGATGTTTTGGGGTTGCTTTGCTGCCTCTGGCACTGGACTGCTTGACCATGTGCATGGCATTATGAAGTCTGAAGACTACCAACAAATTTTGCAGCATAATGTAGTAATAATCCCTCAGAGGTCATGGGTCTTCCAGCAGGACAATGACCAAAAACACACTTCAAAAAACACTAGAAAATAGTTGAGAGAAAGCACTGGAGACTTCTAAGGTGGCCAGCAATGAGTCCAGACCTGAATCCCATAGAACACCTGTGGAGAGATCTAAAAATGGCAGTTTGGAGAAGGCACCCTTCAAATATCAGGGACCTGGAGCAGTTTGCCAAAGAAGAATGGTCTAAAATTCCAGCAGAGCATTGTAAGAAACTCATTGATGATTACCGGAAGCGGTTGATCGCAGTTATTTTAGCTAAAGGTTGTGCAACCAAGTATTAGGCTGAGGGTGCCAATACTTTTGTCTGGCCCATTTTTGGAGTTTTGTGTGAAATGATCAATGTTTTGCTTTTTGCTTCATTCTCTTTTGTGTTTTTTCATTGAAGACAAATTAAATGAAGATAACACTGGGGAACACAATTTTTTAGGAGTTAGGTCAGACAACTGTTCGTAATTAATTTTTGGATGCTGAATCCAGAAATGATCTCAGTTTTTCTCTATCACGTCAAATTTTTGAACTATAGGATTTTTGTTTTCTCAAAAATATGTAAACAACTGTACCTAAAAAGTAAGGCAAAAAATATGAGTCTACACACATTGGAAGCAGCAGTGTGAACTGCGACCAATCCCCACCAAAAACATGAAAAACCAATGCAAAAACCGTATAAGAATCACACAAAAGGCGCTCTGCTGTAAAAATAAATAGCAAGTGCCGTGACAAAAACAGGGCCTTTTGGTTTATACGTTTCTACAAAAAAACGTACAATAAGCTGTCTCACCCACTCCACGGTAGGCCCTGATAGAGACAGTCCTAACAGCAGATATTGGAGGCACCTGCCCCTCCCTTATGAGGTCTGCACACAGAGCTGCCATCCACACAGCCTTACAAGGTGAGATTGTCCTGTGCTCTCCCACACCCTGTCCAGAGGTATGTACACACTGGCAGGTTTTTAATGTAGCATCTAGGGACAGAGTTAGGACTGTCTCTATCAGGGCCTACCGTGGAGTGGGTGAGACAGCTTATTGTACGTTTTTTTGCAGAAACGTATAAACCAAAAAAGGCCCTGTTTTTGTCATGGCACTTGCTATTTATTTTTACAGCAGAGCGCCTTTTGTGTGATTTTTATACGGTTTTTGCATTGGTTTTTCATGTACCTAAAAAGTGTTTGTTTTTTTTAAATAGTACAAATATGAACAAAAAATGAAATATATAAGAAATAGGCATGACAAATATGTTTTTTAACAGTATCGTGTTTTTTACAATCAGATATTACATGTTTTGTAATCAGATAACAAGTCTTATTACAGATATCAGTGCAATTGTGCATCTCTGGCAGGTAAGTTGTGGAGGAAAAACTTGACGTGCTAGAAAAAAACTGACTACATTTTTGGAATCAGCATGCCAATTTTAGTGTAAATCAGCTCAAAAACCTAACTCAACAGAAAATTTTTTTCAAATTGTTCCCCAGTGTAATAATACCAAAGAATTTGTGATTGCAATAATTTTCAGGAAGAAACTGAGTATTATCTGACAGAATTGCAGGGGTGTCAATACTTTTGGCCACAACTGTACACTGCAAGTCATAGAATAGTACAAGGTCCTGATATACAGAAATGGCACTACAAGTCCCAGCATCCACTACAAGTCATAATATAGTCCAAGATCCTGATATACAGAGATGGCACTACAAGTCATAGTACAGTCCAAAATCCTGATATACACAAATAGCATTATAAGCCCCAGCATACACCATAAGTCCTAGTATAGTTCATGTTCACATATTGAGTGGTGAGATTTTTACCTCAGTATTTGTAGCCCAAACCAAGAGTGGAACAATCAGAGGAAAAGTATAATATTAACATGTCACCACCTCTGTATTGGATCACCCACTCCTGGTTTTGGCTACAAATACTGTATATTTTTATTGTTACTTATGGTCGCTGGTAAACAAACCACTGTATTGTAAAGCGCTGCGGAATATGCTGGCGCTATATAAATAAAGATTCCCACCAAGGACATCTGCAAGGAGCTTGTATGTTCTCCCCGTGTTTGCGTGGGTTTCCTCCGGGCACTCCAGTTTTCTCCCACATTGTAAAGACATACTGATAGGATATTTAGATTGTGAGCCTCAATAGGGACAACATTACTGATGTATGTAAAGTGCTATGGAATTAATAGTGCTATATAAATGAATAAATATTATTATTATTATTATTATTATTATTATGCTGGGAGTTGTAGTGCCATAGGTGTATGTTAGCATCTTGGTGTATAAGCCATGTGCACATGTTGACTATTTGGGGAGTTTTTTACCTCAGGATCTGAAGCCAAAACCAGTAGTGGAACAATCAGAGGAAAAGTATAATAGAAACACGTCACCACTTCTGTATTTATCAGCCACTCCTGGTTTTGGCTTGAAATACTGAGGTAAAAAACTCACCAAATACTGAATGTGTGACCGTGGCCTTAACGTCTGAACCCTGCCATGTATATTTGTTGAGTTTTTTACCTCAATACAGTAAGTACAAACCAAAATCCTAATATACACTCCAGTAAAGATTATTGGATTTGCTAAATCCGACATCTGCTTCAATACAACTACATATCCCAACATTCCCTGCAATATGCAGTAGAGCAATATGAGTTTCTGCATTCTGTGAAGCTGAACTACAATCTCCATTATGCACCGATTTCCTTGAATAGTACTATAAGGCTCAGCATCCCCTCCAATGGAACTACCATTCCCATCATGCAGCGATATACTACAATGCCGCCTCCTTGATATCTCTGGAGTTGAGGTCACATGACGGCTGTGGACTCGTCATAGATTGCACTAAGGCCATGTGCACACGGTGAGTATTTGAGGAGTTTTTTACCTCAGGATTTGTAGACAAAACCAGGAGTGGAGCAATCAGAGGAAAAGTATAATAGAAACACATCACCACATCTGTATCTAATTATCCACTCCTGATTTTGGCTACAAATCCTGAGGTAAAAAACTCATCAAATACTCAGCGTGTGCACATGGCCTTATATATTGCTGTATGATGCTGCTATATGGCGGCATGATGGGATAGAATGGGTTCACATTGAGACTTACAACTACAAAGAGCCAGTCACAAAAAAAAAAACCCTATTGTGACCCCATTTACTTACACGGGTCACAAGAAGACCCAATTTATATACACAGGTCACATTGAGACCCCATTTCCTTAGGCTGCCTTCAGACTTGCAGATGCATCTGCAGCGTTTTGCAGATGCATCTGCAAGCATCTGCATGCATACCGCGGCCCCTATGTTTATAATGGAGCGCCACGGCGGTCTGCAGATGCTTGCAGACCGCCGTGCGCTCTCATTGCCCGCCATTAGTGATCTGTGCGCATGCGGATGCCTGCGCACAAATCACAAACTCTCGCCCGTACCAGGGACGCGACATGCTGCGTCCCGGGTGCAGACGCGGGACACACGGAAGGAGCAGATATTGTCCGCACCCGAACGCAGCAAATGCTGCCAAACGCAGGCACTATGAGTTCCTATGTTAAACATAGGAACGCAGTGCGCATGCGTTTGAATGCGTATGGGAACGCAGCATAAGCTGCGTTCACATACGCAAATGTGAAGGCAGCCTTACAGAGGTCACCACAAGACCCCATCTACTTACACAGGTCACTATACGAGACCCCCATCTACTTACACAGTTCACTACAAAACGCCATCTTCTTACACAGGTCACTACGAGACCCCATCTACTTACACAGGTCCCTACGAGACCCCATCTACTTACACAGGTCACTACGAGACCCCATCTACTTACACAGGTCACTACAAGACCCCATCTATTTACACAGGTCACTATGAGGCCCCATCTATTTACACAGGTCACTATGAGACCCCATCTAGTTACACAGGTCACTATGAGACCCCATCTATTTACACAGGTCACTACAAGACCCCATCTAGTTACACAGGTCACAATGAGACCCCATCTACTTACACAGATCACTACGAGACCCTATTTACACACACGGATATCAAATATACAGTAATCGTTGGCTGCGGCAATTTGTGCAACAAAGTGAATATTTTACAGCTGTAATCTGTGTATGCATCATGTGTTGTAGTCACGACTTCATAGAAAATTGGGTCACTACGAGAACCCATCTCCTTACACAAGTCACAATGAGACCCCATCTCCTTACACAATTCACGAGACCCCATCTCCTTAAACAAATCACGAGACCCCATCTCCTTACACAATTCACGAGAAGCCATCTCCTTAAACAAATCACGAGACCCCATCTCCTTAAACAAGTCACAACGAGACCCTATCTCCCTACACAAGTCACGAGACCCCATCTCCTTACACAAGTCACAAGACCCCCATCTCCTTAAACAAGTCACACCGAGATCCCATCTCCTTAAACAAGTCACGAGACCCCATCTCCCTACACAAGTCACGAGACCCATCTCCTTACACAAGTCACAAGACTTCATCTCCTTACACGGCATCGTATTCATGACTCCATAGAAAATCGTCACCATCTGCATTGATGACTATTAGGCGTGAGCGATATTGTTAGCGATCACATGCACGCGCGATCGCTAACAATATCGTTCACATCGCTGGTGAGCTGTCACACAGGCAGACTCACCAGCGATGTGGAGCAGCGAGATCGCTGGTAACTGTGGTACACATCGGGTTACTAGGCGCCGCGCGGCGCTTAGTAACCTGACGTTTACCATAGATACCATCTCCCAGCATAGGCTCTGCCGCTGGGAGATCGTTCATCGTGGTGTCACACACCACGATGATGCAGATTGTTCAAGCGTTTATCGCTTGATATGAGCTCCGGCTCACAAATATGCGATGTCACGATCAAGCGATTTTACATTGTAAAATCGCTTGATCGCACGCAGCGATGCACAAACGATATCGCTTAAGCGATCAAAAAGCAAATCGCTTAAACGATATCGTTAGCAATATTGAACCGTGTGACGGCCGCCTTAGGGTAGCTTTACATGTCGCAACATTGCATGCAATTTCACTTGCAACCTACTGGTTGCACTGAAATCATGGACACATTGCTCCATTTTGTGGCTGTGTACAAATGTAACAATGTGTCCATGATTTCACTGCAACCAGTAAGTTGCAAGTGAAATTGCATGCAATGTTGCGACGTGTAAAGCTACCCTTAGGGTGCGTTCATGTATATTTGCTGCATTTTTTTCACACGCGAGCTCATCACAAACCAAGAGTGGAACAATCAGAGGAAAAGTCTAATTGCCCCACTTCTGTATTTATCACCCACTCCTGGTTTGTGATGAGCTTGTGTAGCGACCGGTGGTAAGGCCGCGGGTGTGTGTGTATGATCTTTCTCAACAGAATCCCCATACTCAGATTTAACCGGTAGTAACATTTCTTTACTGTAAAACATGTCTATAACACAGTCAACTGATCTAGCTGCACACATGTATATATTAGAGTCTCTGGATCTTCACTTCTTCCGGGTACGCAGCAAGCAAAGAAAAAAACACAACAATGGAGATATCTTTCCCTAACTTTCCCTAAAATCACGTACCAGTCTATCACAGAAGGAGGTGTCGCTCCCACGTAGCAGGCCTGGGGTCTCACGATGACGGGTCCCGGTGCAGCGCTGAAGGTGGAAACTCCTCAGTCCTCTTCTGTGGTCTCCGTCCGCAGGTAACAGAATCTTTCTTTGTTAGTCTCTCCCAGTCTCAGGGCACACAGAGGAGCAGAAGGGAGCCCACAGCAGCACAGAAGTCTCTCTCAGTCTCGGGGCAAACCGATGAGCAGAAGGGAGATCACAGTAGTACAGATGGCTCCCTTATGTCAGTCACAGCCCCTGCACATGTAATCCAGTGGCAATGTCCTGAATTCCGGAGGCAATGTCCTGAATTTGAGTGGGACCCTCGGTAAGACAAGGTCCTGCAGACCGGGGGTTGCAACAGCGATCCTCACGGGGTATTTCTTCCCAAGAATCCGGCTGCAAAAGAGCCCTATGTCGGGAGACACCACACAGTCTGTCCTGACAGAGCTCTGGATCTCTAATCATCATCTCCCGCCCTTTTTCTTCCTCAGCACAAGGCTGTTGGGGGAGGGGATCAGACTGTGTAATGTTCACTGCAGTGTCCATTTGAATAACAACACAGTCAGGGCTACCCACTTCATTACATACCCCCCCACTTAAAGGTTGGCAGTCCCTGTCAACAACCGCCGGCTCCAAGGCAGTGATGACTGTAGTTGTCACAGGGGTCGGTTGAGAAGTGGGCCATACATACTGGTCCCTGTAGAACCGTCCGGGCGGGATCCCAGCAGTGGTGCGGTCAGTGCGTCGCAAGGGTCGGTTGTTCCCCTCCTCGTCACTGTCTTTACGCCCCACTCCAGTCAGTACTCCGGGAGAGGGACTGGTCTGTGTAGGTGGGTCACCGGTCTCAGAGTCGACGTGATCTCTATGTTGAGAAATGTCCGTGACGTCAGTCATGTCAGCAGCGTCACCCCCTCCGGTTACTGTGGGAGGGGAGTCAGGCCGGGAGCGGCAGGGGCGCAACATATTTCGGTGCACAGTGCGGGTGCTGTGGCTGTCTTCACCCCGCACTCGGTATACATGTCCATTGGGGTAAGGGCGTTCGATTACCCGGTAGACTTCAGTCTCCCACTTGGCTCGAAGTTTCCCTTGAGGCTTCTTAATACGGAGCAAGACTAGCTGTCCCAACTTTAAGGGTTTCTCTTGCACGGGGAGTGGGTCAGCATGTATCTGGCCCCGGATTTGTTGACTCACCAGCCGGTGTACAGTCTCCATCTTCTGGCGGTGAGCATTTAGCCAGGAGGGGTAGTTATGGCAGACATCTTCTTCTGGGCGGAATAGGTTCAGGTCATGGACCCCTTTTCCGGGGCGGCCAAAGAGAAGAGTGTGAGGGGTGTAGCCAGTCACGGAGTGGACCTGGTTGTTGTAGGCCCATACTAGATCTGGAAGGAATTGGGGCCATCGATCTTTCTTATCTTCGGCCAAGGTGCGGATCAGCTGAAGTAGGGTCCGGTTAAAGCGTTCACATGCACCGTTCCCTTGTGGATGGTAAGGAGTGGTCCTCGACTTCTGGATCCCATACATCCGATGCAGCTCCTCGATGACTCTGCCTTCGAAACAAGCCCCCTGGTCGGAGTGTAACCTCTCCGGACACCCATAGACGTGGATGAACTGTCGACAGATGGCCTGTGCAGCCGACTCGGCCGTCTGGTCCTTGGTAGCAACAACGACGGCGAATTTTGTGAAGTGGTCCACCATGACTAGGCAGTATTGATAGCCACTGCTCGCCGTCCCGATCAGCAGATAGTCCACCATCAACAGCTCAAGAGGCCTGGAGGTTTTAATCGTCTGGACAGGTGCACGCTGTTCGGTGGACTTGTGCAGTTCACAGGTGCGACAGGTTCTGCAGACGTCTTCGACCAGCTTGCGGAGCCCTGGACAGTAGATGGACTGTTGAATCCACCGAAAGGTCTTATCTATTCCAAAGTGACCGTTCCTTTTGTGTGCTTCGTCCACCATCTTACGAGCCAATTGGGCAGGCACCACGACTTGTGTACATTCCTCCAACATGTGGGACAGGAGAACCTTCCGATATAGTACCTCTTCTCTCAGAATTAGCCGATCCCACTGGCTGAGCAAGGTCAAGGTCCCGGTAGACAGTCGTGCCCGCGTGTCAGGGGGGGGCTTCTGCCTTTGCTTCACCCATTGTTTGAGTAGAGCCCATTCAGGGTTCTGGTCCTGGAGCCTGCACAACTCTTGGGGACACAGTGTAACCCCCACTGGAGTTCCAACTTCGCCCACAACGAACTGGCAGTAATCCATCATCTGTTGGGCAAGCCTTGCAAAGTCGGGCGTCTCGTCTCCTTCTAGTTCTTCATCCCGGTCTCTGGTAAGTAAGGGGTATGACACTCTAGACAGGCTGTCCGCATTTTGATTCTCAGCCCCAGCCCTGTATTTGATCTTGTAGTTGAACTTCGAGAGTCGAGCCATCCAACGCTGTTCCATGACTCCGAGCTTCGCATTTTGTAAGTGGGCCAACGGGTTGTTATCGGTCAGGACCAGTACTTCCGCCCCTGTGAGGTATCCTGCAAATTTCTCCGCCATAGCCCACGTTAGGGCCAACAGCTCCAGCCGGAACGAGCTATAATTGGTGGGGTTCTTCTCGCCCTCGTGTAGGGATCGACTGGCATAGGCTATGACACGTTCCTTGCCTTCTTGTACTTGTGAAAGTACTGCCCCTAGACCTTGTAGGCTGGCATCGGTATGTAGTTGGAAAGGGAGATTGTAGTCTGCATATGCCAGGACGGGGGTGAAGTCAAGGCACCCTTTAGGGCTTGGAAGGATTCTTCCTGGCTGGGTCCCCAGCTGATGGGTCGTCCTCTGGGGCCGTTGGTGGTCCCTCGAAGCAATTCGTGCAAGGGTGCAGCAAGCCGGGCGAAGTTTCTCACGAACCGGCGGTAGTAACCGGCCAACCCCAGGAAGGCCCGGACCTCTCTGACGTTCGTAGGCTGTGGCCAGTCCCGCACGGCGGCTATTTTCTCCGAAGACGGCTGTACACCTTCGGCCGAGATCCGGTGACCCAGGTAATTGATCTCGGGCTGCAGAAGACGGCACTTGCTGGGTTTCAACTTCAGGCCATGTTCTCTCAACCTACGAAACACACGGCCCAGCTGTTGCAGGTGTTCTTCAAATGTGGCCGAATAGACTACGATGTCGTCCAGGTAAATGAGGGTGAAGTCGAAGTTGAAGTCCCCCAGGCAGCGCTCCATCAGTCGCTGGAAGGTCCCCGGCGCGTTGTTCAGGCCAAAGGGCATCCGGTCGAACTCGTACAGGCCCATGGGTAGGATGAAAGCAGTCTTTTCTCTATCTTTCTCGTGCATAGGTACCTGCCAATAGCCGCTGGCCAGGTCCAATGACGAAAAATATTTAGCTTTCTTCAGGGCTGTCAGGGATTCTTCGATCCTTGGTAAAGGGTATGAGTCCCGGATGGTGCAAGCATTCAAACGGCGGTAGTCCACGCAGAACCTCAGGGACCCGTCTTTCTTCTTGACTATCACCACTGGTGCAGCCCAGGGGCTCTGGCTTTCTCGTACCACTCCAGCGTGTAACATGGAATTCAGGAGATTTTTCACTTCTTGGTATTGTTGGGGAGGTATTTGGCGGTACCTTTCACGGATAGGAGCGGTATCACCTGTGGGGATTTCGTGCTTGATACTGGGGGTGCATCCAAAGTCGGTGTCATGCCGGGCAAAGGACGCCTGGTGCTCTTGAAGTAACTCTTCCACCTGGGACACTTCTTCGTTGGAGTATTGGGATATGTCCAACTGGCACTTTTCTCGTAGTTCTCGCCCCGCGTTGATGTCATCCGCGACAGCGGCCATGGCAGAGACCGTCACTGTCCAATCTCCCTCTGTGGACGGTGCAAACTGGAGGGGGTTCATAGGGTTCACCTCTTCGGTTAGGGCGTAAACTTGGGCGAGTTGTGTCCCAGCCTCTAGGTCAACGCTCACGTTAGCCGTGTTACCCAGCCTGACAGGAATCCTCCCCTTTCTCACAACAGCTAGCGTTCGAGCAACTAGGGGGTTCAGCTTCCCTTCCTTCGGGGTGCGCGGCTCAATCAGCACCTCCACGCCTTCGAGCTGTCTTGTGGTGCTAAGGGGTAGCGAGATAACGGTCTCCTTCTCAGCAGGTAAAGTTATCCTAGTATGGCGGGGTACGGTGATCGTGGCCAGCGGCAGTTGGTCTTCGGTCATTCGCTGGAGATTGCAGGTCCGGACCACTTGTTGGAAGGCTCGGCGGGTGGCCGTATGTGTGGTCACTTCTTGCCAGTACTTGGGCCCCCTCTTGGTAAGCAACACCAGATTCAGGTCTTTCAAGATGTTCATCCCAATAATCATGGGCGTTTCTGATCCACAGCCTTCCCTGACCACGATTATCCCTCTCTTCCCGAGATCTTGCCCACAGACTTCAGTGTTCATCCAGGCAACTCCCGTCACCGGAATGGGTAGATTATTGGCTGCTTTGATCTTGATAGTAGTATCAGGGTCACAGGCAACCCGCGGCTTCAGATACTCTTCGTAAAACTGCTCGGAGATGGTGGATACCTGAGACCCAGTATCCATTAATCCTTGCACGGCGGTCCCTTCCAATAATACTTCCAGGGTAGGGCTGTTTGATGCAAGTTTGTTCCGTGGCTGGCTCTGTTTTCCTACACTCCTCTCCTTGGCCTCCCCTGCCGAGTGAGCCTCTTTGGCAGGGGCGTCTAGTTTAAAGGTGGCCGCTGTTGTGGGGCATGACTTGCTGGTTCCGGTATATCGGCCCGTGGATGAGCTTGAACGTTCTGGGGGCAACGGTTCGCTCTATGGCGGGGATCACCGCATGTCCAGCATCTTCCCATCGGTCGGCTGGGTTGTTGTCTCGCTTGCCTGTCCGCCTGTTGGTCCAGGGTGAGCTGCAACACCTGTTTCTGCAACTCTGCCACCATCTGCTTCAGTTCTTCCGTGTCACTGTTCGGGGTTCTGATACCAGTTATGGACCTGCAAGCCGCGGTATAAGTCTGGGCCTCCATGACAGGTCCTCTCGAACGTTCTATCGCTTCTTGCTTAACCTCAGCGAACGTAAGGGCCGGATTTATCCGGAGTAGATCTTGCAGTGAGCGGTTAAGGTACGGGTCTCTTAATCCAGTCACGAATTGATCTCTCAACACCAGGTCACGGGCGCCCGTACTAGCTATCTGTTCTTCTTTCCTGCAGGCTTGTTCAAGCAGTACTTGGAGGGCGTTGGCATATTGAGGGATGTCCTCCGACTCGAGTTGCGTACGCCGGAAGAACATATACCGTAATGTTCCCGCATATGTGGTGGGCCCATAGGTGTTCTCCAGCACCCGCACCAAGTCATCCAACGTACGCTGGCCCCTAACCGTCTCCAGCCTGACTGTCGTCCACGCCTCCCCCTCTAATGTTAGCATGGCCATTTCTGCTGAGGTCTTAGGATCAATGTTATACATCTCCCTCACTATCTTAAGTTGTTCGGTCCATTCAGTTACAGGATAGTTCCGTCCGTTAAACTTCCTCACCTGATTGACAATAGATGCCGGGGAGCTGTCCGGTTATAAGTTACTACCGGGAGGAGATTCTGTTGATCACACATCCTGCCGACTACGCCAGATGTAGCGACCGGTGGTAAGGCCGCGGGTGTGTGTGTATGATCTTTCTCAACAGAATCCCCATACTCAGATTTAACCGGTAGTAACATTTCTTTACTGTAAAACATGTCTATAACACAGTCAACTGATCTAGCTGCACACATGTATATATTAGAGTCTCTGGATCTTCACTTCTTCCGGGTACGCAGCAAGCAAAGAAAAAAAACACAACAATGGAGATATCTTTCCCTAACTTTCCCTAAAATCACGTACCAGTCTATCACAGAAGGAGGTGTCGCTCCCACGTAGCAGGCCTGGGGTCTCACGATGACGGGTCCCGGTGCAGCGCTGAAGGTGGAAACTCCTCAGTCCTCTTCTGTGGTCTCCGTCCGCAGGTAACAGAATCTTTCTTTGTTAGTCTCTCCCAGTCTCAGGGCACACAGAGGAGCAGAAGGGAGCCCACAGCAGCACAGAAGTCTCTCTCAGTCTCGGGGCAAACCGATGAGCAGAAGGGAGATCACAGTAGTACAGATGGCTCCCTTATGTCAGTCACAGCCCCTGCACATGTAATCCAGTGGCAATGTCCTGAATTCCGGAGGCAATGTCCTGAATTTGAGTGGGACCCTCGGTAAGACAAGGTCCTGCAGACCGGGGGTTGCAACAGCGATCCTCACGGGGTATTTCTTCCCAAGAATCCGGCTGCAAAAGAGCCCTATGTCGGGAGACACCACACAGTCTGTCCTGACAGAGCTCTGGATCTCTAATCATCATCTCCCGCCCTTTTTCTTCCTCAGCACAAGGCTGTTGGGGGAGGGGATCAGACTGTGTAATGTTCACTGCAGTGTCCATTTGAATAACAACACAGTCAGGGCTACCCACTTCATTACACTTGCGCGTTAAAAATATGCAGCAAATATACAGCATGTGAACACAAGACTACATCCTACTAGGCAGTGGCGTAACCTGAAGCTCATGGGCCCCTATGCAGAAGCTCCAACGGGGCCAATTATTGCAAATCTTTAATAGCATTAGTCTTTTTCTATAGGCCAATTGGACTTTTGGGGCCCCATAGGCTCCAGGGCCCGGGTGTTATTGCAACCCTAGCACCTACTGTAGGACAGGGGAACTACAAGTCTCAGCAGTGCTCAGCTAGAGCCCCAGCTCTCAGTGTTCCTGAGGAGGTTCTATAGCAGGAGGAGCAGAACCGGCGGCTGGGACTTGTAGTGCCGGCACTGTGCAGGGAGGCCGGCCCCTGGATGGGTGCAGCGGAAGCCCCTCCCGGCGCGGATGTGACGCACGCCCAATGGGAGAGCAGGCTGCGTGGATAGATGAGGTCACGGGCTGTCGTGCGGGGAATGGAATGTGTGAGACTAGTGCAGCGCGATCTGCCCACAGCCCCGGAGACTCCAGCGCTCTATGGTAGAACGTTCGGCGGCGGCGGAGGAGCCCGGCACCCGGCGTTCTATTAACCCCTGCCGCGCTGCACCCAGCGTTCTGGTACCCGCTGCAGCCAGCGTTCTATTAACCCCTGCCGCCCTGCAGCCAGCGTTCTATTAACCCCTGCCAGGTTGCAGAGAGCAGCTCACCGCCAGCGCTGCAGACCCCCCGGCGGAGGATGCACAGACATGCAGGGATTCGTCCGGTTACCGGGCTCCGGTGCACACCTGTGACACTCCCCTGAGGCGGGCAGCCCTCACCCCCCTGCCTGGCGTGCTGGATGCTGAGCCCCGGTGAAGTTGATGAAGTGCCCGGCTCAGCCATTGTCCATGAAGCATCCGGTGCGTCCCTGGAGTTGATCGGGATCCTGCGGTGGAACAAAGCGACCATCTGAAAGGAATCAGGGCAAAAGACTCCAAAAGATCTCATCGATCCACCAGGATGAAAGATCGAAGGGGAGAAAGTTAAATCAATCGCCCACATGCGCTGGATCAGCCCGAGGCTTGGGAAAGGAATCAGCAGAAGGAGGGAGAAGAGAGTTTGACATCTTTCCCTTCAGGAAGATGGCGGAGTGGAGCTGAGACTGTGGACTGGGAAAGTTTGGGGGCTTTTGTGTTTATCTCCGACCACCAGCCTGAGCCAGACCGGACACATGCAGGCCAAAAAACGCTACTTCACCCTGGTCTCTGCCGGCACTTGTCTTGTCCTGCTCTTCTATCTTGGGGGGTTGCAGTTTAGGACATCCAGGACTAGGGATGACCATGGGGATCAAGTGGTTCAGAGGGGTGCGGAGCATCCCTGGCCTCGATTCCCTGACCCCCTGCTCCCTTTTATCCAGTGGGATCAGGCGGAGAGCGAGGACTTTAATAGTCAAAGTTCCCCTCGACAGAAGAGAGATGCCAACTCCAGTATCTACAAGGGCAAGAAGTGCCGCATGGAGTCCTGTTTTGACTTCTCCTTGTGCAAGAGGAATGGCTTCAAAGTCTACACTTACCCTCAACAGAAAGGGGACAAAATCTCCGAAAGTTACCAAAACATCCTGTCGGCCATCGAGGGCTCCAGATACTACACCTCGGACCCCAGCCAGGCTTGCTTGTTCGTCCTGAGCCTGGACACTCTAGACCGGGACCAGTTGTCCCCCCAATATGTGCACAGCCTTAAATCTAAAGTCCAGAACTTACACCTGTGGAACAATGGTAGAAATCATTTAATTTTTAATTTATACTCCGGGACCTGGCCGGACTACACCGAGGACGTTGGCTTCGACATCGGCCAGGCCATGTTGGCCAAGGCCAGCATTAGCACGGACAACTTCAGGCCCAACTTTGATGTTTCCATCCCACTATTTTCTAAGGATCATCCCAGGACAGGGGGGAGAAGGGATTTCTGAGATTTAACACTATCCCTCCTATTAGGAAGTACATGTTGGTGTTCAAAGGGAAAAGATATCTGACGGGGATAGGGTCAGACACCAGGAATGCCTTATATCATGTTCATAATGGGGAGGATGTGGTCCTCCTGACCACTTGTAAGCATGGAAAAGACTGGCAGAAGCACAAGGACTCCCGTTGTGATAAAGATAACGCAGAATATGAGAAGTAAGTGGTTTGGGTAGAAAACCATACAACCCATCCCCCTCCTCTTATTATTTTTTTTCCCCCAATCCGGTAAGGTATTCCACGTCTTCTGGCTTAACCAAAGCCCTGCATCGATCTCCACATGTGCATATGCCTCTATTGATTTTGTGATTTGACACCCCGGGGTGCTTGGCTTTTTTTTCTTGAAGTGTATATTAATATGGGTTCTCAAAGAGCTGCTCATCTCTTGGAGGAATGCTTGTTTCCAGGAGCGTAGCTTGACCTTTGGCACGTCTGAGGAGTGTCTTCCAGGCAATGGTGGTGCTGGTGTGTGAGTCTACCATTACCCATGGTGGTTGGGTCGTGATGATGCCCCCATGAGATCCTTGTGTGTTAATTGTAGATTATTGCTAATGTTTCTTGCTTGGATCCTCAGTTGTTGCAAAACTCCAACTCCTCTCATGCAAGGGGTTGTAGTTCGTAACTTCTGTAGAGCCACGTATTGTTATATGCTGTTCTGCTACCTTCTGGACCTGGCTCAGAAGGGCTTGTTCAGACGTCCATGTTTTCTATGAATAGCACATGTACCTGTTTATAATTTATGGGGCTTTCATTTTTGCAGCCGTAAACATAGACTCATCTTTTTTGTTTCAGGAGTCTGAAAATGTCGGACAGCACTCCTACGTTGTCCTGGTACTCTAATGATGTGCTGGTACTCCGATGCTGTTCTAGTACTCTGGTGCCGTCCTGGTTCTCTGGTGCCGTCCTGGTACTCCGTGATCCTTTTCTGATGGCGTCCTAGTGCTACGATACTATCCTGGTACTCCGGTTGCCATCCTACTACTCCAACAGCATGCTAGTATTCTGATGACATGCTGGTACTCCGATGGTGTCCTAGTACTCCAGTGCCATCCTGGTACTCCGATGCCATCTTAGTGCTTCGATGCTTTCCTAGTACTCCTGATGGCGCCCTAGTACTCTGACCGTCTAGTACCTGACCATGTACTCCGATGCGTCCTGCTACTCGTGCTCCTGCTACTCCATGGCTCCTGCCTCCGATGGTCCTGCTACCGATGGCGTCCTGTACTCCTGATGCCTTCCTAGTACTCCTGACGGCATGCTGTACTCTGATGCGTCCTGGTACTCCTGACGCTGCTGGTACCTATAGCATCCTGGTACTCTGATGTGATGCTGTCCTATACAGACGCATGCGTACTCTGATGGTCGTCCTGTACCTGAGGGACTGTCCTAGTGCTCCTGATGGCATGCTTGTGCTCTGATGGCGTCCTGGTGCTGTGATGGCGTCCGATATCTGAGCGTCCTGGTACTCTGATGGCGTCGCTGTCCTAGTACTCCTGACGGCATGCTGGTACTCTAGTAGCATCCTGGTACTCTGATGCCATCCTAGTACTATCCACTTTTTTGCTGACTGCTCTGAGAAGCTTGAGAAAAAAAAATCAGGAAAAAAAAACAGCTGAAACTAATGGTGAAAAAGTGATCCAAAGCTTTGAGGAAAACAAATCCCCCAAGTCTGAGTCCTTGCTTGGTTTCCCCCAGATAAGTAATAGTTAATTGTTTGGGAATAGGAGCTGGTTCCTTCATGAATGGTGGTATCTGTAGTCATTCCAGGTGTGAACCATTTGCTCCTGCTTACTTTGATGTCAATTGCTTCTGTCACTTGCTAATTATCTCCGGCAGTCCAAGCAGACCTGTTTATAAGGATGCATTGATACAATGTTGCATGTTTGTGTTATGTTGTTACATTCGGGAATTGTTTTGGTAAACATCCTATAATCCAGATTTCTCCCGGGACTAACACCTGAACTTTCTTATCTCTGCGCGTTCACATCGTCATGAAGGTCATGGTGACATGTGGATCGCGGCATTTCTTTTTATTGACGCTGATCCGTTATGTTTTTTATTTTTTTGCCTGTGTACAGTTTTTATTGTTTTATGAAAAAACACTTTCCGTTCTCAGCTTTGCACGTGGTTCCCCTGATGCAAATGTGAATTCCAAAAACTTTGCCTTTTTTCTATGGATCTATATTACAGTCTACGACTATATCGACTCCGTCGTTGGGCAATTTATGGCACGTTGGGCTATCATCGTAAAAACGAGGCAAACCTCAAGGACCGTAATCTGCTTTAATTGATCAAACACATTAGTTGCTCTGATAATGCAGGCATTAAGGATAAATAAAATCTTCCTTCTGGAAGCCGGTGGAGATGATAATTGTAGAGTTTCCTGTAAGAGGGGGGTGGAAGCGATGGTTCCTAATTCTTCCAGTACACACCCACGTGTTGTATGGCTGGGATCCTCATAAAAGTGGCCACCATCATAGGTGGAGATAGGTCTTTGATGTTCCTCAGGTGGATAGCTCTAGTTACAAGGTAAATTGACCTTTGGATTTGTTATCGTGTTGTTTGCTTTGCTGAGCTATGACCACATTTCCGCAGTAAAGTTGTCGTATTCCTAATGGCCACCATCAGTCAGCCGATATAAAGGGTTTTCTCCGACACCGGTCACTATCGGTGAGCGCCACTGATGACTGGCAGATTGATCTATGGTAATCGGTGTTGCTCATCTTCTGACGTGATAGTGGTTATTGCTAGTAAACCCTTTTTAGTCTTCACATTGAAAGCGGGAAACAGTAGCACTCATCGGTTTAGCAGACGATCTTCTGTATTGCACATAACGAGAGACATAACAGGAGGGAGGATGGGGTATGAGCAACGGATGTTTCGCGCCAGAAGACACGAAACGGCCGTTGTCTGTACCCCATCCTCCCTCATTTTTTATGTCTCCCGTTATGTGCAATAAAGAAGATCGACTGCTAAACCGGTAAGTGCTACTCTTTTCCTCTTTTAATGTAAAGATTATATGAACTGACCTGTTCAGTTTGCTCCCGTCAACATGAAGATGTTTTTGGAGGAGTAAAAGCGGTGTCTGCGGATGCCTAAGTAAGAATAGTCAGTAGTGCCTGATCATGAACTTATGTTGTTAATAGAAACCCTTTTTAGTTCTGGACCCTTTTTATTTTTGCTTTGAGTCGGTCTTCACTGTCTTGCCGGAATTCTGTTCATAAGCCAAAGTTAGTTCAGTTGCAGTTTATGGGGCCTTTCGGTTGACCAGTCAACTGAATCGGAGTCTTTACGTAGACCAGTTTACTAAAATAGTCCTTTTTTTTTTTTTTTTCTCCCCCAACTCATTGTTATGCCATGAGATTGGCGTCCCGTGGCTGAAGGTGTTGATACGGTAGACCAGGTCGTAATTAAAACTCCAGTTTCCATACCATATTGTGCGGCTGTCTCCCAGGGTTCCCTCGCTATGGATCCACCTGACAGAAGATCAGGGAATTGGTGCTGTAAGGCACAGATGTGGCATCAGCCAAGAATACCCAACGGGGGAGCGAGAGGGATGTTGAAAGATCAGTTCCTGTAACACGAAGCAGGTATCTTCAGAGAGGCGCACCGTCGCCTGCTTTGATGAGAGATACATGCCTGGGCGCATTCACTGCACCACAAGCGTGGAGGGGAAGGGACGGCCGCCGGGATCCTCGCTCCTTAGTCTGGGTAGAGCAGGTCTCTTATCTTGGAATTCTCCTGACTGTTTTGATTAAATCTTTGTATTAGTCACCTTATTCACTTCACTCCTTCTACATCTTTGTACAGCACCGCAGAATATGTTGGCGCATATAATAACAGGAGTTACAGGGTTAATATATTAGTTTTAATGCACAACAAATCCAATCGTGATACATTTACCGTATTGATTGCCGTTGCGTTCACAGCTGAGTGAGATCATGTGGCGTCCATGTGATCGCATCAATCAATCAGCCCCGCGTAACATGACAGCGAGGACGGGAGCCTCTGCCGCCATCATGTGACGCAGATTCTGCCTAAATCTCATCTCCCATAGTTAGGGGATCTGCAGCGTCGGAGCGTCTCCAATACAGGTGTTGCAAGTGGTTTCGTTTGATTTTCTTTGGGAGGGAATTTGTTCCGGAATCGTGCCTGTTTGCAAGTTGTTGTATTGTGTAACATGAGACTAAGGCTGGCGTCGCACTTGGTGAGGCACATGCGCAAGCCTCATCGCATCACCCAGCATGGCCACCGGCTCTCCAGACGAGGAGCGTGCAGCTGCATGTGTTTCTATGCGGCTACGTGCTCTGTGGGAGCCGGGCCATGGAGTCGGTAAGCTAAACATCGACTGACCACCAAAATGGACACCGACCACATGACTCTGACTCCACAGCCCTGTCCGAAGAGCGGGCGGCCGTGCCCTGTGGCGAGGGCTCACGCATGTTTCACACTAGTGGGAGACTCTAAAGGTGGCCATGCACTTCAGAGAGTTGTTGCCCCAGGTCCTTCCTCAAACTGAACATTTTTGGTAAAACTGGTAACTATGGATTGGTCCATAAATAAATTACAGGAAATGTACTGTATTTGTTTTTATGGTAGAAACACATGTCTTAATATATATTTTCAACTTTACGTGGTTAAATAGCAGCTACGGGTGTTACAGGTTCAGTCTGGATGGAATGGCCTCCCCACCCCCCCAGTATATGACCACCGGAACAGATGGGAGTAAGTCACCTCACCCCTGGTGGCCGAGGAAGGCATCGAGTATGTTGACATCCTACATGCTGTACCCTTCTTTCTTGCAAGATCTAGGCTGCGCATAGACATTAGGTGGTAGGTTGGGCCTGCTGTAATTGACGGGTACAGCCAACATTTTTCTGTGTTGGGCACATGACCCATTACTGGGTATTGGTTGGTATGATGACTGCACCTTCCCACCCCTTCATAACATGAACCCTTGGCTTGGGTATGCCCAGACAATCCCTTTAAAATTACAATAGACAGCTGTGAGACGAAATGATGGTTTGGCCAATTGTTCATCTGGCACCTGTCTCTGGCAACTCTTCTAAATGTAGGAGCACTCACACTGCCACAGCGGTCCTCTCTGGTATTGGTCATGTCACCAAGAGCTTAAGGATTGTCAGGCTGAGATTGGACATCCCCAGATCCTTGGTTTTCCCCCAACACCATCTAATAATGGAGAGTTTTGGCCACCTTCTCGTTACTGTCTAGTGCAAGGGTCCCCAACTTGTTACTTAGGAGCCACATGGCAGCCTGATATGTGGCTCATGGCTGTCTGCCAGTTTGGAGGATTAGCACCAAGTCCAGGAAATGAGGGGCAGATCTCCAGATGGTGACTTTTATGAGAGCAGAACTGAATGGGGGTAAGGTAGGAAGACCCCCTGGATCTTGGTATACTGCCTCAGTGCGACTTCTGTGGAAAAGCTTTGGCGGTCATTATACTGGTAATGGGGGCATTGGGGGTCACCGCTGTGAAGGGGTGGGACTGGATGTGGCTTGCAACCCTTCTCAGGACTGAATGTGGCTCTCAAGGTCAGAAAGTTTGAGGACCTCTGGTCTAGTGTGTATGAAGTTACGGTGAGCGAACGGCGCCATCCTTCTTGCGACCAGCGGGCTCACGAGACATTAAGCCTCACCAATACTGTGGGTGATTTATTAACATATAATTTGTGCCAAAACTATTTTACATTGATTACACCATATAATTGGGTGTATATACTTTTCCTGACTTGCTGGATAAGGCTGAAATGGCTTAGCCGGAGGGTGGGGTGTGGACGGAGATGCAACGTGTGTGGCAAAATTTCAATGAAAATTTCCTCTTAGCCAATTAATGTGTGTAAAGTTTAACCAGAAAGACTAAAAAAAATGAAAAAAAATTTCAGCTTGAGTCACTGTAATAAATGTGACGTTTTAAGCAGGGCCGTGGAGTCAGTACACCAAACAGCCAACACTGACTCCCCAATAATCCCCAAATCTGACTCACAACACAAATGGACACCTCGACTCCACAAGCCCTGGTATTGAGGGCAGGGTCAGATGGCCATTTTTTTTGGTCCAACAAATCATCGGATTGCACTCGGACCAATGTTATTTTATGTGGTCGCTCACGAGGACAATGTCACAGCATGTCCAAGGTTGGTTCGATATCTGGATCGTACTCTGTAAATCAAGTCACTGAGTGTGTGGTAAAACATTGGACTGTGCTCGGACGACATCTGAGTTCAGTCTGATTTCCATTAAGTGACACAATGGAGAAGACGGAGAAATTTTGTTCTCCATCTTGTCTTCACTGAGCGCTTCAATCCTGGATCCCACTGTGCTGACACTGTGATCAAACTGATCATGTTTGATCAGGGTGTCCTTTGCATAATTGGCCTGATTTTTTACGGATGAGAGAGTTTATGGCCGTATGCACTTGACCTTAAAAAGTAGGGCTGTGGAGTCAGTAAGCCACGCATCCTACTCGGACACCTGATTCCTCAATTTCCCTGAATCCGACTCCAACTCTATCAAATGGACACAGACGACTCCACAACCTTGGCTGTGAAGTCAGTAAGCCAAACATCCTACTCCGACTCCTCAATTTCTCTGAATCTGACTCTGACTTCATCCAAAATGGACAATGACTCCAACTTGGACTCGACATGCCCTGTTAAAAAGTACCAATTTTTTGGGTGGTTTAAAGCAAATCTTATGACAAGTGATAGACATTAGGTCTTTGTGGTTCATATCCATGTAGATCCAAACTCGTGCATGAAATGTGTGGGAGCATCATGTCAGGCGGTTAGATCAGACTGTGGACAGTCATGGATGGCTCGATATTAAGGAACATCTGTAATCTAGGTACCAATGAAATAAGGCAGACCTGCCAAGGAGCCGGGGAAGATATTCATACTACATGGAAGGAGGTGCATTCCAGCAGAAATTCTTGGAGTTAATTGGATACCTGCCTCCTGGGGATTGTCCAGGCTTGATGTAAAACTCACCTTTCACCGTTACCTGACGGGGGTTCCAAGAAATGTTCAGAGAAATGACAGGTTTTACATTTGGACTCTGGAGGTCTGAATCCTGCGACCCTCAAGCTTTTGAAATGGCAAATCCCAGCTGCATTATTTTTATTTATTTTTAATAATTTTTCATATTTTGGTGATTTTTATACTTTAAATATTAGTTATTTTTAACCTAATTTTCTTAAAATTATATACGTATATATATTTTATTCTAGGAGGCCCAAGACGCTCACGGACCCGCACAGCTGCAGCGTTACACTACACCTTTTATTACCATCTGTATTCTTCCCAAGCTGGAAAGTGAGATGGGCTTTCATTTTTAGGAGCGGTATTGTTATAGAATGCAGTTGTCGGGAACATGAACCCCAATGGGCAGAATGATCGCTGCTTTCCCCAGCAACTGAACACGTCCACACTTGGTTTTTTTAAAATTTTTATTACTCTTTCTTTTCATAGGGCACATGAATGTCACAGCGAGGGAGTCAGATTGTTGACCTTTTTGTGTTGTGTAGTTGTACGTATATTTATAATTTATTATCCTTTTTGTTAAATAGTTTTAGGTTCACTTCTCTATTTTGAGCTTCTATCCAAAATAACTAGAAAGAGGGAAAATGGAACACAAAAATAGGGACTTATCAGTGGTAACGCCAAACAAATAAAAGAAATAAGGCTCACCTTACAGGGGTGTGAGGAGACACAACCACTATCCAAGCTCTCCCCAGAGATGAAAGATAAGGCTACCGGTGAAGAAAGGGTTAAGCGACCATGCTGCTTGGACACAAGGAGATATTAGACTCCAGAAGACATCAATCGAGAACATTTGGCTGTGGTTTATTAGTCAACTCTTTCACGGCTCCAGGGCCCCTTCCTCGACACAAACCAACATTATGGTCAATTAACCCTTTATACATCGGTACGTTCTGTCATGTTCCAACATTCCCAAATGTAAGGGCGAGCACCACTTTTTCCAGACTTATTGACCATCGGGTGGTGTAGCAATCTTGAATATGTCTGTACAGCCTAAATTACGATTTACTGGCGTTCAGCTTGATTTCAAGCCACGGAGACTTGATAGATGATTAGGAACACACTCTGCCTTAGGAGATACGGTTTGGATCCTTGTTTGTTGCAGGTCCATAGATAGGTCCTCCTGGGTCTTCTCTAGGCCTAGATATGTTCTCCAGGGTCTTCTCCAAGCCTAGATAGGTCCTCCAGGGTCTTCTCCTAAGGACCTAGAGCCTAGATAGGTCCTCCAGTCCAGGGTCGTTCTCACCAGAAGCCTAGATAGTAGGTCGTTTCCAAGCCTAGATGTATATTCTCCACCATTACCTTGATAATATCAAGCTATTGAATTGCTGGTCTTGTCTTCACCTTGTTCCTTCTATTCTTACTACCATGACACCCTTCTCCAGTGATTGCTCTCTCCGTATGATGTGTAGAGAAGTCATAGCTTGGTGATCCTTCCTTCCAGTGACATGTCTGGCTTGATTGTTCCAGAATTGATGTGTTTGTTCTTGTCATCCACGGTATTGATAACATCCTTCTCCAGCTCCACATTTCGAGGATGTATGTGTTTGTGTCTTTCTAATACTTTCATCAAGCCTTTCTTAAATACAATAGTCCTCTTGTAAAATCGCCTCTCCACCAATATTTACTTCCCACACTGGTGGCGTTCTCAATATGAATGGTTATGCCACATAGAGCCGCGGTGTTCTGACGAACCTCGGGGGAGGTATGAGAACTGCAGCCTGTTACCTGCCACTGATTGGATGCAGGATTCAAGAGGAATAACAATGTCAACAGAGACTTGGGAGAAGGGGAGAATAGTATTTAGAGAGAGGGTGTCTTTAATTCTGTACTGCCCTCCCCCCACTACTATCCCTACTCTTCTTTTTTTGGGTATGTGATACCGCTACATCCATGTCTTACCCATGTGTGTATGTAGGTATGTTTTTTTATTTATTTTTTTCAATCCGAGACACAGGTCGTTGCGACCTCGGTGAAGTCACTTTTTTTTCTTCCATGCTCCTCCACAGATTGTAAGCTCGATTGGACGAGGGAAATTGTGCCTGAAATGTCTCCGCGCACTGCACTGCATAAAATTGCATGCACAGTGTTAAAATAATAATGCAAAAAGTGTTGACAGGGCAGAAATCTATTAGAAATGTGATATGCTATTATATTGTGTCTCCGGCTGCTTCCAGCTCCCGGCTCAGCAGGTGAACCCAACTGATTTACAATGGAGCAGTGACAAGATTGCAGTTTTGGATGAAAAGTGCGGCAGAGATAGATGGGGCCTAATCTGCTTTTTGATTTTCGGCTGTGGGTGGAAGCGCAACGCTGTACGGAATTTACCATAACCTCTGAGGAGCTTCATCCTTCTTAGTTACAACCATGTCTTGTTATTGAATGACTTTCAGACTTTTAGAAAGTTGCTTTACTTTTAGAGTAGAAAAAGTTTGTTATTGGTCCAACCATTTAAATCCAGGAGTGAGGCGTCCATAAGAAATGACCAGTGTAGCCTAATTGTCGGGAGTGGAGCATATTGTTGAAGGGGTTGTCCACTTCTTGGATAACCCCTTCTCAATCCTCATGTTCATCCCGATAAAAACAAGAAAGCTTATACTCTTCTCCGGTGCCGGCTCAGTTCAAGCTATGCAGAGCTTGTTTGTTCTCGGGAATGGAGCACTTTTCTTGGACAACCACTTCTCAATCCTCATGTCCATCACGATAAAAATAAAAAAGCTATACTCGGCTCCAGTGTTGGTGCGGTTCTAGTGATGTCAGAACTTGCGTTCCCGTGCCAGGCGTGGTCATCACAATGTCATGTGAGCCCAGGTCTAAGTTGGTTTCTTAGTTTTGGGTCTTCAATGATACATTTGGCTTCAAAATGTAACCCATTGCCCAAGGTGGTACTGGACAGGTCCCCGGATTTGTGCTGACCAGGTAGCCCCAGCATGTAGCTCGGGAGCCACAACACACTACCAACTGGTGCATAAGCACAAGGTTTAGCAAACTTCTATGAGAAGCCAGTCTCCAGATGGTGACTTTTGGAGTAGCCCCACATAGTATAGTAGATCTGAAATGGGGGTAAGATAGTAACCCCTAGATCCTTGGTATACTGCCTAGGTGTCAATTCTACGAAAAGCTTTGGCTACCAGTAATGGGGTCTTTGGGTGTCTCTACTGTGAGGGGTCGAGGGCGGAATGTGACTCCCAAATGTCTCTGAGCTGAATGTGGCTCTCAACATCAAAAGTTGGGACCACCATGTCAGTGTAACTTTGAAAGCAGGGAACGAGAAGTTAAAAATCCAGATTGACATGCTTTTTTTTAAATTTTATTTTTTGCCGAGATTTTGTAATCTATTCATTATAAAACAAGATGTGGATGTAGCATGGAGCGGTTAATGGACCATCACCTGTATTTGCCCATGTACTTGTATATAGTCACTGTTGTGTTGTAAAATAACTAAAATTTGCAGTGAATTTGCTGTGGGGTCAAAGTTCACTCGGAGACCACCCACAGAGTCCAGGTTAAGACCACATTGGAACAGGGATTAACTTAATTTCACCCTACTTTTTTTTTTTTTACTAGCAAATCCTATTCTTTTTCAAATACAACCAGCAAGTGTCTTAATTACGGTCAAATCACCTCCCTGTTCCCCATTGTGCGCCTTCGTTTTTGAAACAAATAGGATCAGAAGTTAGAGGAGCCGAGTCGCAGTAATGACCGGGAGATTACAGTGGGGCAGGATGATTGTGACCCCCTGAAAAGGACTTTTACTACAAAGTTAGGGATAATGGAGATATACATGTTCCCCCGTGTGATGCTTTTATTTTAATTTTTAACATTTTTGCAGCTACAAAACCTAAAAATATGAATACACAGAATATCAGCATACGGCTATAACGCTTTGGATTTGCCTGATATAAAATAAGGCATCGCACAGTCCTTTTGGTCCAATCTCGGTGCCAGTGGCTCTAAACTAAGGTTCAGTCAATTGAACTGATAATTCAACATTCCCAGGTCAAACTCAGTGTACAAAGAAAAATTGTGGATCCTAAGTATTACTTTTTTTTTTGTATACTCCTCCAGATATTTAATCATACACCTTCCAGTTTGAATCTAATGATGTCCTAAGAGGGACTCAATATTAAACACATCGTTTTAAAAAGTATAGAAATTTATGGTACTCTGATTCCTGCCTGAGTCCTGGTTTCGCCTCACTTTGCTCTTCCTCTGGGGGCAAGGTCTGGGTTTCATCTCACTTTGTGCTTCTTCTGGGGGTATAGTTTGAATCTAATGATGCTCTAAGATGGGCTCAATATTAAAAACATCGTTTTACAAGTATAGAATCTTATGGCCGCTTTACACGTCCCGATATCGTTGTCCAACTTCGATATAAAGTCGCGTGGTTCGTGCGTTGGCGCCAATATCGTTCGTGCGTTGTGTGGTGTAAATGTGCAATTCGATGCAAGAACGATGCCAAAACGATATCGGGGGAGAAATGAGCACGCTCTCCAACTGCCCGATATTGGATGGACGATCTGGCAGGATCGTGCTGTGTGACAGCCCAACACCGACTTGGAGAGCAACTTCACCTATTCACTCCCATGTTAAATGGTCATTCCCTGGTTCGCGCATACAAGGGGGCGTAGACATCGCAGTTGTGTTGCCTGCCGATATCTCCCTGTGTGACAGCTCCTATGCGATCTTGGATTTCAGCCAAAAAAGTGCGCGGTCCCGTGCCGTTGTATACAATATTGAAACGATGTTGGGACGTGTAAAGTGGCCATAATGGTACTATGATTCCTGCCTGAGTCCTGGTTTCGCCTCACTTTGCGCTTCTTCTGGAGACATGACCGGGGTTTACCCCCACTTTTCGCTTCCCCTGGGGGCACGCCTCTGTTTCGCCTCACGTGACACTTCTTCAGAAATCTGCATGCAACAAGATTTTATATTTTCTAAACCGTTGGTGCCTTTAAAATTAATATACATGGGGTAAATGCCTTTCTTGAATCTTTTAACCCTATGGAGAAGGGTTGTAACACGCTTATTCTTCATGAGGATCTATTCGGAGAATTTCAACTATTGAGGCTATGGTTTACACCGAATGTTTAAAAAAACACAACTTTTTTAATAGGGGAAAAGCTTCTGCCATGACCTCAGGCCTTTTGCAGATCAATTTGGTTCTAGTTCTATAAAGTTCCTGGAATTAATTTTATAAAGTTCCTACAATCTTGTATGTGTAGCCGGATTGTCCTGTAAAGTTGGCGTTTAGCGGTTTCGCTCTGACTAGCAAATGACCTCATCCGTACTTCTAAGTGTTACAGATGCCGTATATACTTGGCTTGCAGCGAGAATTTACAAAGCATTTCCTGTTCCGTCATGTAGGAATTATTCTCGATTTTAGGCCAAATTGGGATTTTAGTGACGCTCTAGTCGAAAAAAAGTTGACATGGCAAATTCGCACCAACTGGAGAATGAGACCAGACACAACGGTTGTATTACCGGCAAAATGGTGCACTTTATTAATCTGTCTAGCACCTTTGGGAGGGGTTTTGTCCGGTAATCTGGTAATCCGGAATGTTTCATAATCATCTAATTTTTGCTTTTTAGTACATCTATGCCGAATTAGAGGACTCCCTATTATCTTAGATCCCAGTCTCACATACCGAGATCGCTAACGAGATCGTTACTTTTGTGACGCAATAGCGATCTCAGCAACGACATCGCTACGTGCGACAGGGTGTAACGATCTGGTCCCCTGCTGCGAGATCGGCAATCGTTACACAGCCTCCTGGTTCATTTTTTGGTCGTTGCGCTCCCGCTGGGAACGCTGTATCGCTGTGTTTGACACCTTACCGACGATATCGTTGGCAACACACGTAGGCGTGCACGCAATTGCCTCTTTACACGCCCCGCATCTCTCCAATTACCACTACTGCGGTCTCGTTGAACTTATAATGAAGCACTATGTGGCACTTCCGTTCCTTTGTTCCTGACCATGCTGGCTGCAGATCACGGCAGAACTCTCTAGGGTCAGAGTCCCACATCCCCGTGACTTGCAAGCATTAGAAGTGTTCACTATCACTGAATATCGATGTAATGGCTGCTACGTTGCCTTCTTTTAAAATGACCCGCCGAACGCCGTCCAATCAGAGCGTAGTTGCGCACGTAGTGGCAACCAATGGCAAAGAAGGGGCGTGTATAATGGTAATGTTTATGTACGCCTTTGATGACGTAATATAGTCCTGTGGAGGTAAATCGTCATGTGAGAAGGAAATACAACGACTGAACAATATCGTTGAAGAAATCGCTAGGGTGGACATATCGTTGTATAGATCGGCGTGTTTGAATACCAAGTAGCGATACCGATAATGACTCATCAGCGATCCCGGGAGCCATGTCGTTATCGGGATCGCTACTGCGGTCGTTACGTCTGACCGTACCTTTAGGCTGCTTTCACATCAGCAATTTTGCCCGGATCTGCTGGATCTGCAACGAACGGGTAAAATCACTGATGTGGAAGCTGCCTTAATGACAAGGTTTCACACCTCCACCTTTCACAGTCTTGAGTATGGACCACCATGTCTGAACCGGTTATGGATCTCCTGAACTGAATTCAATAGTCTTTTATATATACTTACCAGGCTGTCCAACTAGGGTGAGGAGGTGGGCAGTCGGCCCAGACATTGCGTCCGAGGAACCCTTATTAACTTGGCCCCCTTTCACATTGGCGATCCGGGCAACAAAAAGCATCTGCCGCATGTGTCGCCTAATGACCGCACTTGCGGCACACTTGTGGCAAGCCCCATGCATTGTCTATAGGGCTCGCGGCAAGTGCGGTATATAACTGCAGTTTCGGCACTTGCGTTCTTTTCGCGGCCGCAACTGCCTCAAGCCCCATAGACAATGCATGGGGGCTTGCCGCAAGTGCGACCGTTACCCAGCAGATGTGGTCAATCTGCCGCATTTTGAAAAAAATCGCCAGTGTAAAAGGGGCCTTACTTACAGGTTTCACACACATTCGCCTCTCAGGGTCCAAGTACGGACCGCGATGTCCAAAACAGTCATAGATCTTTTGACTTGAATTCAACATCCTCATATATACTAATGATGTTGTTGAACTTGGGTGGGGAGACGGGCGGCTGGCCCAGATATTGTGTCCCACGAACCCCCTATTTATTTTAACCCCTTCACCACTTGGCAAGTTTTCGTTTTTCATTTGTTGCTCCCCTGCTTCTAAGAGCCATAACATTTTTTTATTTTTCCATCAGTATAGACATATGAAGGCTTGTTTTTCGCGGGATGAGTTGTACTTTCAGATGAAATCATTTATTTTACCATGCAGTGTACAGGAAAATTCCAAGTGCGGTGAAATTGCAAAAAATAGTGCAATTACACATTTTGTTTTTTTATTCACCATGTTCACTATATGGTAAAACTGACATGACGGTGTGATGCCTCAAGTCGGTACGAGTTCTTAGATACCAAACATGTTACTTTTACTGGTATCTAAGTGGTGAAAAAAGTTCAGAAGTTTGAAGAAAAAAGAATCACATTTTTGCGCCATATTCTGTGACCCGTAGCGTCCTCATTGTACGGGATCTGGGGCTGTGTGACACTTAGTTTTTGCGTCTTGAGCTGATGTTTCTAATGATACCATTTTAGGGTATATGTGATGTTTTGATCGCCGTTATTGTATTTTAGAGCAATGTTACGGCCACCAAAAAAAACATAATTTTGGCGTTTGGACCTTTTTTCCTTTACGCAGTTTACAGCTCTCATTAATTGATTTTATATGTTGATAGTTGATCTTGGGTGAGGAGGCAGGCGGGCAGCCCAGACAATGCGACTGAAGAACCCCTATATCTTAATTACAGGTTTCACATACATCCACCTTTCACGGTCTTAGTACGGACCGCCATGTCTGAACCAGTCACGGATCTCCTAACTTGAATTGAACAGCCTCGTATATACTGTACTTAAGAAGCTGTTAAGCTCAGGTCAGGAGGCAGGTGGCAGGTTCAGATATTGGGGCTGAGGAACCCCTATGATCTTAGGGTCTCAGCATACATCCACCTTTCACGGTCTTAGTACGGACCACCATGTCTGAACCGGTCACGGATCTCCTAACTTGAATTAAAGCAGCTCGTATGTACTGTACTTAAGAAGCTGTTAAACTTAGGTGAGGAGGCAGGGGCAGGTTCAGATATTGGGGACTGAAGAACCCCTATGATCTTAGGGGTCTCACACACATCCACCTTTACGGTCTGAGTACGGACCACCATGTCCAAGTAGTGTGAGAACTGCGGTCTGCCCAGAAATTGCAATCCGAGGAACTGCTAATATTCTCTAATCCCCACATACATAATGCCTTTCACGGTCTTGAGTACGGACCGCCATGTCTGAACTGGTACTAATCTCCTGACATGAATTGAAGAGCCTCGTATATACCGGCACTTAAGAGTCCGTCGAACTTGAGTGAGGAGAAGCGCGGCCGGCCCAGACATTGTGTCTGAACTTGGACCGTGAATGTCACTTATCAGACTAAGAGAGAGATGGAAATCATTTCAGCCTCCATTTTTTTTTCTTCATAAAACCTATCAATGCGTACAATGGTGAGGCCCGTTAAATAGAGTGAGAACATTGATAAAATGTCTGTTCTGCTCTGTGCACTTCTGAAAATATTTTAGGCTGATTACATGTCTGAATATGGATCAGGGAGAGGCAGATTCCAGCCATTGTCATGGCAACCCCCTGTCTGAATATATTGGTGGTGAGGAGAATCGGGCAGCGTGAAGGAACCTAGGCCTCAAATCCTATAAAGAGGTTATGAGGTGAAAGGTGTCATCAAAGAATTGTACCACTAACCCTTAAAGGGGGATTCCAATCTCCAAGATCCTAACCCTATGTAGTTGGTGTAGTAATAATAATAATCATATTAGTAAATCCCTCCAATTAGAAATGTAGTAGAGTTCTCCTGATTAGCTGTCACTTACCTCATGTGCAGGACATTGCAGCTTAGATATCCATCGATACGAGGCTGCTGCAATTCCCTTCACATGAGGTAAGTGACAGCTAATCAGGAGAACTCTGCTACATTTCTAATTGGAGATATCTACTAATATTATTATACGTACTATACATCAGGATAGGATCTTGGAGAGACCATATGAAGCCCCCTGAACCCCTTACTTCTAGAGCACCTTGTGTTGTCCACACCCACAATGTGTTTGCCCAGTGAGGTCCTGTGTTGATTTGCCATACAGGATGTAGCCTAGCCCCTTGAACCCTAGTTTGTAGGACCATTACTTTCAGAGGACACTACGTTGTCCACAGGAGTTGCCATGTGGTTGCCCAGTGAAGTCCTACATGTAATCCACCATACAGGGTGTAGCCGAGCCCTCTGAACCCTAGTGTGTAGAATCATTACTGTACTTGCAGATGACACTACATTGTCCACAGGAGGTGGAATGTGGTTGCCCAGCGAGGTCCTACAGTTGATCCGCCATACATGGCGTAGTAGAGCCCCCTGAACCCTAATTTGTAGGACTATTACTTCCAGAGGACACCATGTTGTCTACAGGAAGCACCATGTGGTTGCCCAGCGAGGTCCTACAAGTGGTCCACCATACAGAACGTAGCAGAGCCCCCTAAACCCAAAATTGTAGGACCATTACTTCCAGAGGACACTATGTTTCCATATGAGGCACCATGTGGTTGCCCAGCGAGGTCCTACCGATAATCCGCCATACATGGTCTAGCAGGAGCAAAAAAAAATCAGGTCCATTATTAATTTGTCACGCTGGAAACGTCTGTTTAGAAGGTGGCGATGAAGTGCCCAATTCTTTTTTCCTCCCGACCTCATACCTTTATACATAAGGTAGTCAGCGGTTTGTGCATTTCTAGTAGGAATACCAACAAACTATCTGAAAAGATGATGTCCCTTATTTGATATGCTCAGGAGCCATTAGTTTCCTTTTAATACATTTTTTGCCTTTTTTTGTGACCTTTTCTATGTTTTCTGTTAATAATCTTTCATGTTCCTGTGATTAATCACTACTAAAGCCGCACGGCAAGGATCCAATATAAATCATGTCCAGTCCGGAGGCGATGGGGTTGAAGTTCTGACCGTGGCTGGAGACGTTCTGCTGCTATTGGCGTGACACACGGCACAAGGTGCGATGGCGTAAATGAACTATGCCCACACGTGGGGAGGACACACTGGCATCCTGGAGATTGTGCCTATTTGCTGCATTGCTGGGTGATATTTTGGAATTCTCCATTTTGACATTTTGTTGTTGTTTTGTTTTTTTGGTATATTTATTTTGGTTTTATGTGTCCAGATTTTTGTGATAAGGATGTATGAACATTCCTCTTTGGGCCCAGACTATACAGGGGAGGGGTGCACTGATCACGTGGAGAGGACTGACAAATTCCTCTGGGCATTAGGATGTTTGTGAAGGTCTATTGATATACAGTGTCCGTATGTCCATGGGGGCACGTGGGGGATGGGGAGACTCATTGTGGGCAAGATGTCTTCAAAGCCTTTATTTCAGACTTTCGGCCATTATGGATCCTTATGCTGAGTCCACACATGGTATAAATGCTTTTTTTTTTCTGTTGCTGCTCTTAATCCCCATATTTTCTGCGCAAAATTGCACAATAACAATCAGATATTTTCATTTTTGTTATGTATGCTTTTCTTTGGTGCAGCTTTTTTATACGTTGTATATGTGGTTTTTCAGGCTCTCCATAGAAAAGTAAATAAATAAGCGCTGAGGAATATGCTGGCGCTATACAAATAAAGTTTTATTATTATTATTATTATTATTAAATAAAAAAAAACACATTTGAATGGCGCCTTTTAAGGGGTACATTTTAATCACTAGATCTTAGAATAAAAATAAGTCCCACAATTATATGTGTTAAAAAAATGTTTTTGTCCCGAGATATTCTTATAAATGTGTCCCTGTGTAATGTATGTGTCCGACCATTCAGGAACAGGTCTGATATACCACAGCTCCTGGGCAGGGGAGGGAGTAGAAGTATACACACATTACAGCCGGGGATCACAGAATATAAGAGTATACACACATTACAGCCGGGATCACAGAATATAAGAGTATACAGACATTACAGCCAGGGATCACAGAATATAAGAGTATACAGACATTACATGCGGGGATCACAGAATATAAGTGTATATAGACATTACAGCACAGGATCTCAGCTCATTTTTTTTTTTTTTTTGCTGTAATGCAAAACAAGTTGAACATTTTTCCTTACATGAAGTATTAGCTGTGGTTGCCGGCTGTAATGTCTATATACTCTGTCACTTCCTTCCTTGCCCAGGAGATGTGGTATGATCAGACCATGTCCCTGTACGGTCAGACACATCCATTACACAGTACATAGCAGGAACACATATGTAAGATTATCTCAGCACAGGAGATGTGGTATGATCAGACCATGTCCCTGTACGGTCAGACACATCCATTACACAATACATAGCAGGGACACATATATAAGATTATCTCAGCACAGGAGATGTAGTATGATCAGACCATGTCCCTGTACGGTCAGACACCTCCATTACACAGTACATAGCAGGGACACATACGGTATATAAAATTAGCTCAGCACAGGAACATTTTTTCCAGCCGAAGCGCCTCCAGCACGAAACGGTAAGCCGTCGTCCTTCATTGCACCCCTTCCCTCCCTGCATTATGTACCCGTAAATTGGAATAAAACTTCCTGACATGCATCGATGACTGGTGAGTGCGTTTTTTTTCGTGATGGGATCTGCCCCAAATTAGGTAATGTTAACTTTTTTCCCTCCTTAGGATATTTTTAATTTATTTCAAAATTGCTTGAGGAAACACTCTTTTCTTTCCCCAAAGCTGTGTTGTCTTGAAAAATCTATAGTTTCAAAGTGTCAAAAAAAACCTCTCCTGTCTGAAACATGGCCTTCCCTAGATTGATTTGGCTAATCCGACACCCACAGCTGAAATAAATATTTAAAAAAATACCTTTAAATAAATATTGACTCACCAGTTTTTTTGCAAAAAATTCTAGATTAAGGCTGCGTTCACACATTGCGTATTTTGCCGCGTTTTTTTACGCGCGCTTTTCAAAATACGCAATGTGCCTTATGTCTGCCTGCAAAGTGAATGGGAAATTCACTTTGTAGTGCAGACATTGCGTAAAAATACGCAGTGCGTTTTCCGGGAGAAAACACAGCTCCGTAAACAATTGATATGTCAATTGTTTACGCAGCTTCTTCTGCGTATTCTCCCAGAGGGGAGGAAGAATCCTGCTTCCTCCTCCCCTCTGTGACAGCTGTGGCCGCCCATTAGACTTCACAGTGTGTTAATACACACTGTGAAGTCTAAATTAAACAAAAACAAGTGTGTGAAAAATAAAAAAGAATGAATACATCACCTTCTGACGCCTTCTGCCGCTGTGCGATCCCCGGTTCTAAGTCAGATCTCTTCTGACAAGACCTGTGGTGACGTCAGAGGGGGGGGCGTTCCCGGGCACTCGCGGTCATGTGACCGCGAGCAGCCAATCAGCGATGGGACCGCCCCGGGAACGCCCCCCTCTGACGTCATCACAGGTCCTGTCAGAAGAGATCTTACTTGGAATCGGAGATCGCACACCGGGAGAAGGCGTTGGAGAGGTGAAGTATTGATTCTTTTTTATTTTTCATTAACTTGCCTCTGTTTAATTTAGATTTCACAGTGTTTATTAATACACTGTGAAGTCTAATGGGGCGGTCACACATGTCACAGAGGGGAGGAGGAAGCAGGATTCTTCCTCCCCTCTGTGACATCACTGCGCTTTCTGGGGGAAAGAAAGCGCAGTGTGTGAAAGCCCCTGCGTATTTTGCTGCGCTTTTTTGCGCGGCCGAAAAACGCGGCAAAAAGCGCGCGCAAAAAAGCGCAACAAAATACGCAAATGTGTGAACGTAGCCTTAATCAAATTCCCAAAGATCTTAATATTTTACTAATTAGGCTGATCTTAATGTATCGGTACATTTTGTTCCTACGAAGGCAAGAATTAAAAAGAAAGCAGAGTGTGAGGTTTTAATAAGGCTGAAGAAGCCATTATAATTTTATGTGTAAGACGCCGTCACTCCAGATGGTGAACGCAGTTTTTCATCTTGTACTAATAAAATGCAACATTAAATCAGCCTCCGCTGTATGAGCTGATCCTCATCTTGTTGCCCCTGTGTAGCGAGAAAACATTTGTGTATCGTCTCCCAAATGTGGAATAGAGGCGCTGGGCTCAGATGGCGGAGCGCGTCCGTGCGACTTGTGTGGTTTGTAAAAATACTCGTAGATTTTCTGCATATTTAAAACCAAGATGTAATGATGGGGCCCCAATTTGACCAAGGGTGTAATGTTATGGGTCTAAGATTCTGACACTCAAAGGTTCTTATACTACCCGGTAGTCCTCCGTAGTGCGGTGTACCTCTGGTGAAGGCAAAAACTCCTACAGACAGAATTGGTGCGAATTGATTTGCAGGACCCGGTCCATCAGCCTCATCGGTAATCTATGCAACCGCCTCTTACCTGACTGCTTATGCTGCTCACCTACTGATTAGTCTCTCCGAGTACTCAACGTTTGCATGTGGCCTTACTTTTCATTAGCTCCTCTTTTGATCTGCCCGGCCTGGCGCAACCTCCTCATTTCGGCATGACGCCCATGTGAAGTTAGCCAGTCCGGCAGATCAACTATGCAGCTGAGGAAGAGTAAGGCCACGTTCACACGTTCAGCATTTGGTGAGTTTTTTTACCTCCGTATTTGTAAGCCAAAACCTTTAGTAGGTAAAAAAAAATATACAGAAGTGGTGACGTGTTTCTATTTTACTTTACCTCTGACTGTTCCACTTCTGGTTTTGGCCAGGACTGTGGAGTTGGTAAGCCAAACATATGACTCCATCAAAATGGACACTGACTCCGACTCCACAATCATAGCTGTGAGTTCAGCCTACTCCATATTCATCACAGAAAAATATTACATTAAAATATCCATTATATTAGTCTTGTTCAAAAAAAAGCACATAAAAACGTGTTAGGCGAACTCACGCATTTCCAATCTAGCAGGGGTTCTTAATTATAGGTCCTATGATTAAGGGCCCCTGCAACATTCGAAACGCATAAGGTCCTATGATTAAGGCTGCCTTCACACTGGCGTTCCCCTCCGCAGCGTTCTGTGGAGGGGAATCGCCATGTGCAGCCAGCTCAAGCCCCTATGTTTAGAATGGGGACGCACGGTGCTGCGCTTGACAGCGCAGGACCGTGCGCACCCATTCACCCCCATATGTGATCTGTGCGCAGGCGGATGCCTGCGCACAAATCACACACTCCTGCCCGCGCCAGGGACGCACCATGTCGCGTCCCTGGTGCGGACGAGACTGTGTGATCTGTGCGCAGGCATCCGCCTGCGCACAGATCACATATGGGAGTGAATGGGTGCGCACGGTCCTGCGCTGTCAAGCGCAGCACCGTGCGCTCCCATTATAAAGATAGGAGCTCGCGGCCGCTGCGGTCACATTGCGGACCCCTACGCAGAGCGCTGCGGAGGGGTCCGCAAATGTGAAGGCAGCCTAAGTTCCCCTGCAAGGCTAAAAATGCGTAAGATCGCCTTACACATGTTTTTATGTGTCTTTTTTTTAAATGGAACTAATAAAATGGACGTTTTAATCTAATAATTTTCTCTGATAGATATGAAGAAGGTGCTGGCGTTTTTCTAACCATCTAAACCTACAAAATACTGAGGTAAAAAACTCACCGAATACTAAACCTGTTTACATGGCCTAGGACTCAAGGTTTCAGACTAAGTTGGGTATTTGATGAGTTTTTTTACCTCAGTATTTGTAGCCAAAACCAGGAGTGGGTGATAAATACAGAAGTGGTGACGTGTTAATGATACTTTTCCTCTGATTGTTCCACTCCGGGTTTTGGCTACAAATACTGAGGTTAAAATCTCACCAAATACTCAATATGTGTATGTGGCTTAAGGCCGGTTTCACATTTGCGTTTGGAACGCATAGTACCTGCATATGCAAATGCATTTTTTAAAAGCACCTTCCGAACGCAACATGTTGCATTTTTTGTGCGTTCGTGGGCGCTTGTTTTATCAGCAAGAGCACAAAGAATGCATGGTGCTCAATGGATCCGCAGTGTCCTCCACATGATCCATTGAAATCTCCATAGAAATCAGCTGCGGCCGCTGGGAGATTAGCAGCAGCTGCCTCTGATATCCCGGTCGCCACCTAAACCGGTGATTGGGTGGCCGGGCACCATACTATGTGAATGCATGTGGAAAATCCCCTCTGCGTTCACATCAGTTTGACTGCGTTTGGCACTGTATTTCCGTCTGCATGTCAGACACATGCAGACACAAACGCTAGTGTGAAACCGGCGAAGGACTTCAGACCTTAAGGCCACATGCACACGTTGAGTTTTTCGCGAGGTTTTTACCTCAAGTATTTGCAAGCCAAAACCAGGAGTGGAAGAGTCTGAGGTAAACTTCAGAAATACATCACCAATTCAATGTTTTTTTCGCCTACTCATGGTTTACATATCCTGAGGTAAAAAATGCACTAAATACTCAACATTTGCACGTGGCTTATAAGTCAGTTCTCTTGGATCCCATCCGGCGGCCACTGATCACTAATATGACCGATAGACCTGAGTCGTTCGCAACGATTTGCATCGTTGGGAGTGGTGGTGTCCATTTCATCGTTATGGCTTGTGAACGGTTCGTCAGAACTATTTTGTTTTTATTTTGTGTAGTTTTAATGGCCCTTCCCCCCCCGCCCCCCCTATTTTATGTTCTCCATTACCTAATACCCGCCTGGTGACCCCTGGTTGTGGGGGAGTGAAGCCGATGGGAGTGGAGACGCATAATTTTGCGTACGCTTTCCCAGTAGGTCATTGTTCATGTCATATTTTACTTGTATGGTCAGAACAAGGAGCCAGTGTGTGAGTGATTTCACGTTCTCCTGATAGCTGCCATGTATCAGATGTTCACAGTGTACTGCGTGTTTTTCGAGCGAAATCAACAATGCAGGAATTTCTGTGCTGCCCGTCGTCAGGGATTTGCTCGTTAAAGTGCTCATCTACTATACAGCGAGCACGTCTCTACATTTAAAAAAAACAACAAAACAAACAAAAACAACTCATCGGATCTTTTGATTGATGTCGCACATTTCAGTAAATTTGTCCCCCAAGCTCAAAGAAATTTCCATGTCTAAAAGTTTTTCATAAACTCTTTTCTCACCATAGTGATGGCATGTGTTCTGTTCATTTTCTACTTCTCCGCCATCGTTTTTAAGAAGATAAAGAAGCCTACTTGAAACAGTTTTTTTTTTAAAAATTAAAAAAAAACCCATCAGAGCTGCCCATCGGTTGTGTGTGATATTTCAGCTCAGCTCCATTTACTTCAAAAGAGCGGCGTTGTAGGTAGCAGTAGTACCTGTCTGCTTCTTGACAACCTTCATCCCCATGTTTGCCTGCCATAAAAATAAAAAACCTATACTCACCTCCGGTGGTGACGTGGTTTCGACCATAATTAGTCATCCGAAGGCGGGGAAGGAAGCCGGCGGTGATTGGTTGCTGTACTCGCGTGTCATAACAAGGTAACATGTGCCCCGGTAACGCAAGTTCCGACATTTGCTGGATCCATGCCGACAGCGGAGGTGAGTATATGTTTTTATTTTTAGGAGGGTTCACATGGGGATTGAGGAGGGGTTATCCAAGTAGTAGTCAACCCCTGATGATGTCTGATGGCGGTCACTTCTGCAGGGCATCTGCCGCCAGACAACCCCTCTTTTAGGCCAAGTTTACATTTGCATGTTGATACTGATTTTTAAATCAGGATTTCTAAATTCAAATCTGAAGAGTTGCCGCCTCGAACATCCGTGGTTATTGCTTGCACTTTTTCGTGCGGTTTTATTATTAACGCACCAAAAACAAGATCCCCACTTAAAATGAAATATGTCAGATTTGCATCAAAAAGATGCTGTGGGTTTAAAGGGAACCTGTCATGGCCAGGAAAATGAGTGCCCATATAGGGGATATATTTAATTGTACATATGCTGTCAATCACCGTGCCGGGGAGTGACTACAGCTGTGGGCGGTGACTTGCTCCCGCTCGCATCGCCCCAATGATTGGAAGCAAGCGGCTAAAGGGAGGATATAGATTTGTTTCTCCCTGCAGCTGCTGAACCAGTAAGTGTTATTTACCTGCAGATCACCCTATATCTGCACGTGAAAAGTCAATTAGGACGTGAGAGATATAAAATTCTGATCCAGAAAATAAACCCTAGATTTACGTGAGTAAAATCCGCACTAACTATGCGATGAGTGAACGTTCCATTGTACGGGTTACCGGAACATCTTATCAATATTTGACCGATGAAAAATGATGACACTATTGAACTGCACGGTTTTGGGGTGTTGTTTTTTTTTTTTTTTTTTTCCTATTTTTTGTTTTTACTATAAGCTGCTATGTAGAGCCTGAAAATGATGCAGGTGAAAACACATTTTAAGTAGTTAACCCAGATGTATTTGCTTTTAAAGAAAAAAATACAATAAAAAAACCCCGCAGTTTTTAAAAAAATTAAAATCTGCAGCGATATTAAAAATCTGGTATAGTATATAGAAAATAATATATATATATATATATATATACACACCCTTCTCCGCTCTGGACACAGGATATACAAGAGAAATGCAATTTTTTTTTCTACATAGTCTGTTTTATGTTCACAGTGGGAAAGTTGCTTGTTATTGGGCCATTTGTCCACGGTTTGCCCTTTTTTGCCCCCTTCTCCGGCCTTTCGTGCTCAACCGAGATAAATTCGGTCGATTTTTAATAGATCTTGACTTTTCGACTCTGTGGACAAATTAGGCTGTGGTTTTGTAGGGTAGGAGCGGCCGCCCTATGTCCTGATTGGCATCTCTTGGAGAAAAGGTGGTTGTAAGATGCTGCTCTGCATGAGTCCTCTCTGCTTCCCATGTCCTGCTTTCTTTGATCTATTCACGTCCTCCCTTCCCCCTTACAAGGAATGGGGGTACTTTGCTGCAATTCTTTGTAACCCGCAGATTCCTTTATGTATTAGGTTCTTGCATCACAAAGGCTAATTAACGGGGGACAGTACAGGATGCAGCTTTGATCGAATGTTTACCAGGTCAGAGAGATGTAGAAAATCCTGTTGGAATTATTAAAAAGCTTTTTACGTCTCCTTCATCTGCTGCTTGTAGCAGGTATAAAGCTCTCTGGCCTTCCCTTGATTTCGCCGCTTGATGTTTGTATGTTCTTCTGCACCGCGGCCTCTCACCTGTGGAGCTTTGATATCGGATTTTTTTTTTGTATGGAGAAAATGGATTTTTTTTTTTTTTTGCCATTTTTTTTTTCCCCTCCGTTTTCCAAGAATACTGTATATTGGCAAAAATTATCTTTATAGACCCTTCAAGATAATAATAGAATAATAATGGAAGAAAAATTGCTTGTGTGCTAGGAAGTCAATTATTTTTCACGATAGCAGTTGGATTTTTGTTCTTATATTGTCATTTTTTTATGTTTAATAATAATTTTTTTTATTTATTTTTTCCTCTTTCTAAGAATTTATTGGCAAAATTATATTTATAAACCCTTTAAGATGATAATAAATAATTATCATTGAAGAAAAATGGCTTGTGTACTAGCAAGTCAATTTTCTTTTTTTCTCAATAACGATTGGAATTTTTTTCCCTAATCATTGCCATTTTTATTCTTTAGTAGTGCTGTTAATTTTTTCTATAAATTATAAAAAGTGAGTATAAAAATCAGGGCCGTGGGGTCAGAGTTGGTGCCCATTTTGGCTGGGGTCTGTGCCCATTTGGCTGGGTCTGTGCCCATTTTGGCTGGGTCTGTGCCATTTTGTGGGTCTGTGCCCATTTTGGCTGGGTCGGTGCCCATTTTGGCTGGGTCGGTGCCATTTGGTGGGGTCTGTGGTAGATTAGGGAAATAGAGGAGTCGGAGTCGGATGTTTGGCTTACTGATTTCACAGCCATGGTTATAGAGTCGGAGCCTGAGTCATTGTCCACTTTGGCAGAGTCTGAGTTGGATTCAGGGAAATTGAAGAGTCGGAGTCGGATGTTTGGCTTACCGACTCCACTGCCCTGATAAAAATGAGTCCACCAGTAAGGGAACAATACAAAAATGGCAATATGTGAAGAAAGAATAAGTCCTAATATCTTTCTCCACCTTTTGCCATTTTCTATTCATTTTTTTCCCCCTGAATCTGCCATTTTTACTTTTCTTCTACCCTGTATATAAACCTAGTCTTTATTGGGGTCTGAAGAAGATGACTACAGAGAAGTGTTGAGTGTGTCCGGGGAGAACAATCTCCTCAAAATTGGCATCTCCCGGATTCCCCAGATCCTTCCGGGGCAATCTGGCGCTCCCTTAACATGGGAGCCTATGGGGCCGGATTGCCGATCCAGGAACCGGACACCTGAGGCTGCACGCCGCTGTTATTTCAGGACTGCGGCTAGCTCCCTGCGAGCCACGGTCCTGAATCATTAGCAGCGGCAGCTGCGTTCCGGCTGCACACCGGACCGGAGGGCATATTAGCTCTCCGGTTCTGTGTGCTGATCCGGTCTGGGGCTGTCAGGTTAATCCCTGATAGCCCCGGATCGGACCTGACCGCAGTGTGAAGGCACCCTCAGACTCCTCAATTTCCCTGAATCTGACCACCCAAAATGGACTCAGACTCCACAGCCCTCGCTTCGATGGTGATCAATGGAGGTGCCATCCACAGCACCTGTTCCGTATTCTGTGATGATTTTGTTAAGCAATTAGGTATTTTGAGCTGTGAAATAAATCCGCCACATGTGATTATGATTTTAGGCTGGTTTCACACTGCAGGATTTTCCCTGATCAGGTTCGATCAGGTTTGTGTGCCAAAACCAGGAGAGGAACTTGCAGAGAACAACTATAATTGAAAGATTGACCCCTGTTCTGAGTTTTGGAGACACTCCTGGTTTTGACACACAAACCTGATCAGGGAAAAAACTGCAGTGTGAACCAGCCTTAGGGCGACTTCACACTGCGGTGTGATCGTCCGGGGCTGTCAGGCGCGCGCCGTGGTCCGACCTATCAGCAGCGGAGATGCGTGCGGCAGCACACGACGAGGAAATTAGCCTAGTCCTGTGTGCGATCCGTTCGGGGCTATCAGGTTCATCCGACAGCCCGACCGGATCAACCGCATGTAAAGCGGCCTTAGCGATTCATAGCTCGGGTTCTGCTAACCAGAATCTCACGGATTTCTCTTGTGTTATTCTAAATCGGATCCAGTCGATCACGAGAACAAACTTTTGTCACTTCTGTAGCTTGTTCTTGTCCATGTGAGATTGACGGGATACTATTCACATATGAATCATTTATGCCTATATACTTTATCATGCATTGATTGTTTCAGGTTATTAAATTCTATTTTTTTTTTTTTTTTTTTTTTGGGAAACAAAGCTTCCAGCCTTGAATTACAAATCTTTATAATTGTGCCGTCCTGCCGCCGTCCGCAGATCGGTTGTGGATAGTTTCCAAGGAAAACTATTATAGAGAATGGCGGCTTGGATTGAAGAGCCGACATTATTATAGAGAATCCCGTTACAAGGCTCTGCTTACATTTAATCTTACCGGATAGAACCATTTTTAAGATTTTTCTGCTCACGATGGACGGAGATGACTAATTGAACGGATTATTTCCTGATGAAGAATTTATTTTCTATTGTTTTTTGCATGATGGCTTCATAGTATAATTGATTATTTAGAGTGGTTTGTCCGTATTTAAGAGCTTCACCAGATACAATGATATTGATCGCTACCGGGGGACTGGTTGTGATAGCTTTAAGGAAACCACATACTAGAATGGCGCTATTGAAGAGACTTAATTTGGATTTCCATCACGCTGCACGTCACGGTAGAACCTGAGTTGCTCACGGAAGGACTGACTAATGAAGAGTGGGAACCACGTACTTTCTGTTCTTCGCTCACAGAGTATGATGTGATGCGCTACGGAGCACCTGCGTAGCTCGCAGCCCAGCTGTGCCCCGCTCACTGTACCAGTGGCGTCCTGAAACAAGGAAGTGACGATGCGAGTGCACGTGACTCTGTCTGCCTCCGATGACATGCTAGGGACGGGAGCAGCCTTGCGTGCCCGCCCACAGAAAGAAATATCACGCCCTTCAGTGACGTCCTGCAAACAAGAGGGATGGAAGAGCCAGTAATGCTTTAGAAGACACAGCCCACTAGTAGATCAGCCCGAGGGAGACGCCAGAGTCGCCAGGCCAGTATTTTACAAAGTGTATATTTCGGTTTGCAAAAATCAATATTCTTAAGAAAAATATGGGTGGAACAGTCTTGGTAGGGTGCAGGGACACGTATTAAGTGCTTATAGTCGTCATCTGAGGTGGTTGGTTTCCTTTAAAGGAGCAGCCCTCCCGTTTTTACTAAACATATACCGGTATTTTTTCACCCCGGTGTAATTGCCTTTGTTCTCCTGAATCTGACAATGTTTTTCTATTGTTCCTGTGCCTCTCCTTTCCTGAGACATGGTCAGTGTTGTGGAGTCAGTCGTGGAGTAGGAGTTGGTGTCCATTTTGGCGGAATCTGATTCAGGGAAATTGAGGAGATGGAGTCGGAGTTGGATGTTTGGCTTAAGGTACCGTTACACGCTTCAATGTCGTTAAGATCTCACCAACGATCTCACGGGAGCACGGTCGTTAGCACATCTGTTTGAGATCGTTGGAGAGATGTCACACATCTAGATATCGTGGATGACGCACCAAGGATGTAGCGAGCAGCTATCGTTCGCACAACCCAGCGAAGGATACTTCTTCTCTATTGTGAATGGAAGAAGTCGTTAAAGACATCGTTATCGCGGTGTCACACACAACGATGCAGCAGGTTGGCTGAACGACGATCGTCTGATTTGAAATAATGTTCTGCAATCAAACGATCCATCGTAGTCGTGTCTTGGTGTCACACCCCCCAGGAGGTACTAACAATGTCGTTTGACCGACTCCAAACCCGTGACGTTTCAGCGATCTCAATCATGATCTCGTACCGTGTAACGGTACCTTTACCGACTTCAAAGTATTGGTTGTCGTGTTGGAGTTGTGGAGTTGGAGTCTGGATTGGATTCAGGGAAATTTGAAGACTCTTGAGTCGGATGTTTGGCTTACTGACTTCACAGCCATGGTTAAGGAGTTGGAGTCGTGAAGTTGGAGCCGGTGTCCATTTTGGTGCAGTTGGCGTCCGATTTAGGGAAATTGAGGAATTGGATGTTTGGCTTACCGACTGCACAGCCATGGATATGGACTTCTCTTCCCTTGTCTCTTCAGCCAAGTGGGCGTAGCTCTTCAGTTCTCTTGGGCCTCTCCTGGACGACCCACACCCACTTGACTAACGGCGCAGTCCGGTCCGGGGCTGTCAGGCATGAACCTGACAGTCCTGGACCAGATCAGCACACAGAACCGGAGGGCCAAATGTGCCCTCTGGTCCTGTGTGCAGCCGGATGGCTGTAATTGCAGCTGTAGCTGCTGTTGTTTCAGGACCGCGTCTAGCTCCATGCTAGCCGCGGTCCTGAAACAACAGCGGCGTGCAGCCGCCGGTATCCGGTTCCCGGATTCGCCCGGACCGGGGCAATCCGGCTCCATAGGCTCCCATGTTAGGGAGAACCGGATTGACGAGAATCCGGGCAAATTCGGGATCCGGCTTGTTGGAGTGATTTTTCTCCCTAGACACAAAAACATTGCAAGCAACATATTGTCTGGTGAGAATAATCCGAATTCTCCCGGATTCATCCGGAGAGATGGAAACCTAGGCTACTATGGGGCCAAAAACCAGTTCAGGGCTGTCTGGTTTACACCGGACAGCCCCGGACCGGACCTTGCCGTGGTGTGAAGCCAGCCTTAGCATTTCAGAGTACCGCTGTGTTTTTTTTTTTTTTTTGTTACAGTGTATTGTGTTCAGCACTGACACCTGTACACATTATATGATGGCGTGCCGCCGTTTTTATCTAGCATATGCAACTGATGTCTTTTTCAGGAGGATTCCCCCTGAAAAAGAGCTCCGTAAAATGAACATAATGCACAGCACTATCAAAACGCCATTGCTGTTTACACATTTCTTCTTATATCTTTCAGTTATAGTTTTTCTTTGTAAGTTCTGGTATACAAAGACACGGATGCAGAAATACTTGTGTGAACGAGGCCTTAGTCTTTGTGCAATTCATTTCTTTTTCAGGAGGATTCCCCCTGAAAAAGCGCTTCAAAAATTGAATATTCACAGCAATGTCAAAACACCATTGCTATTCACATGTTTCTTCTTATATCTGTCAATTATAGTTATTCTTGGAAAGTTCTGGCTTTGGCATACCAACACGGATGCAGAAATACTAATGTGAATGAGGCCTACATCTTTGTGCAGTTGATGATCTAAATGGACAGTGTTTTGTGATCCGCGCAAACTGTATGTTGAAAAGGATCACAAGGGATGAAAGGGTAATGGTGCTTTATTCAACGCGTTTCAGAGCATGTCCCCGCTCCTTCATCATGATTGCACACGATAACCATCATGTGTGCTTTCCTGATGAAGGATCGGCGACATGCTCTGAAACGCGTTGAATAAAGCACCATTACCCTTTCATCCCTTGTGATCCTTTTCAACATACAGTTTGCGTGATCACAAAACACCGTCCATTTGGATCTGTATTGATCGCCACCGTGGAGTGTGGATCCTGCAGCATATACTGGTTGTGGGTCCCACAACCAAATCAGATGAGCAGTAATATTTGCCACTTTTCGAATTGCGTTAAAAAGGATAAGACCCCTATTGACGCTTTTGTCTCCTTTAGCTATGTGTGTGCAATTGATGTCTTTTTCAGGAGGGTTCCCCCTGAAAAAGCGCTCCATAAAATCAACATAATACACAGCAATGTCAAAACACCACGTTTCTTCTTATATCACTTCTTTTCAACACTTCAGGGCTGAATCAGTTAAAAGAATTGACTGCTTGTTCTCGGAGCCACCGCAAAAACAGTGGCGAAACCGTCGGCGAAACGCTTCGGTACGGCGACCTCTGGCATAGACTTCATGTTAGTTTCTCCAAGTGTTTTGAAAATATATTCGTATATAAACTATTGGCAATTTGCTTTTTAAAAGCTTTAGAAGTCTCACTTTATCCTCTATTCATCCTCGCACATAACTGCGTCGCTGATGGCGAGAACAAACGCCAGCAACCAAAACATGGAATTAAAGTAAATTGCTTGAGATAAACACCCGAGGGAGGGGGGAGAGGATGAAGAACCGTTATCCGCTGCGGGGACACAGGTGCTGATCTGCACTTCCCCCCCCCCCACCTTCCCCTATTTACTTTCTAGATTTTGGGGAAAAAAAAGAAAAAATTAGCAGTTTCAAATATTTTTTTTCTCGAATTCGTCAACGAGCGGATCACAAAAGCTGCTAATTATTATTTCCCGACCCTACAATTATTGGCTCGATTCTGTACTCTCAAACTACTCTCACAATCAGCGTGTTGGGTAACAGTGTGGAAGCGCGTCCAAGCTCCCACGTGGGGCGCCACAAACATCTACTTGTATATTAAAAAATAAGGTTGCCGGATCCTATGTTATTGTCTAAAATTGTATATAATTATGAGTTTAGCGAATGCCGCCGCTTTGTTCTTTATTTGTATAAACGCAGATATTCTAATGAAACTCGTCTCCTAGTCACGCCGACCTCTTTCTCTCTTTCGGAGGCCACAGATAATTCTTTCTTTCTTTCTTTCTTTCTTTCTTTCTTTCTTTCTTTCTTTCTTTCTTTCTTTAGAAATTAAAACCTCCCTTTGTATGGGCGAGTAGGAACTCTGATCTCTGTTAGCAGGTTCCTACTCACCCATACAAATGGAGGTATTTAATTCCAGATAGAGGCTGTGACTGAGTGTAGAGACCCAGTATAAGAACAAAACTCACCCAAAAAAAAAAAAAATCAAAAAGGCCATTGTATAACGCTGTTATTAAAATGTTTTTTTTTTTCTGATTTATCTATTGAGTCCCTGGCCGCGCTGATTGTCTTTTCACTCCTAAAGTGATGACATCCTGTCCATTGTTTGTGACCACTGCAGCCAATCGGTGATCACATTACACCTATGACGATGGCTGCAGCACCATCACCTGTCATGATTGGGTCCCACCCTGGGGAGACCTCTTATGAAGCTGGGAAGCAGAAGGTATTCAACTTTATTATCTACTTTCTTTCAGTGCTGCATGGGTTAATGACTCTTTGCTGTTTCTTGTGACAGTGAATCTCTTTTTGTGACCACTCCCCTCCACTTTTTGTGACTACTATAGTGGAGGGGAGTGGTCACATTCTTAACTATCTGATGTTGGTTATAGAATCTCTTTCTATGGTGTTCACTTTGGAAGGAGGCAGTCTCTGGAAGAAACTGAGGTGTCGTAACAATTGCAGCTGCGGTGCTTTTCTGCAATTGAGGAATTTTGTGTTATATCCTTTTGTGCCTCTTTTCCCTCTGGCTGTTTCCTTGAGCGTGTGTTGTATTCCCATAGAGGTGAGGCTATTATCCTTGCTGGCCTGCGCATTAACCAGATTGAGTTCAGGGCAAGCGAGGGCTTAGACACATGACAGGGTAAGGACCCGTATTGGAGCATTGGGGAGTGCAGGGTTCACCTCAGGTAAGTGTCAGGAGGTGACCCCTCTCCCTATTATCAGAGCTTACTATACCATACCCGTGATCACTCTTGTGTTGTCGCCTATCCCTATGTCTTTGGAATCTAGAAGGAAACTGTAGAACCCGGAGGAAACACGGGGAGGACATACAAACTCCTTGCAGATGTTGGCCTAGTGGTCGTTCTGTTCTGTATAACACCACTCCTACCACTGATTTGCAGCTTTCTGACTATGCATAGTGTAAAAGGCACAAAGCGGCCAATCAGTGGTGAAGGCGTGGTTATACAGAGCTGAGCATTCCGATCATAGCTAGAGCTGTGAACTACAGCAGAGGCAGGCTAGTAATTGACACATTGCTGGAATCAGGACCCCTCTTCCTCAATCATGCTGTTCTCAGGTTAGCAAAAATTCCCTTTAAAGGGTACCAACAAGCAGGATTTAGGGCTATATAGTGAAGCCAGGCCCTGGGATACTGAGTGCAATCATAGCTTTACTTAAATGATTCCATGTATGATTGCAGACAAAAGAGTCATAAAACTCCTGAAAAACAGGGCAGCAGGTGATTGATGTGTGCAGTACTGCGTCACTGCTTGGGGTTGTTTTTTTTTTTTTTTTTTTTTCCCCCTGTGGGCATGCCTTTCGGCTGTAAGACAAACCCTCCCCCCCTTTCATCTCTACTTCTAGTTTCTAGCTCCTGCGCACTGTCTCAATACTCCAGCCACAGGGTGCCTGACAAAACTGAAAGTAGAGATGAAAGGGAGGAGGACGGTTTGGCTTACAGACGAAAGGCATGACCACAGGGGATGCAAAAAAACCCCCAAAAAACAACCAGCCCAAATAGTGACGCAGTGCTGCACACCTCAGTCGTCTGCTGCCCTGTTTCCAGGAGTTTTATGACTCTTCTCTGCAATTAAACATGGAATCATTCAAGTAAAGGTATGATTGCATTCAGTATCCCAGGGCCTGGCTTCACTATATAGACTTAAATCTTGCTGTGGTTAGTTCCCTTAAAGCCCCTGATGCCTATGATGGGCCGCAGTAGGCAATGTTTGCTCTTCTATCTATAGTAACTTCCTATGTTTTCCTTCATTCCGGTCACGTTCCTTTTGATTCCGCACATTTAAATGCATATTAGAGTCATAAAGAATGTCTTCAATACAAATTGTAATCGTCCCTTTAAACCACATCAGACCTGCTCGGACCCCCCCCCCTCGCCATTGTCAGTTCTGGTCTCGTCATCTGCGGTGTTGCCGGTGACAGGGGCCGTTTGGTGACAGCAGGAGGGGTGTGTTCCATTTCTATCTATTAACAGCATTACAAGCGGCTAATTTTAATATTGCGTCTCGCTGTTGTCTTCTGAGAGCTGTTGGTGTCAGGCTTAATTCCTGTTACCTGGGCTTTCCAGTGCTATTAATGTCATTGTGAAGCTGCAGCGTGCTGTTCTGCGAGATCTCAGATGCTTTCAGTGTTTAGGCGTCCTTTTTACTCGATTTTTTTTCTAGGTTTTCATTCCTTTTAATTAGGATTTATGTGGCATTATTTGAAGTACTTTCTTTTTTTATTCTGTGATGTTGACGGTATCGTTTGCAGCGTGACATAAAGGGAGCTGTGTCAGTGCAGCAAACCTTTGTTTTACTCCCTCTGCTGGTCAAAAGAAATACTTTATTTTTTTTTTTTATCTTAGAAAATCTCTCATTATTCAGTGTAGACATTAATGGGAACCTGTCAATCAGTCAGCAGGTTTTTGCTACCTCATCTGACAGCAACATAGGCAAAGAAACACTGAATCCAATGATGTATCACCTAGGAGGCATTCTCACACAATTTAGTTTCAGGAGCACTACAGAGCTGAGAGAGCTGCACACCCCAGACCAGGACATTGAGGTGTCAATCACCGGACGGGGCATATCAGACTGCAATGTAGTCCTGTAATGGTAATCACCAGGTGATAAAACCTTACGTTTAAGTAAACAATAGCACACACACTGATAAGAGAGGCACAGTTGATTTTTGTTTTTTTTTGCTGTGCTCAGCTTACATACAAAAACCTGCGGACAGCTTCCCTTTAAACGCCCAAATACCAAAAATACTTAAGCTCCTTAAAAATCTGTCAGCAGGGTTTTCTCACCCATCTTAAAACAGCATGATGTAAGGGCAGAAAACCTGATTCCAGCAATGAACCACTTACTGGGCTGCTTGCTGCAGTTTTGATATCATCCGTTTTATTTGCTGTATCTCTGCGAATTCTCTAGGTTCCCCATCCACATCACTGATTGGCAGTTTTCTTTCTACACTTTGCATAGGCAGAAAGGGAGAATACTCCATGAAAAGAACGATGTCCAAACCAAGATATTTAATAAAACATAGTATTTATTGAATATATTTATTGCCTACGTCAGGATAGTCAGAAAGCTGCCAATCAGTGGTACGGGAAGGAGTATGCAACACTCGTGTATATGGAGGACTACTACTAATTTTAGCAAACCTACAGCAAGCAGCCCAGTAAGGGACACATCGCTGGAATCAGGGTCTCGGTCTCTACATCAAGCTGCAAGCTGCTCTCGGATTAGGTGGCAAAAACCTGGTGACAGATTCCCTTTAAGAGATTGTGTTGAATTATAATGAACAACGGACAACGATTATTATTGGAAAACCGTTACAGGTGAAAATGACTTCAGGTAATAGTTTCTTGTATATCCAGCTCCTCACAAGTCTAGTTCCTCTGCCTGGCCAAGATCGTAATATTGGACTTGCATATTAGAAAAGGCTCATAGCTCTAAAGGCCTCTGTACATATTAAAGAAATGTCATCCAAACCCACTAATGTGGAGTGTTTATTGGGCATTGGGCAGCTCCTAATTGGGCTTGCTAAATTTTATTCATTCTTTATGTTCTCCAAGAATAAAAGACGTCTCCAGATTTGTGTATGGACACCTTAAGATTTTTGTAGATTGAGTATAGTTTTATAATTTCACCATCTGATTTATATTTATAGTATGCAATGATTATATACCTTAAAGAGATCGTCCAGACCTAGGGTGCAAGTCTGCAGTCACTCTGACTTGTGAATCCTCATATTGAGCACTGTGCGCACACTGTTTTTCATATAACCATATGGATACTTCCGGCCACATTCCAACTAGACATGTCAGGCCTGACTCAGATCAGTTGTACTGAGTGAAGCCGTGTACCTCTAGTCGACATGTGACTGAGTGTATGCAAATCGCATACTTGGGGTTACGCGCCCACCTGCTCCCATCACTAGACAATCCTGACAAGGAGTGACTTTAGACCCTGGGCAACCCCTTTAATGTCTTCCTTGACGTGGTAATAATCTTACTTCTCTTAGGAAAATTGGGTTCTCCAACACAGAACTGGATACGCCCAAATTGTGCCATTTATTAACATGGCAGAAAACCTTATCTAGGTAGTTCCCTATTGAACTTCATCTCTTGACTATCACTTTGACCTGTCCACTTGAGCATCATGTACTTGTTCCCTGTGGTTGGCACTACAGGGAATACTGAACGCATACCAGAAGGGAACAGATCTGGGTTATACCCTGGAGCATTGAAGGAAACCGGTCACCTGGAAGGTCCATTTTTTTAGCCTCAACAATTTCATTAAGCTTCTGACGGGTGATGAGCAAATCTCGGTCAGTGGGTAGACATGTCTACGTCTACCCATGGCTGTGAAGTCAGGAAGCCAAAAATCCGACTCCTCGATTTCCCTGACTCCGACTCCACAGCCCTGTGTCTATCCACCATAGTCACCTTCTCGACGTCCTTGTCCTTCTCCCTCTTCGTTCACTTCTTGACTGTAATCTCCCTGGAACAGGTTTTTTCATTTTCTCTGTGAATTTGTTAGGACAAGTTTCAGTTTCTGGTGTGATTCGTCTGGAATATTCATTTACGAGTCATGTGCCGCTTGTGGTTACGCCAGACCCATACATTCGAGACTCTGCGATGAATTCCTAAGTTTGCAGCTTATTAACTCTTTTCTTACAGGAAGCACAAGAACTTCCATTTTTTAGAGTATTCTTGAGAAAAAAAATAGGCAAGTTTCCAAATGTTTGAGCTGATGCGTCAAGGTTTCAGTAGAAGTCCATCTTCGTGGAGCGAAGACTATCCCTCCACCTTGGGAACCTTGGATGCTGGGGCCACGACTTCGTTGACTCCTACATGACATTTTGGACCTTAGCGGGTACTAAGTTGAATCTAGAAGTTGACCATGAATGCTATATTTACATCTCCTGCATAAGCACCATGTATAAGAAGACAAATCTAAGCATCTGTGAACAGATGTGAACTAAGTATTCACACCCTTCCCTGGGATGAGGGATACATGCGCCTTAAATCACACAAGATACAATCTTTTCTTTTTTTGGACATCTGTTCTCATTCTGTGCCAGATGTTTGAGGCGAGTTGGACGTTGAATGAAATGCGTATCTTCCAGGAAAGAATTTGTCAATTATGTGTGCAGTGTTCTTCTTTTTTTTTTTTTTCTTGTTGTATTCTTTTGCAAAGATTAAGGACATGGCTCTGAAACGCGTTTGCGACTTTTAACTTATTCGGAGTTCATTGCTCAGGGCGGGAATCCTACTGCCAGATCGCGTCTTGGCTCTTTTGTAAAGCTTGATAATACTGGGTTAAGAATTCCATTTTTATATTTAAGATTCTTTTTTTTACTCTCACTCCTCAATTTCTTTGAATCCAACTCCGAATCCACCAAATAACACTTATACTTGCCTCTAGTGCCATCGCTGTTCCATCGGTGTTGGCATTTGCTCTCCTGGGGCTCGCATGACATTGTTGTGCCACACAATCCCTGCACTCAATAACTGCCGCCTTCACTCTCTGCTTTCGGATGAATCCAACATCAAGGGAAAGTGAACGGCCAGTCGCGGTTCTGACTGCCTCTTGATCGTCAAGGTGTCCGAAGGCGGAAAGAGTGAAGCCGGCAGTTATCGGGCGCAGGGATTGTGTGCCGCAACAATGTCACGTGAGTCCCGGGAGAACAAATACCGACACCGAAGGAATGGAGACTGCATTGGAGGGGAGTACAAATGTTATTTTAATTGGCTGAAACACTTGGATTGAGAAGAGGTTGTGTGAGTGATGGACAACTTTAAAATATTATTTATAATGACATCTTTGTTGGCTCCTTAGTTTTATGCTACTGCAGTGATTGTCGTCGGCACAAAATGGCTGCTCAAACCAAATAAAGGTACTTGTAGGGTCCAAACAGTTCGGCATGCCTTCCTACTTACTTTTTTTTTTTTCTTCTTTTTTTTACATTGCCCCCCCCCCCTTCCCCTTCTTGATGGTCAGCTCTGGCCAACTAAAGGCAGCAGAGATAGATAGAAACCAAGTAGGTTGGTGGGATCACTGGTCTGCCAAATGTGCAGTGAGCACCTGTGCTTGGTTTGAAGAGTCATTCTGTAATCTGTCCTAATAGATTCCCTTTAACACTGCATGATAAATTTGCTAATGACACATTCAGCTCTGCTACATCTGTGATGCACGCTGAGACTTTTGCATTACTTGTCACATGCAGGTTATTTATGTCACCCGGGGAAGCGAGTTGTTCAGAATATAATTCAAGTATTCCTTTAAATGTAATATGACAACATAATGAAGCGGAAATGTTCCCCAGCTATAAATTTCGAGGAATTACCATGAAAAGTTTTCCCGGTCTTGCAGATGAGTGAATTCTTGGTTGAAGGAGAACTGGTTGAAATATGAGAATCTGAAATAATTTATTGTAAGGGCTCTATTTTCCCTGAGTGGTTTGTCTGCTTTATCCAGGAATGTTTGGTCTAAAAATATTCTTTGTGGTTCTTTACGGTAATTGGAGAATAATTGAAGACTTATTCACTCTGAGATGGGAAGAAATTCTATAAAAATCGCAAAAATAATCTTAAAAATGAGATTTTTATTTTCTTGCAGTTATATGTTCATTTCATAGCTCATTAACGAGAATCCAGCTTGACACCAAATTTTAGTTGACTTGAAGGAACCTCCCATGACTTGGTACTTTCTCCATGACTGTGCGAATAGCAAGTATGTATCTATTAGGCCTTCAGTGTAACTAGAAATGTACCTTTGGTATCTAATTTGTGTATTGTATGTACAAGTTCTTTGGACCAGGGCTCCTAATGGGTCTAGGCCCCAGCCTTTGACCTTGAAAGTCACATTGAGCTCTGAGAGAGGGTCATGAGCCACATCCAGCTCAGAGAGGGTCGTGAGCCACATCCAGCTCTGAGAGAGGGTCGTGAGCCACATCCAGCTCTGAGAGAAGGTCATGAGCCACATCCAGCTCTGAGAGAGGGTCGTGAGCCACATCCAGCTCTGAGAGAGGGTCGTGAGCCACATCCAGCTCTGAGAGAGGGCCGTGAGCCACATCCAGCTCTGAGAGAGGGCCGTGAGCCACATCCAGCTCTGAGAGAGGGCCGTGAGCCACATCCAGCTCTGAGAGAGGGTCGCGAGCCACATCCGGCTCTGAGAGAGGGTCGCGAGCCACATCCGGCTCTGAGAGAGGGTCGCGAGCCACATCCGGCTCTGAGAGAGGGTCGCGAGCCACATCCAGCTCTGAGAGAGGGTCGCGAGCCACATCCAGCTCTGAGAGAGGGTCGCGAGCCACATCCAGCTCTGAGAGAGGGTCGCGAGCCACATCCAGCTCTGAGAGAGGGTCTCGAGCCACATCCAGCTCTGAGAGAGGGTCTCGAGCCACATCCAGCTCTGAGAGAGGGTCTCGAGCCACATCCAGCTCTGAGAGAGGGTCGCGAGCCACATCCAGCTCTGAGAGAGGTCGCGAGCCACATCCAGCTCTGAGAGAGGGTCGCGAGCCACATCCAGCTCTGAGAGAGGGTCGTGAGCCACATCCAGCTCTGAGAGAGGGTTCACGAGCCACATCCAGCTCTGAGAGAGGGTCGCGAGCCACATCCAGCTCTGAGAGAGGGTCGCGAGCCACATCTAACTCTGACAGATCCACCCTTCACCCTCTCACAGTAACAATATATTACCAAGTCCCATAATCGGTATGACAGCGAAAGCTTTTCCACAGAAATCACACCAGGACAGTATACAAAATAGGGTTTACAACCTTACCCCATTCAGATCTGCATTACTATGTGAGGCTTCTCACAAAAGTCACCATGGGATGACTGGCTCTTGATAGCTGTTTGCTGGACCTGGTGTTAAGGCACCAAGCTGGAAAACAGCCAGGAGCCGCACATCATGGACTCTTGAGCAACATGTGGTTCTCGAGCAACAAATGGCTCTCAAACAACAATTGGCTCTTAATCCTCATGTTTATCCAAACCCACTGATTGTGGATCCCTGGTCTAAAGAAATGGTCACCAAACATTGGTTGTCATGTTTTTTGATGAAATTTAAAACTCATCCCGTGCCGAGTTGTCCTCTCTGGAGGAGCCGATCAATCTGTATATTACACAATCAATTATGTGAATTAGCTTATTGTAATACCTTATTCCTCCTGTGGTGGTGCTGTAGGGAGATGCTGGAGCTTATTAAAGAGTCCTGGATGTGGTCATGTATTTGCTTTATGGCATGCTGTAACGTTAAGATGCTGTAAAGCAAAATTCTTAGAATTTTCTGCATTAATTGGAATGTTTCACAGGCGAACTTCTCTTTCCGGGTACAATACACATTATATGTATAGATCTATAACCTGGCATGACTCATATTGCTTTCGATCCTTGTTTGGTGTGATGAACTAGTAATAAAAAAAAAAGCTAAAGTGGATGAAAGAAACAGCATTTTACTTTTCCAGAGGGAGTTTGAGGACAGACTCTTGTAGTATGAGAAATATTTGAATAGAATAGCCGTAGGCCGCCCTCACACAGGCTTTTTTTGCTGTAAATTTCAAGTATTCGTTAAAGCTTTTTTATGTATATATGTGTGTGTATATATGTGTATATATATATATATATATATATATATATATATATATATATATATATATATATATATATATATATATATATATATATATATATATATATATATATATATATATAGTGGTGACGTGTTTCTATTCTACTTTTCCTCTGATTTATAAGGCTCCATTCACATGCAGCGTTTTTGAGGATCTGTTTTTTTTGTAGTGAAATGGCGTGATCATGAGCCTCCTGGCAAAGTCTATGGGTTTTCAAGGTTCGTCATTCAGACACAACCTCTCTTGTATTGGTGCATTTTTTGGCACTAAAACGGAATCTCACAAAGAATGAGCTGTCAATGCGTGCAGCGGTTTCCTGATCCACTTTTTCCATGGACTCCATTGTCTATGAGCTTAAAAAAAATGCAACAGTCAAAAAGCGCAGCAAAAACTGATCAAAAACTCAGTGTGTGAATAAGTGATGCATTTTTTGGAAAAGCAGATCCTCAAAAAATGCATCAAAAAAACCCTGTGTGTGAATGTAGCCTGCCACTCCTGGTTTTGGCTACAAACACTGAGGTAAAAAACGCACCAAATACTCAATGTGTACATGTGGTCTTAAAGTCTGAAGCCTTGATTTAGGCCATGTGTACACATTTGTTATTTGGTGAGAATTTGTTTCATTCATGGTTTTGGCTACGAATACTGAGGTAAGAACTCACCAAATACCCAATATATGCTTTTGGTCTTATGGGGCCATCACACGCGTCAATGTCGTCAGCGATCTGATCACTGACGACATTGACGGCTGATTGCTGGTGAGCTGTCACACAGGCAGACTCACCAGCGATCAGTACCAGCGAGCGCGCTGGTATCCATGTAAACAAGCGGGGAACTAAGCGCCGTGCGGCACTTAGTTACCTGCTGTTTACCTTGGATACCGCTCCCAGCGCTTGCTGTTCTGCTCTGGGAGCTGGCTGATCGCACGTCTCCCGGTGTCGCAGCGATGCTGCGTGTCCACCGAGTGACCATCGCCAGGTTTTAGAGCAGGTTCTAAAACCTGGCGATCATCAACCAGCGATTTATCACTGGTTGATGCGCCTTGTCACACGCGTCAATATCGCTGCAACGTCATGTGCAGCAAAGATCGTGCACGCGATATTGACGCGTGTGACTTCCCCATTAAAGTCTAAAGCCTTGAGTCTTAGGACATGTGCACATGTTGAGTATTTGGTGAGTTTTTTTACCTCAGTATTCGAAAACCCGGAGTGGGTGATAAATACAGAAGTGGTGACTTGTTTCTGTTATACTTTTCCTCTGATTGTTCCATCCCTGGTTTTGATTTACAGGTACTGAGGTAAAAAAACTCACCAAATACTCAACATGTGAACGTGGTCTCTAAAGCCTTGAGTCTTCGGGCACGTGCACATGTTGAGTATTTGGTGAGGTTTTTTTTTACCTCACACACTAGTGGGACGACGGCCAGCGGAAACCTTGTGCCACCGTGTGTGCCTCCGTCCCCATTCTAAGGCTGCTTTCACACAGAGTTTTTTATGCATCCGACGGGATCCTTGATTTTGGAGGACTCGACGGACAGTCACGGATGCTTCAAATTGGATGCCATCGGGCCGATTTAATATCAGATCCGTCAAACTGATAAAAAATCGGACCGATTGCATCCGATTTGAAGCGTTTTTTCATCGGATCCGTGTTAAATGTCCGACTGTGGGAGGTGTTTGGAAGGTCTTTGGGAGGTCTCAGTCGGAATCATGCATGCCCAGTAACCAAAATCTGATCCGATAACCGATCTGATTTTTTTCCACGGTCCGATTTACATAGGACCCATGTTATTTACCACGGATCACATCGGATCCGTTTCTGTCCGATGCACCCAAAATCACAGCAGTCTGCGATTCTGGGCACCGGAAAAATCGGACAGAATCGCATCCGACAAAAATCAGATGCCAGTAAGAGCAAATCCAATCCGATCCGTGCTCATAGGATAACATGGGACCAAATCGGGTGCGCTGAAGAGAAAATGCAAGTGTGAAACCAGCCTTAGGGTATGTGCGCACTGGTCGGGTTATAGTCGTTTTAGCAGCGGAAACCGCCGGTCGGTTTTCATTAGTTTTATGTAAATTTATGTTAATCCAAACCGGCGTTTGGATTAACATTAAAACCAATGTAAACCGACACCCGGTGTCCACACACCGGCGGTTTACACAGGCTCATCTGTTGCTAAACCGCTGGTTTCCCAGCGGGTTAGCAAAGAATGAGCATGTTCTATAAACCGCCGGTTCTTTAGCGGCTGCAAGCAGAATCATGTGCTGCTTCCAGCCGCTGCAGAACCGCCGCCGAGAACACGCTGTGCAACCGCCCGGCTCCCGCCGCACATACCTCCAGGAAGCCGGTGGACGGCTCCGGAGCTTCCTGGCGGGTCCGCCCAGCTGCCGCCGACCAACCCGCCGGCAAGTGTGCACCTACCCTTAATGTCTCCACAGCCCTGACGGTCAGGAAAGAAGAAAAAAAGAAATGATACCAACTGGCGAAATTTTTTACAACAATATAAAAAAGTGGGCAGCGTCCATGAGTGTTTGCTGTGTTCTGTTGAGTAGACTTTGGCTTTCAGGGCAGAGTGTAAAAATATTTAGTAGAAAAAAAGTTCTAAAATATTGTATAGTATTAAAATTTCTAAAATATCGGATTGAAGAAAAATATTAAATTCTCCTCTGCAGCGTCTGATGCGTTGGGTGGGCTTCCGAAACCCTCACACTCCGCACCTCGCAGCAGTGACCTCTTTGTTGTCACTTCTGTACTTGAACGCTGCAGCTGCTGAACGTTGCTCCATTGAGCCGCCTCATAAATAATATACATGTGAAAAACACCGCTTCCAGCAGCCGCTCTCTGCCTTTTGTCCTGGTGTTAACTGTAAGAAGTTTACTCAAGCAGCGCTGGAGATTGTTTTACTTCGGGCTTGGACTTTGGCCAGATTCCTTGCTTCCTCTACATGGCCTCTCCGGCCTCCTCCTTCCAATCAGAAGCTTCTTCTCCCCTTTCCAATGTGACAAGTCTTGTGTTTGAACCACAATTGGGCACAATAGCCGTCCGGCGGCTTCACTTGGGCCTTGCTGAGAATTGAATTCTTGACACTTCATGGTCCGGTCTTTGTGCGCGGGTGGGGGGGCCGCGAGAATGTGGCGATTCGCAAAGAATAAGGAGCTGAAAGTTGTCTCTGTAATGTAAATGAAGGTCTGAGAGCAGAGTATGTTTTCCTGGGAAAAGCACATTGACCGATATGTAATGGTATTTGCTCAGTTGTGTGTTTGATATGTCTGACTTTCGGGCCTGTCCATTACTTTTAAAATGGTCAAATGTGTCTTTCTTTTCCTCTTCTTAAGCCAACGGGGTCACAATGAGGCCAAGTGGTGAAAAGCTACATCTATCAACAAAGAGACTTTGCTTTGAAAGATATTTAAAATCTGTTTTTGAGGCGAACCTCTGATAAATGTGCCCACATGCATATTTACCATGCAAAAATCTGGACTCTTGAACTTCTGTTATGATTCCTCCACTCAGTACGTCAGGACTCAATGAGTGACTGTTTGCTGTAAGTATGGAATCGGGATGTGCTGAGTTGTCAGTTTGGTGAGTGACGGCTCAGTCTTCCAATCTTGGAAGTGATGGGATATTCAGGTGTTTACTGTTTCCGGTGATTGTCCAGCTACTTAGCTGAGCAGTTTCTCCCAGAACTCTGCCAATTGTAGCATTTTGTTCAGTGGTGCTTATTGGTCTGTATTCCTGTTCTCTGTTTGATTGGTCTATTGCTGCCTGACCTTGGACCACGTTCTGACCATCCCTTTGTTTAGCTCCTTCCGCTACCCTCCACGTCTCCTGACTGCGGACTGTGACCTGACTATGTCTCTCTATCCCTTAATCCTTGGCGTACTCTCCAAGTATCCGACCCCGGAACTCAAGACTTGTTATCAACAATAAATCCAGTTTACACAAGGTGATGTACTACGATGAACAATAATTTATTGGCACATGAATCCTGCAATCAACCTAGAAAAGTGCACTTTTGCTGATCGGTCGTTGAAGTGATTGCCATTGAGTATTTTTATAAACGTTCATTTGACAATTACCGGTCTTGTTAAATGGACATCAAAAGGAATCTTTCAGCATGTTTTTACTATATAATCAGTCAGTGGTATGATGTATGGTCAGGGAGCCTGATTCCAGGGATGCTTCACTTACTAGCTTTGTGTGCTGTGGTTTCAATGCAATTAGTATTTCATCAGCAGGAGATTCACTAGAGGACTAGGTCTTGCATGCAGGACAGTCCAGCTAGTCTGTGTAAACACGACCCCAGCACTGATTGGCAGCTTGCTGAGAATGTCTGGTGTACACAGGAAGCTGTCAATCAGTGGATGTGGATGGGGTTATACTCAGCTCAACATTCAGCGCTCACTGCTAAAACAGGGGTTGTATCAAAACTATGCGAAGCAGTCCAGTACGTGACACATTGCTGGAGCGGGCTTCATGTCCCTACATCATACTGCTTCAATGGTAACCAAAAGCTGCTGATACTCACTTTTAAGAAGCCTCCGCTCTTGCCCATGGGTTATGTCAGCCTCATGATTGACTAATACTGGACGCAATATGTGTATAAGACTCATCAGGCTTCCTAAAAGAAAGGCTTCCTCACGTGTTGTCAACAGAGAACACACCAACTAAATATGGCGATCTTTACAAATCCCTACAGATTGGATTGTTGTCCCATTCCGACTAAATTTGTAGGTTTGGATGAATGTTTTCTGATTTATGTAAACTTTTTTTTTTTTGTATTGTTGTATTGTCCTTCCACGTATTGAAACAATTCCAAAGGCAGCCGGTTGACTTTTACTGAGGGTTGGGCCTCCTCTTGGTAATTCCTTCTGACCTGATTGGCACTTTTGTCTTACTACTTGTCGCCTGCCTTGTCCGTACAGTATTACACGGTGTCCTCGAACGCGCCGGGAGTCTTAAATCTCATGTCAGACAGCAGGTGGGATGTGAATCCGTCCGTGGCTGCCGAGATGAGGATACCGGTAGACCCTCGCTAATGCTTTAATGACAGATTATCTTGTATCTCGTGAACTGGATTCTAGAATTCCTCGTTGAGTGACAAGATCTTTTCCAAGCTGGAAATGTTATCGGGTCTAAGAACATTTTCATGTTTCCATCGAAGAACATACTTCTCATATGTCCGGCTTGGAAGTATAGAGTTCCGGCTATGGACCGTAAACTGGTATATGCCTATCCAGAAATCTGGAGCAAGCGGAACCAGTTAATTTAGGTTTTCATGTGACTTATCTTACTTCCCATTTCTATGACCACCCTATACTTACAGATATTCTAATTCATTCAGATCCACCTGTATGTCTAATTGGAAAGTGTAGAGTTTCCGGCTATGGACTGTAAACTGGCATACGCCAATCCAGAAATCCATAGATTTTTATATGACTTATCCTGCTTCCGAATTCTATGGCTCCCCGATACTTAGCAATTCGATACCACCCGGGTCCTGTTCATGCTTGTTTAAGAAGAATAATGCATGGTTTGATAAAATTACTCATATTATTTCTATTAAAAATCTAGAAATATACAATATATTCTACGTAAAAAGTAATCAAGAAAGTCTGTAAACGTGTTCGAGCTTTATGTTTTATATTTGGTTTTTGTCTTGTTTTTTCAATTTATATATATATATATATTTTTTTTTCACTTGTAAGATTAGGATTTACTGCCCTGCGTTTTAGATGATAATTATGTTTTTAACTAAATGTGTCCTCCATTATAACACCCTCCCGGTGGACCCGCGCCTGGGGCAGGAAATTTCCTCCTAATCTTCAGCAGCAGACTTTAATGGTCAGACGGAATCTGGACCATTTTGGATGTCAGCGCGAATAAAGCGCAGGGTAGGATTACAGTGTGTCACAGCTGTTACTATCATTAGATAACAATCCATATGAAATGACCCTGGAGATGAGGCCCTGGCACGATTATTCATTCTTTCATTATGCTCTCAGCCTGTGGATGGATGGCAGGCGGGCGCGGAGCGGAGTGTGTACCCACCTGCAGATGTCGGCCCTCGCTCATGGGTTAGAGGATTGAGATTTAGTAAACCTTGATCCTCCGGTCCCATGTGTCCTCCTGGGTGCGTCAATCAGTGCCTAATTGAACCGGGCAACGTAAGCTAAAAAATACCAATATTGTGTTCATATCGCAACGTAATTAAGTTACCATAAAAAAAAGAAAAAATTTGTATCAGTATATTGAAAATAGGCCATTTAGGTTCGGATTCTAAAGTCATTAAAGTATAATATATATGTATCTGGTTAGATATACCGGTAGATATATATGTATCTATGTATATACATATTGTTAAATATACCGGTAGATCTATGTATTATGTATGTAAAAACATATATGGTAGTTAAATATACCGGTAGATATATATGTATGTATGTATATGCATATAATTAAATATACCAGTAGATGTATATGGTAGGTATGTATATACATGTACCGTATATACTCGTGTATAAGCCGACTAGTGTATAAGCCGACCCCAAAACCTGGGAAAACCTATTGACTCGTGCATAAGCCGAGGGGGGACCCCAGCACAGGTATACAGCCCAGCAGTGTGGTATACAGGCCCCCCAGTGGTATATACAGCAGCAGCCCCAGTGGTAGTATACAGCAGCAGCCCAGTGGTATATACAGCAGCAGCCCCAGTGGTATATACAGCAGCAGCCCCAGTGGTATATACAGCAGCAGCCCCAGTGGTATATACAGCAGCAGCCCCAGTGGTAGTATACAGCAGCCCCAGTGGTAGTATACAGCAGCCCCAGTGGTAGTATACAGCAGCCCCAGTGGTAGTATACAGCAGCCCCAGTGGTAGTATACAGCAGCCTCAGTGGTAGTATACAGCAGCCCCCAGTGGTAGTATACAGCAGCCCCAGTGGTAGTATACAGCAGCCCCAGTGGTAGTATACAGCAGCCCCAGTGGTAGTATACAGCAGCCCCAGAGGTAGTATACAGCAGCCCCAGTGGTATATACAGCAGCCCAGAGGTAGTATACAGCAGCCCCAGAGGTAGTATACAGCAGCCCCAGAGGTAGTATACAGCAGCCCCAGTGGTTATACAGCAGCCCCAGTGGTAGTATACAGCAGCCCCAGTGGTAGTATACAGCAGCCCCAGAGGTATATACAGTTCCCCCCCCCCCATCAGTATACAGGCCCCCCCCTTGCTGCCGCAATCCTGTAAAGCAAGAAATCATTATACTTATCCCTGCCGCTGTCCCGCCGCCGCCATCGCGCTCCTCCGGCTTCATCCGGCTTCTTCCTGCTTCCTCTTCCACCAGGAGGAGGAAGCAGGATGAAGCCGGAGGAGCGCGATGGTGGCGGCGGGACAGCGGCAGGGATAAGTATAATGATCTCTTGCTTTACAGGATTGCGGCAGCAAGGGGGGGGGCCTGTATACTGATGGGGGGGGGGGGACTGTATACAGTGTATACAGTATACAGTGACTCGCGTATAAGCCGAGGGGGGCACTTTTCAGCCCAATTTTTGGGCTGCAAAACTCTGCTTATACGCGAGTATATACGGTAGTTAAATATACTGGTAGATGTGTATGTACAGTATGTACGGTATGTACATATACCGTAGTTAAATATACCGGAAGATTTATATGTATGTACCAGAAAAAATGAGGCAGCACAAATTTGTGGTTTCTGTAAAGTCCTTTACTGGTCAATAACAAGGCAAAAATCCCTCCAATTGGAGATGTAGTAGAGTTCACCTGATTAACTGTGACTTACCTCATGTGCAGGACATTGCAACTTAGGTATCCATGGTTACGTCCACTCATATAGTGTCAGTTGCTTTGGGTCGTAACCATGGATACCTAAGCTGCAATGTCCTGCACATGAGGTAAGTCACAGTTAATCAGGTGAACTATACTACATTTCTAATTGGAGGGATTTACTAATATTATTACACGTATTACATATTGGGATAGGACCTAAAAGTACCGTCACACGTAGCAATATCGCTGCCATATGGCTGGCAATTTGACGCGAGCGCGCACGTTCCGGGCATTTTTTTGCACACCGCCTTCGCCCTGTCACACATAGAGATCTCTTGTGCGATGGTCGGTGATCCTGCGTTCCGGAAATCACCTGATGCAGACCGGAAGCAATTTGACATTCCCACGTTGCCGCCAAATCGCCGGCTCACACGCCACCACCGCATCGGCGATGTGGGCGTAGAGTGTGAGTGCGGCGAAGAGACAGGCGTGCCAGAGTGTTGTACACCACGCCCCTACCACTCCGAAAGGCCAACACATCTGCGTCGCCATTGGTCAGCCTTGTCAGGAAGTCTGCCCACTACATGACGCATGTGTCCTTTCTACTATATCACTATTCAAATAAGACGCCTAAGGGCCGCTTCACACTGCGGCGTGATCCGATCGGTCTGTCGGGGGACCCTGACAGCCGCGGACCGGATCTGCACACAGGACTGGGGGGCTATTATGCCCTCTGGTCCTGTGTGCAGCGCACGCAGTTCCTGCTGCTGATAAGTCAGGACCACGGGCGTTGCGGTCCTGACCTGTCAGCGGCTGCAGCTGCGTGCGCTGCACACTGGACCGGAGGACATAATAGCCCCCCCCCCCAGTCCTGTGTGCAGATCCGGTCCGCGGCTGTCGGGGTCCTCCCAGACCGAACTGGACCGGATCACGCCGCAGTGTGAAGCGGCCCTTAGCCATGACCAGCCAATCGGAACGCAGGAGCGACCACCAATCGCGGCAGAAGAGGTGCGCAAAACAATGCTCAGGCACACCTCTGGAATTGCTTCCAGATGGCCTGAGCTCGCTTTCTACATCGCTATCGCCCAGTCACACGCCATGATGTGCAGAAATCGCCTGGTGGATATCGCCTGACTTCTCAGCAGAGCAGGGCGATCATGCGACGCACCACCGGCGATTTCTAGCCGTAATGTCACCCTGCTACATGCCGCAACGCACAGGCGATGTGGTAGCGATATCGCCACATTCGGAGATTGCTTAGTGATATCTCCACGTGTGACGGTACCTTTATAGATGGGGAAAATCCCTTTATCACATGATGCAAAAACAGGTTGTCATACCAGTATTGCATTTTCAATGTTTGGGTAAGAATACTGCAAAAAATAAAAAGCCCTGTGTGAAGATAACCATAGAATGTTATGTTTTTTTTTTTTTTTTAAGGTGTTTCAGATCTATTCATCCTCTTGCTCCCGGTCTATGAATATTTTTTTTTTTTATTCATCTTTGCTTTCTTGGGTTTTTTATTTTTATTTTTTTTGTGTGCGATACCCAGTGGAGGATGGCATTAAAAACCCTGTTGTTGTATCTTACGTGCTTTTTTTCGCTCTCCTTTTTTCCATATAATCAACATTGTAAGATTACGGTACATAGTTTAGAAGCTGTAATGGAAAGAGGGAAATGTTCCAATCATTTATTACGTCAGTGGAATTTCTTCCCCCCAGGACGTGCTATTTTTACTAACTTTGACCCTTTTTTTTTTTTTTTTTTGCCCCGGTAAAGAAAGAGAGTCGTCTTGTGGAAAGGTCATTGGGTGCGGCACAATGGTGCCCCCTCCCTGCAGGAGCGGACCATTATCTCTGTACCGGCAGAGAAGGCGTCTCTGTCTCTGCAGATCTGCAAGTCAGATAACGACGCCGGCGATTGATCAGAAACGTCCGGAAGATTAAACACGCCAGATCTGCTAATCACACGCCATTCTCCTCCATAACCCTCGCCATGCCGCCCCCTGTGACATAATCTCCATTTAATTAGATTAATACCATATTTTTCATGTTAAAGGGATAATATTTGGAGCATTGTCCACCCCCTGCTGAGATAATGCCTCTCAGGAGGTTGTAGGATGTTTTCCTTAAAAAAAAAAAAAAAAAAATTTTCTTCATCCTTCCTTCATTCCAACTTCAAATATGAGATCAGATAGGCTCGCCGCCGCTGGCGAGGGCCCAGATTCGTTTCTCTGTTATCTGTGTGAGATAAGAGGGAAAAATGGTTTATTTGAGGTCGCTCACATTGATATCTTCATTCTGCTTTAAAAAAAATACATGGTTTTATTGTGGCTTCCTATTTTGTGTGGGGGGTGTTTTTTTTCTAGAAAATACATTCCCATTACTAAGGTACCTTTTGTGATCTGGTGCGGAGATCGTGAAGAATTTGCCCTTTTGGTATAGTGTTCAGTATTGTGTTAACTATTTGATTAGTAGGTGCTGAGAATGTCAATGAGGGAGGTCGGCTACGAGTAGGGACGAGATACCAGGGTTCAATGAGTAGACCCAGCTATTCGTGACGAGCAGGCACTACCGTGCTCAGTACTCGTAATGAGCATTTTGATGTTCGAACAGGTTCCACTCGTTTACAAAGTATAATGGAAGTCAAAGGAGAATGCAAGCATTTTCCCCATCTTCAAAAAAAAAATGCTCGAGTTCTGCATTGACCTTGGTAAATGAATCAAGCCCTGCCAAGCAGAAAAGTGCTCACAGGGACTGCGCTCACATGGCGATTCCCCTCCGCAGAACACTGTGGAGGGGAACGCCAGTGTGAAGGCACCCTAAATGAGCCTGTCCAAGCAGAAAAATGCTCGAATTCCACATTGACCTTGGTAAATGAATCGAGCCTTTCCAAGCAGAAAAGTTCTCGAGTTTCCCATTGACCCCGGTAAATGAATCGAGCCTGTCCAAATGGAAAGTGCTAGAGTTCCACATTGACTCGGTAAATGAATCGAGCCTGTCCGAGCAGAAAAGTGCTCGAGTTCCACATTGACCTTGGTAAATGAATTGAGCCTTTCCAAGCAGAAAAGTTCTCGAGTTTCCCATTGACCCGGTAAATGAATCGAGCCTGCCTGAATTGAAAAGTGCTCGACTTCCACATTGACCTCAGTAAGACTGGCTTTAGGCTGGCGACATGTCGCGTTCTGGTGCGGACAACAATGTATGATTTGTACGCAAGCATGCGCATGCGTACAAATCACACAGGGAAAGAATGGAGCGCACAGTCATGCGCAGTCAAGCGCAGCACCGCGTGTCCCCATGATAAACACAGGGACTTGCGGTGCCTGCGCTCACATGGCGATTCCCCTCCGCAGAACGCTGTGGAGGGGAACGCCAGTGTGAAGGCACCCTAAATGATTTGACCCTGTCCAAACAGAAAAGTGCTCAAGTTCCACATTGACCTCGGTAAATGAATCGAGCCTGCCGAATGGAAAGTGCTAGAGTTCCACATTGACCTCGTAAATGAATTGAACCCGCCTGAACGGAAAAGTGCTCGAGTTCACATTGACCTCGGTAAACGAATTGAGCCTGTCCTAGTGGAAAAGTGCTTGAGTTACACATTATTATTATTATTATTATTTATTCATATAGCGCCATTAGATTCCATGGCGCTTTACATATGGAGAGGAAAGAACAAGCACAAATACAGTACATATGGACAATCAAGTCTTGCAGATACATGAGGGGAGAGGACCCTGTCCACAAGGGCTCACAATTTACGAGTGGCGGGCGAGGAAAACAATAGAAGGGGGGAAATGCCAATCATACCTGCTAATCTAGTAGTGCACATCCTAGCATCCAACTACTTAGACGGGCTTAACTTGTGTCTTGTGTATAATGGAAATAAGTGGAGAACTCAAGCATTTTTCCGGAAAATCAGAAAACTGAGTTCTTCATTAACTTCCACTGTACTAAGTAAACGAGTTCAGCCATCCTAGAGGGAAAATGCTCTAGTTCCCCATTGACTTCCATTGAACTCGGTAAACGAGTCGAACCGGTCTGAGCAGAACAATGCTCGACTTCCTCATCGACTTCCTTTTTACTCTGTAAACTAGTCGAGCCCGTCCAGGAGGGAAAATGCACAAATTCCCCATTTACTTCCATTGAACTCAGTAATCTAGTTGTGCACATCTCTGCATCAAACTGGTTTGTTCTGAGAGCCAAGCACCCAGCATGGCAGTGCTCGCTCCTAACTACCAACTTTGCAAAACTACTTATTTTGAAAAGGGGGAAGATTTGCCAAATCTTCCCCATCAGTAGGGTGCACTGTTTTGGGTTTTTTGCCCCTCATCTATACACAGCTCATGATCAGTTATCCCACTTTTCAGTAAGTAATAAAATATTCACTACATCAGTGGTCACTAGTTTGTTAATCAGTCATTAAGTCAATCAGTCAGACGTCATCTGGTTGATCAGAGTGACCGGTCAACCACTGACATAAAATTCCCCTCTAAATGATATATTTGTAAGCACGCCAACCGAGGAACCGGGCACCGAGCCCACTCGGGAGCTAGACAAACATCAATAGATGAAGTCATGTTTCCACTTGGACGTGATGCCTTGTCATCCATATTTATATATTTTTTTTTTTATTATTTTTTCTTTTTTAAAGCTGACACTATTTAAAAAAAATAAATAAAATAAAGGTGAAAAGGAGGTGAGTGACACCGGATCAACAGTGGAAAAAAAAATGTGGCAGACGGCCTACATTGTAGATGACCAATTTTTTAAATTTATTTTTAAGCTTGTTCTGTCCTCTATCCTCCATCTATCGGCCGATATAAGTACTTTGCTGTAGCAGAAAAGTCCTTAATAAGGGGAACCTGTCAGCAGGATTTTGGTATGTACGATGAGGACAGCATGCTGTAAGGGTACCGTCACACCAGGACACCTCGCAGGAGACATCGGTGGCGACGCACGGGGAGCGTGCACGTGTTTACACACGGCGATACCTCCGGCGACGCACCGGCGATGTTACAGCCGCCATTGCCGCTGGGGTGTCCACAAACCCCAGCGGCGATCCTGTAACATGGAGCCTATGGCTCCCATCGCCTGTAACACGGTGGCAGCTCTCCCAGCTCAACTGTGAACCTGAAATTAAATTATTTGATTATGTGAGAATGGCTGCAGCCAGTAAGATACTGTATGTAATACATCATTGGATTCAGGGTTTCTTTGCCTACATTACTTTGCTGCAGATGAGGAGGCTAACACCTGTAGACAGATTCCCTTTAGCGATCCTCACATACCTTCTTCCTCTAAAGGCCCCTATGCCCATTAAGTGAAAGTCGTCCATACCTGTCCGTGTGTTTTGGCAGACCTGGCCAACTGATGTGAAGTTGGGATTCCTGACTTTCACCAATAGATGACGTCGGAGGGAAGAAGAGGGTAGTTGGAATTTCAGAGTCTGATCCTTTTGTTTTCAGGGGAGAATAAGCCGCTGCCACAGAGGTATTTGGCAGCAGCTTTTTCCTGTCTTCCTGCTGAAAATACCTGCTCTCTTGACCCTGAACCCGTGTATGGAGGAGTCCGGCCACTTGCTCTCTTGTTATTGGCTACTTTTAAGGGCAAGTGTTATAGTTTCGGTCATGAGGCCTGCGGCTGGACCGGGAATTGCCCAAATCGACCCTTAGAACCGAATGGGGCGATCACAAAACATTTCTAAAACTGGAAATGAGTGTATGATTGAGCGATTAAACAAGTCTTGCACACCCTGGCCCGCCAGCTGCACGGGTACCACTCAAGGGTATTTTTTTTTTTTTTATTGCTGGAAAACTATTAGGTATCTGTAAAATAATGAGATTAATTTAATTTCCAGTGGTGATACAATGCTGCCATCTTAGAAAAGCTGTTTAACACATGGCAGTTTGTTTTTATAATGACAGAGGATTTATTTTCCCGCTTTTGTTCTGGGAATCTGAGAAGATGATCTATGGAAAAAAAAATTATATAAAACAAAACCGGTTGTACCCATTTTACATTTAAAATGTAAAAGGAACCTAGATGTAAATACAATATCTGATGGCAAATACAGCATGAAAGCCCTGTTCTCCCGATTCTGGCATTGTTTTTCTTTTGTTCCTGCGCCTCTCCATTCCTGAGATATGGCCGCTTCTTTCTTGCTTAGAAATCTAATCTCTTCAGTCAAGTGGGTGGAGCGATGACTAACCACACCCACCTGACTGAAGAGTGTAGATTTACATACAAGGGAAAGAAGGCCATATCTCAGGAACGGAGAGGCGCTGGAACAAAAGAAAACCAGCTCCAGATTCAGGAGAACAGCAGCTTTTACACCAGAATTTTTAATAAATTCACATTTATGGCTACTAAAAGTCCTTTTTAGAGGGCACAACCAGCAGGATTTAGGGCGATAAGGTAAAGCCATTGGGATACTGAGTGCAATCATACCTTTACTTGAATGATTCCATGTTTGATTGCGGAGAAGTGTCCTAAAACTCCTGAAAAACAGGGCAGCAGGTGATTGATGTATGCAGCAATGCGTCACTATTTGGGGTTGTTTTTTTCTTCATCCCCTGTGGGCATCCCTTTCGGCTGTAAGCCAAACCCTCCCGACATTTCTACTGTCTGTCAGGCATCCTTTGGCTGGAGTAAAGTGACAGTGCACACGAGCCAGAAAGAGATAAGAGGGAGGGGGTTGGGTTTGGCTTACAGGAAAAAGCCACTGCCAAATACCTCTCTGGCAACGGCTTATTCTTCCCTGAATTTAAAGGAATTGGCACTGAAATTCCAACATTGCTTCTATCCCCAAAGTCATCCAAAAGAAGTCAGAAAGCCCAACTACACATCAATAAATGAATGATAGCATTCAGTACCCCAGCTTTCATTCTTTTTCTAGACGTAATCACATTGTGGAAACTTAATTGCTTGCTATGGGCAAAAAAAGTTGGTATAAACATTTTAGATACGTAAATTAGGCCTATTTTTTTATATGTGACCTTTAAGGTATTTTTTTTTTATCTCGTAACTTCTTCTTTAGAAATAGGAAATACTTGTATATTTAGTGTGAAGATGTATATAAGTATGTTGCGGCAGGGAAGTCGATTGGTTTCCTGTGTAACTTTCACTTCTTGAATGAACGTCGTGGTTTTATAAGGCATTCCGCCAACGGGGTATTCCCCTTTAAATTGACAAGCAAAGCAAAAGCACAGAGATGATGCAAATTGGTTTATTATGTAAGGTTGCATTGGAAGCGGCCATGCTATACCATCGCTTTGTAGGTGGTCAGGGAATCTATCGGCAGGTTTTTGCTACCTCATCCCAGAGCATCATGTTGTAGACGGATTCTGAATCCAACGATGTATCCCATAGATGACAGGCTGCAGCTGTTCTCATGCAATCAAAGCATTTAATTTTAGCCATACAGCAGAGCCACCCCTGCACACACCAGGCTGTCTATAGAGATTGCACATTGACAGTGAGGTGTCAGACCGCCCTGCGTGTGACAATGTAGTCCAGTAATGATAATCACCAGGCGATAAAGCCTTTAGTTTATGTAAACAATAGCGCACACACTGATAAGAGAGGCACAATTGATTTTTTTTGTACCCTACACCACACTGTCCTTACATTATATAGCAAATACCTGAGGGCAGATTCCCTTCAATATACATTTCTAATAAATATTAAATAGGTCATCCTTAAAGGTGTATTCTAGTAGGTAAAATGCATACATAACCATGTAGTATAATACTGCTTTAATGACCTAATATTCTGATGATAATATGATAAATTTATAAATATTTTAATATAATATATTATAAATATTATAATACATGCTATGATATAATGATACATTTATAAATATTTCTAAAATTATAAGTGTAAAGTGTCTGCAATGCAAAGACGTTTCCTGCCATACAAATCCTATTTAGACTCCATTCAGACTCCTCTGAAATAGTCTCTTTTAAAGGGAACCTGTTACCAGGTTTTTGCCATCCCATCTGAGAGACGCATAATGTAGAAATAGACCCCGATTCCAGCGATGTGTCACTTACTGAGCTGCTTGCTGTCATTTTGATAAAATTAGTGTTGTCTCTGTTGCAGATTTAGCAGTCTGTGAATATGCTGGACTACCAGATTAATGATAATCGCCAGCTGATTAAACTGTGATTTTTATCAAAAGTACACTGAGCAGCCCAGTAAGTGACACATTGCTTAAATCAGGATCTCGGGTCCTATATTGTGCTGCTCTCAGATTAGGTTGCAAAAACCAGGTGACGGGTTCCCATTAAAGGAAATCTAATTAAGAGTTGCATGATGTAGGGGCAGAGATCCTGACTCCAGCTATGTATCACTTGCTGTTATTTTGATACAATCCCTGTTTTCTTTGCTGCAAATCTAGCAGTGCTAAGAATATTGATCCCTATATAACTCTGCCCATATAACTGGCACCTTTCTGTGTTCACTATGCATAGGCAAAAATCTGCCAATCAGTGGTTGGGGCGGGGTTACACAGAATGAGACACCAGACTCCTAGTCTCGTAGTGATAATCTAATAATAAAAAATTGGGCATTTTTTTTTCGGCAGACTACGTCAATCTATCCATTCAGACCCCGTCCCCCGTCCATTGTTATTCTAAACTGTGTAATTCTACGATGGATCGTCAGCGTTTTAAACAGCAGAGATAAAAAAGCAAAGCGATGGAAAAGCTCTTAATGTTTAGCCCGAGGATCTGTGAGTTCTTGTTTTCCTGGAATGCTTTTGTCTTTACCACCTATCAGTATAAATACATGGCCAGTGGGCATCTCTGCAGAGCGCTGAAGGACGTGCTACCTGGAGGGCACCAGCGCTAGGCAGGATAACCAGATTGTACCTAATTAATAAATGATTGTCCGGATTGGTACAGTAAATGTTCAGACTTTACTGCTCCCCCGAGACAGAACCTTAAAGGGAACCTGTCGTGTCCTTTTTTCTTTTTCTTTTACCTGCCCCTAATGTTATGTATATCATGCACTGTGCATCACTAAAAGGGTTTAAAAAAAGGAAAAATCCATGTATTTATCATAGAAAAGTCACTGTAGAAGCTTAGATGTACCTGCACAAACAGTCATCGGGGTTGTTCTTCAGCAGGTAAGTCACATCAGTTCACTTCAGTCATGCAGTCATTAAAACGTAGTCACACCCCCTGCAGTGTAATATATTAACATCACATACTGTGTGTCACGTGTAGCCTGCGCTGCAGCCTTTTCTTATTGGTAACTTCAGAGTTAATGTCAGAAGCTGCTGCTGTCTATAGTCTGTTGTGGCTCCTCAAGTGAGGAGGGGTGTCAGGTTATGTAGTTATCCACACCCCTAGCCTTTAAATAGTTTCCTCTTACACCAGCAGATGTCACTGATAGAGTTTTAGTCTCTACAAAGACTGTAAGCTGTGAGGATGTTAGTTCAGTTTGTGCTGAAGCCTTCCTACTGATTTTTTTGCCTGGCGTTTTACTTATTTTGTGGAAGTTCTTGTGCTTCCCAGTCCGTGGGTTGGAGTGGAAGCTGTTTTAACCAAGGGCTGATCTGGAGCAAGGGCGTGGGTGGCGATCCAGACATCCTCTCCTTCAGAGGTAATTCTCAGAAAAGGATGAGCTAGGGAACCCCAGTCTGAGGGTCAGACTAGTTTCACTGTTCGCCTTTTGCCTGTCTTTACCAACATGCTACCTTACTCCTTTCACAGTTATACCACCCTGTAACACAGTGGAAGAACTTGTGGTGCTGTCACGACCATGTGACTTTAGTGGGTGGAGATAAGCAGGTCTAAGGTCAAATACCCCTTGGGCTTGGCTCCACCCATTATAGTTTGGATGTGACCTCACCACAGGTTGTTCCACAGCATGTGTATTTCTGTACTGTGACGTGAATACGCGTTTCGGATCTATTGATTAAAATGAACTTTTGTTCGTGGGAAAACCCTTTTAAATGTAAAGAATAATGGGCTAGTCCAGGTGGTTTCTAGAATACTGGTTTGGTATATGATGTGTTTCTTTAAGCTTTTGATGGTAAGTTGGGGGACAAAAATATCTGCTTGAACTGGCTTTGCCCATCATGGATTTGGTAATTGGTGTGAATACTTCAAGCCGGAATGCTCTCTTTGATGGGCCTTGCGGTAACCAGAGCTGTGGAGTCAGTAAGCCAAACATCTGACTCCTCAATTTCCCTGATTCCAACTCCCGACTCCACCAAAATAGACACCAACTCAGACTCCACGACAACCAAGGCCGTGAAGTCAGGAAGCCAAACATCTGACTCTGACGCCACCAAAATGAACACCGACTCAGACTCCAACTCCATGACTCCTACGCCACAGTCCTGGCAGTAACGTCTGGGAAAGAGGGGATGTTGTGGTAGATATGACCAATGGGGGCCATGGGATACAACTTTTGCAGCCTGAGAGGAGATGGGGATAAAACCACAAGTGACCCACGAGGCCGGGCTCACACGTACCCAGTGTCCGGGCTCTACAAGTCCTAGACTTGGCTTTGTCTATGCCTGTGCCGGTTGTCTCTGGCGGTCTACCGTAAGAGGAAATATCATCCCAATAACCTGTTATTAGCAGGATTTGTGACCAGCTCGTACTATATAGGAGGGGTTTCTCCCCCATTCATTGGCAGCTGTTCTCAGAGTGAAATCTTTCCCTCCCAGTTAATCTCCTTTCCGGTAAGTCAGATCGTTGTACGTGTTTTCACAGGTGACTGATTTATTTCTATAGCCGGTGGGTGGGGCAGTTATCGCTGTGGATGGCGAGAGGTTAATATTAGTGGTTTGCTAGCGTGCGTCAATGACAAGTTCCAACAGCCTCCGTGCTCCCCATCCTGGTTTACGTGCCGATTTCCCGTGCGTGCAGGTCCATGCCACGAGCGTGCCCATTTCTGCAAATCCCCCTGTGCCAGCAGATCTGAGCTAGGTTGACAGCTCATGCAGAATAACGAGGGTTGGCTCGCTAATGTTCTGTCTTGTCTTGAAAATTCATGGAAGGATACTCGGCAGGTTTGTTGCAGAACTTTTTTGCGACCTGAATGGCTTTTTTTTTTTTTTTTTTGGCAGTGAGCACATGGATTTCTGCAAACACTGCTCAGATGAATACTAAAGTCATATAAATTTCATTTTCATGTGTGAATTAATACAGTCTTAAAGGGATATTTCCATCTCCGTGATGACTCATGCAACCAATGATTATTATTTTATTTTCTGATCATCATAATGGGAGACCCAGACAATGGGGTTTAGGGCGCTGCCCTCCGGAGGTCACACTAGGTACTACAAATTTGTAGCACCGCCTCCTCCGCTTATAAACCCCCACCGTAGGAGACATCCTCAGTTTTAAACTTAGTGTGCTCGGAGGATCACGCTTTGCTTGCACTTCACTGCATTCTCACAACTTACGTGATGGCGTATGAAGACAAGGTAAAATGGTCCCATTCGGGATCCTCGACAGCCTCCCCGCTCACCCTTGTGGAACACGCTGGTGGAGGTACCGGAGGGCTTTTAGCCTGGACACTTTAGTGTTCTCCCGGTACGCTGTCGTGCTCCTTTCCTTTCCATCCCTCCATGGAGGCTCTGGATAGGGGGAGCCTGGAGCCTTGCACAGCTCCGCTCCGTCCGAGGCCTCCCTAAATGGTGCTTACAGACCGGACGGAGCCAGCCCAGTCCGAGGCCTCCCTAAATGGTGCTTACACTCCGGACTGGTGCTGTACCCCCGTCCGAGGCCTCCCTAAAGGTGCTTACAGACCGGACCGGCACTGAGGCACCTGGTGTGTCTCCTGTGTGCCTGGGGGTAGTGTCTGTCACTGTGGTGTCATGACACTCAGACCGCGCGGTTACCCTTGGGTCCGCGGTTCTGGCGGTGACCCTGTGCTGGGGTCTCCCTGGCTGACCGCCCTGTGTTTCACAGGGGCTGAGGCTGTAGACTGCGGGTGTTTTTATGTGTACATGCAGTCTGAGAGTGTGTGTGGTGATATTCACTCTCGTTTCCCGCGCTGCGGGCTCCGGCACCTCCATTGCTGAGGCAGTCTGGAGGAGGAGGAGGCAGCCCTTATGGTGACATCACCGCTGGGCGTGTTGTGTGTTCTTCCCGCGTGTTCCTGGCTCCGCCCACATCTTCACTGTCGGCGGCCATCTTCTCCCTCACTTCCCGGCTGGGATCTGAACGGCAGCGCGTGTCTGCACTTGCAAGGGAGACCGGAACTCGCGGAGGTCACACACACACACCGCTTCCTCCTACCGCTTTACTGCGGTCGGTAAGCCACCGGGATCCCGGTTTGTTTGTGACTTTGGCTTATATTCCCCTCACTGTGGAGATGTCCTCAGCTGGGAAGCATGCTGCTAAGGCGGCGGTGTCCACCATTGTCTGTACTACATGCAACGGGACACTGGTGGAGGGGTCCTGCAATAACTGCGGACGCCCAGAGGCCCGATCTGCTACTATTGAGTCTGCAAATCCGGGATTATACCCTGAGGTTCAGGTGATCCCAGGGCCATGGGAAACGCAGAATAAGATCAATGAATCTCTGCTGTCCCAGATGTCCTCCATGTCGCAAACCCTGGAGGCACTGCATAGGAGACTGGAGAACCCAGCTACTCCTCCTAGTTACCCCCGGGTGTCTCTTACTTCTGCTGTAAGACCCCCTAAGCGAGCCCGTGAGGCTTCTCCTGAGCTCCAGACTCTCTCTGAGGAGGAGCGTTCCTCTGATGGTGAGGAAGATGATGGGGGTTCTACTCTTGGGTCTATGTCTGAACCTCCAGATGGGGTGGAGGATCTGGTGTCCTCCATCAATGAGACATTGCGTCTTGTCACTCCTCCTGAGGAGGTGACTGTACACCCCAAGGAGATCTATCAATGGCTGCGGCCAGAGGCTAGACCAAGTGGCTCCTTCATGGACCACACTAATTTCGGAAGGGTGATTAAAGCTCCCAGGTTGCATCCTGGGCGGCGTTATGTCCGTAAAACTAAGGACAATCGCTTTCCCTTTCCCCAGGAGGCGCTCCAGGAATGGTCGCAGTCTCCCAAGGTGGATGCCTCCATGACTAGGATTGCTGCGCGCTCCTTGTTTTCTGCCTCTGATAGCTCCTCGTTGAAGGATGCTACTGATAGACAGGTCGAGCAACTCGCCAAGTCTTCCTATGAGGCTGTGGGGTCTTCGTTTGCCCCTAATTTTGCCGCAGTCTGGACCCTACAAGCGATCACTATCTGTTTGGATGGTATCACTGATCTAGCTAGGTCCAGTCCAGAGGTCCTGGCTCTCACTGAGAGAGCAAGGGCCTATGCGGACTATGCCAGGACGGCATCTTTGGAAACTGCCACTCGCTCTGCTGTGGCCTCGGCCAATGCAATTGCGATCCGCAGGCTATTGTGGCTGCGTCTCTGGGACTCAGATGCCACATCTAAGAAGATTTTACAAAATCTTCCGTTCGCTGGTGACAGGCTTTTTGGCACCGAACTGGATATAATTGATAAAGGATTCTGCTGAGTCTAAGATACCGCAGAATAAGCCTAAGCCACGGTACACCGTGAAAAGGAACCCTAAGCAGTGGTCCTTTCGCTCCGGTTCACAGTCATCAACGGCGTCCACTCGCTCAGACCGAGGGGGCAAGCCTGCTACTCAGTGGCGTTCCAAGAGTCGTCAGAAGAAGCCGGCGGGGGCAGCGGCTGCCACCCCCAAGCCCGCCTCGACATGACTCGCTATCTCATCCTGCCTCCCCACAGGTGGGGGGCCGCCTGTCCCGCTTTCAGGACACGTGGCTTCTTCACATTCAAGATCAGTGGGTTCGAGACGTAGTCTCAAGAGGTTACAGGATAGAGCTGACGTCACAACCAATACACCGATTCCATCGGTCGGTTCCATCTCCAGAAAAGGCTCAGGCTTTTTACCTGGTGTTGGAGGGACTCCGCAGAGACGGAGTGGTGGTCCCTGTGCCCACGGAAGAGAGGTTCAGGGGTTTTTACTCCAACCTCTTTATTGTCCCAAAAAAGGACGGCTCTTTTCGCCCGGTTTTGGACCTCAAGTTGTTCAACCGTCACGTGTTGGTTCGGAAGTTCCGCATGGAATCCCTGCGCTCAGTGATCGCGGCTGTGTCACAGGGAGACTTCCTAGCGTCCATCGATATCAGGGACGCTTACCTTCACGTCCCCATTGCACCAGCTCATCAGCGCTGGTTGAGATTCGCAGTGGGGGAAGAGCACTTCCAATTTGTGGCACTGCCATTCGGGCTAGCCTCAGCACCACGGGTGTTCACAAAGGTGATGGCCTCCATGATGGCTCTCCTGCATGCGCAGGGACACGCCGTCATACCCTATTTGGACGACCTGTTGGTCAGGGCGCCATCGGAAGACCTTTGTCGGGTAAGCCTGGAGGTGACCATGAAGTCCCTGGAACGGTTCGGGTGGCTTATCAACATTCAGAAGTCGACCCTGGTTCCGACCCAGTCATTGACATATCTGGGCATGGACTTCCACACGGACTCGGCCCTGGTGTCCCTACCTCAAGCCAAGCAGCTTGCGATCCAATCAGGAGTGCAGAATGTCCTCCTGTCTCCACAGTCATCCCTACGGGTATTGATGAGACTGGTGGGTCGCATGGTAGCGGCGATAGAGGCGGTGCCGTTCGCACAGTTTCGCCTCCGTCCTCTCCAGCTGGAGATTCTTCGCAGATGGGACAAGAGGACGATCTCTCTGAATCGGCTGGTGACACTGTCACAACCAACCAGGGACTCTCTACAGTGGTGGCTCCTGCCACTTCACCTGTCACGGGGCCGGTCCTTCCTAAAACCGTCATGGTTAGTGGTGACCACCGACGCCAGTCTGAAGGGCTGGGGGGCGGTGTTCTTGCACCACAGGGCTCAAGGCCTCTGGACTCGGTCGGAGTCGGCGTTGCAGATCAACGTGCTGGAGATCAAGGCGGTCTATCTGGCGCTACTGGCGTTTCAGAAATTCCTGTCAGGACAGCCCATTCGGGTACAGTCCGACAATGCGACGGCCGTCGCCTACATAAATCATCAGGGAGGGACCAGAAGTGCTCAGGCCCTCGCCGAAGTCCACCGCATTCTACTCTGGGTGGAGGAAAACGGCTGCCTGATCTCCGCAGTTCACATCCCAGGGGTCGAGAACTGGGAGGCCGACTATCTGAGCCGACAGGGGATGGACGCCGGAGAGTGGTCTCTACATCCAGACGTCTTCCGGGACATCTGCGGCAGGTGGGGCACTCCGGACGTGGATCTGATGGCCTCACGGCTGAATCATCAGGTGCCCCAATACATGGCAAGGTCTTGGGATCCCCAGTCTCTGGGGGCGGACGCCCTGATTCTGAGCTGGTCCAGATTCCAGCTGCCATATGTGTTTCCGCCTCTGGCTCTGATTCCCAGGGTCCTGTGGAAGATCAGGACAGAATGCAGAGTGGCCATTCTAGTGGCTCCAGATTGGCCCAGGAGGTCTTGGTACCCGGACCTGTGGCAACTGTCAGGCGGACACAGGTGGGCTCTTCCAGAACGCGCAGATCTACTCGCGCAAGGGCCATTCTTCCACCTCAATTCCAGGGCTCTCAGATTGACTGCATGGCTCTTGAGGCCTGGCTGCTGACATCCAGGGGTTTCTCTCCTACAGTGGTTGCCACTATGAATCGGGCAAGGAAACCTGTTTCCAGGAAGATATACCACAGAACGTGGAAAATCTTTTTTACCTGGTGTGCCTCTGGTGGCCGCTCACCGTGGCCTTTGTCTATCCCGACATTGCTGGCCTTCCTACAGTCGGGGTTGGAGTTGGGATTATCCCTTGGCTCTCTGAAAGGTCAAGTATCAGCACTTTCAGTGTTGTTTGACAGGCGCTTGGCGCTCCTCCCGAAGGTACGTCAATTTCTGCAGGGGGTGTCGCGGGTGGTCCCGCCCTATAGGCGACCTCTGGACCCTTGGGACCTAAACATGGTCCTGACGACACTGCAGAAACCGCCGTTTGAGCCACTGAGAGACATCTCTCTCTCTCGTCTGTCCCAGAAGGTGGTCTTTCTGGTGGCGATTACGTCTCTGAGAAGGGTCTCAGAATTGGCTGCACTCTCGTGCAAGTCACCCTTTCTGGTGGTTCACCAGGACAAGGTGGTGTTGCGCCCACGGCCTGAATTTTTGCCGAAGGTGGTTTCAACATTCCACTTGAACCAGGAGATTGTTCTCCCATCATTTTGCCCCGCTCCCGTTCATCAGGTTGAGCGCGACCTCCATACTCTGGACCTCGTGAGAGCTGTACGCATTTATGTGTCCAGGACCGCCTCCTTTAGGAGTTCGGATTCCTTATTTGTCCTCACGATGGGTCGCTGTAAGGGGTCCGCGGCTTCAAAGTCGACCTTGGCCAGATGGATCAAGGCTCCCATTCAGGAGGCTTACCGGTCTTCTGGTTTGCCTCTCCCGGTGGGTTTGAAGGCACACTCTACTAGAGCTGTAGGTGCCTCTTGGGCCTTGCGACATCGAGCTTCTGCTCTACAGGTGTGTCAAGCGGCCACTTGGTCCAGCCTGCACACTTTCTCTAAGCACTATATGGTGCATGCCCATGCCTCTGCGGATGCGAGTTTGGGCAGGCGGGTTCTCCAGGCGGCGGTTGCCCACCTTTAAAAGGGAACCATGTGTTATCCGTCTTGTTGAGGAACTCTTCCCGCCCTGGGGTATTGCTTTAGGACATCCCCATTGTCTGGGTCTCCCATTATGATGATCAGAAAAAAGAGAATTTTGTTTACGTACCGTAAATTCTTTTTTCTTGAATCATCAATGGGAGACCCAGCACCCACCCAGTTGTTCCGTTGCATGTTTGCATTTGATCTGTTCTCTGTTGAGACAGTGTTTCCGGGTTGTTACACCGTCTGGGCACGGCATTCTTCCCGATGTTTCGGGTGTGGTTTATTTCTCCTCGCAGCTTATGGACTAAACTGAGGATGTCTCCTACGGTGGGGGTTTATAAGCGGAGGAGGCGGTGCTACAAATTTGTAGTACCTAGTGTGACCTCCGGAGGGCAGCGCCCTAAACCCCATTGTCTGGGTCTCCCATTGATGATTCAAGAAAAAAGAATTTACGGTACGTAAACAAAATTCTCTTTTTTATTTTTGATTTTTTACCAATTTTTAACTGAACTGTGTAGGTGAGAACTGACCGTCTGGTGGGGATCCAAGTTTGCAGTTTCATTCAAGTGTTCTACAAACAGTTGAACGTTGACAAATGTCTTGCCCTAAAATCCCACTTGTCCTGGTAATGAAGAGTCCCCTTCACTGGATTTGTCTATTACCCTGAAAGGATTACTAAATTGGGGCTATATCCCTTTGATGCTGTGAGCTAAACTTCATGAACCCAAAAACCAAACAATAAATCACCACTTACTGAATGGAGCACCCCATTAGTGTACAAATCATATTGTCCGTTTATAATAAGGAGGGCCCCATGGATAGGAGTTTTCTTGCAATTTTAGGAAACCCCCTTTAAGATAAAGTTCTAAGTTACTGAAAAAGTTAACTTTGTAAATGCATTGCTGCATTCACAATTTTGCTCCTTACACTTCAGAGCTGCTTTTAACAATTCTGCCACTTGCAGAAACAAGACAATAGGTTTGTTGATAGCTCTAGCATCTTTAAGTGAACCTATGTCTATCACATGCAGAAAAATAATAACCTGCAAATACTTGGTTAATCTGCAGGTTAATAGTGTTCTGAACCTATCTGGCATCTGCACATTGACCTTTGCTGCCAGGAGGAAAACAGCTGTAATCCTCCCTGGACCATTCTGGTTTCCACTATGAGGGCGGCGCTTGCACGGGTTCAGTCACTGATCTGTGTATGGAGAGCGGCGACTGTAACCACCTCTTCACTGACTGACAGCTACTCCACATTAGAGGAAGCTGTCAGTTAGTGTGGTGGCGGTTATAGCTGTTACTCTCCGTACACAGAACGGAAACTGTACTTGCATCGGTGCCGCCCTCATGACCGGAGCCGGAACGCTGCCAGGAGGATTAATGTGCTTTTCCTTCCAGCAGCGGGGTGCAATGTGCAGGTGCCGAGCAGGTTCAGAATGCTATTAACCTGCAGATTAACCCTATATCTGTAGGTTATTAACATTTTTACACGTGACAGGTTCCCTAATCAAATGTATGTTAAAACTTTATACTCGTCTGTTCTTCTCACCCCTGTGGATTCGGCACATGCAGCTCCGGTGATCTCCTGATGACGGGAAATGATTATATGTTGTTCTTCAATTACCTGATCACTGAGCCCTGTCATAGGTAGGGGAATGTATGTGCCTCTGATGAGCTCCATTTTCCAGATACTGAACCGGCAGGGGATGCTGGAAATTGTCAGCTCTGAAGCACAGACTGGAGAAGTCATCTAATGGCCTTTCTTTCCTAAAAATGTATCAGAGCAGCACTATATCTGGATGTTTTTCTTTCAATAATCTGAGAACATGAACACACACACAGTCCAGGGCATCCTTGTTTTAGTGCCAAATAACAAAAAAAAAAAACAAAATGTTTGTCGATGTTATAAGAAGCCCACGCTCGCTCAGATGGCGTAGGCGATGCTATCTTCACCCGGCTTCAAATAGGCTGGTGACACTCGGCACCGCTCGGCGACGCACTCATTGTGAAGTGTATTTTTAACTTTGTCAGTCGCCTGCAGGGATGTTTTTCTTTATTTTTCACATTTGTATGACACTAAGAAATAAGATGAGCGCACCGAGGGGGAGCTCGTACCTACCATGGAGATGGCGTTTAGTCTGAAAGCTTCGTCTTTTTGGATTTAAAGGATTTGTGGACTAAATTCTGGAATAGAAAATTCGCACTTTGCTGATTTTGTTGCAGAAAGGCAGCAGATTTTTTTTGGGCAAATTGACTAATGCAGATTTATTATAATAATAATACTTTATTTGTATAGCGCCAACATATTCCGCAGCGCTTTACGGTACAATGGTTCGTATAAGAAAAATATACAATACAGAATGGTAAGTAATACAGAACAGTAGTTACATACAGTAAACATAGAATCAATGTAGGAAATACAATAAATAAGGCAAGAAATAAAGGGGACCCTGCTCGAAGAAAACTGCAGTGCATGAGTGAAATTTCCGAAAAATCTCGTCCACCATGATGATTCTGTAACACTGGATTGTCTGCTCCATAAAAGCTTTAAATGCTGTCATTAAGGTGACCACATGTCGTTTACTTGGCCTCTGTCAATTTAAGCCACGTTGACAGTTCAGTATTTTATCAGTTTTTTTACCTCAGTATTTTTAAGCCAAAATCAGGAGTGAAACAATTGGGGAAAACCCGTCACCACGTCTGTATTTTTTTTATTCCAACCCCTGGTTTTGGCTTACGAATACTGAGGTAAAAAACTCACCAAATACTCAACGAGTGGACATAGGCTAGGACTCAAGGCTTCAGACTTTAAGGAAATTTTCACACATTGAGTATTTAGTAAGTTTTTTACCTCAGGATTTGTAGCCAAAACTAGGAGTGGAACAATTGGAGGAAAAGTATAATAGAAACACGTCACCACTTCTGTATTTATCACCCACTCCTGGTTTTTGTCTACAAATATTGAGGTAAAAAACTCACCAAATACTGAATGTGTGAACATGGCCTTAAAGTGTGAAGCCTTGAGTATTAGACCATGTGCATATGTTGAGTATTTGGTGAGTTTTTTACCTCAGTATTTGTAAGCCAAAACTAGGAGTGGTACCCATGTTTCCTCCGATTGTTTCACTCCTGATTTTGATTTACAAATACTGAAGTGAAAAAACTCACCAAATACTCAGTGTGTGCACATGGTCTTACAGCTCACTTGATGCTTAGGTTCATGTCAACAAATTGTCGTGACCTGCCTTCATAGAAAATGACTTGTGCACATGTGCCTTGGCAGGCCATTATGGCCATTGCTTAAGACCGGGAGCAGCCTACCAAAGACCTCCAAAGAATTCCTCGATTGAAGGAATTCATTTATAACAGATGGGCTAGAGTCGTCCACCTTGTACCACTCTGGGCAAATGGATTTTATTCTTAGCTTTAGGTTTACAAAAAGTCTAAGCTATGACCTAAGACTGGCTTGTAGGACCAGTGATTGCATTGTATATGCAAATATATTGCAGAACTGGAGATAATACTAGTGATTCATTCATTATTATTGGGTCATCTTCTCCCCCTGCTCCTTTCATGGATGGATCAATAGGAGGATTCGAGACTCTAAAAAGCTCCAAAATCAAAGCTCTCCTTCCTGGTCAAGTAGAAGTATCTTCTCAGATCTCTATGATACCATTTGGGAAAAGTGCATGGAGATTCATGCATCTCCATAAGTGATGAGCGACCACTAAGATGCTCGAGTGCTCTGTATTGAAATGAGCAGGCGAACACTTGGACGGTGGGACTCGAGTACTTAGTATAATAGAAGTCAATGGGAAACTCAAGCGTTTTTCGGAGAACTCTTCTAGTTCTATATTGACTTACATTTTACTCGGACTCGAGTCACACCCATCTAAGTATCTGACTGCTTGTTTTGATGACTGAGCATGGTAGTGCTCGCTCAATCACTAGTCTCCATACCTTGGTAGGTGTCTGAAACCAGATTAGAGGATGGATGGGATGGTGATAACTCCTGCGTCTAGAACAGGGGTAGGGAACTCCAGGCATCAAGGGCTCCCAACAGGTCAATTTTTCAGGATTTTCTTCGCATTGCACAGGTAATAATATAACCACTGCACTGTTGATTCCAAAACCTGTGCAATGCTAAGGAAATCCTAAAACCATAACCCGTTGGCATCCCTTGAGGCCTGGAGTTCCCCATCCCTGGGTCTAGAAGAACTCTTTTTTTTTTTTTTTTTTTTTTCTCTGATCTCATTACTTTCCAGATTGCATGTAGGTGAGACGGAGAAATTCCTCCATTCATGAAGCTTTACGATGTGTGAAGAGATGGTGGGAAGGTTGGGAATGCCCCCTCCTGTGCCCGCATGGAACATCCACCTGTGATGTATCATCTCCTATATCTCCTTTCCATTACTGTGTAACACAAGCCGCATCGGGCTCCTTTTATAAGTGAGAACTTGAGACGAAGTGACAGCACACTGAAACACTCCAGACAGCTCGGTGGGAAACCTTCCTATTGTGGCAATTAAAAGTAGCCAACATTAAGGAGCGATGTAAAATCTCTGGCTCCTTTTTACCTCCTTCCGCTCAGACGTCTATTGTTTTTATTCCCATACAGATTGCGCGCACATTTGGCGACAATGGTCTTTACCCACAATTTGCGGCATTTGCGACTCTCGCCTAGGTGTTAGCTGGTCGGTCTATTGAGACTTTTGTGAGACTTTTTGTTTAACGCCTCATTTTATCTGTGACTTGTGACGTGGCTACCTGCTGATATTGGCGTCTTTTAAAGATAATGTGCCCTGCGTTTATTATGTGCGCCTGTACTGGCACACCGCTGCGTTCCTCCATTGTATTATTCTCTACCTGATTTGTAAAGAAACTTGGATGAGTCATTTACCTGTGGGAACATGTGCAATAAATCTAATTACTTTCTGCCTTAATACATCATATTTTATAAACTGCAGTTATTAGAGGAGAACTATCACCAGGCACAACTCTTGTACTAGTAGATGTGCCATGGCCATGGGTGTAAGGACATCTCCTGGTGCTCAGATACAGAAATTCCTACTTGCCAAAGTATAATTTAGTTTATTTCACGATCTTTGATGATTGTCCGTGATCATGGATATTCCTGGCAGAGTCCTTACACTGATGTGGTTTTGCTAGATCGCATAAGGGTTTACCAACATGGCACCAAATGGATGTTGGCCACTGTATGGTGCCTATGTGAGATAATAAGGGTCATAGTCGTGATGCAATCTGACGAAGAAAACCAACTACCTATGTCAAAATGACTTACTGTGCACATGCTCAGTCTTCCAGGGTTATGGAGTCGTGTCCATTTTGGTGGAGTTGGATGTTTGGCTTACTGATTTCACAGCCATGGTTGTGGAGCTGGAGTCAGGTTTGGCTTACCGACTTGGATGTTTGGCTTACCGATTCTATAGCGTCTTCTTGAGCTTCTTTTGACTGCTTCTGACTTTGAAAGGTATTGATCGAAGTGTGACCTGACCATTCTTCCGGTGGCTTCCGTTACTAGTTTAATATACAGACTAAAGAAAAAAGCCACCTCGGAGAAAACGACCCAAAGGACGCCAAAGATGACTTTTCTGGAAAAACTCCTCCGGTGTTGTCCTGAAGCATCTTCTACTTCAAAATTCATGAACACTGGCAAATAAATAACATTGTATCATGCCTGTACACTAATTAGGAGAGTGTCCTCAAATGGGTCCACTAGAGAAGTCAAGGTTTTTTGACAGCTTTGAAAAAAAAAACAACTGTGAACTTTCCGCAAAGAACAACTGATCCAGCTCTCACCACTTTGGTTTGGTACAATGTATGAGCCATTTAGAATCTGTTCACATCTACATTCTGACGTTGATCTGGCCAAAATTACCTATTTTGTCCTATGAAATGATTGGCTTTAATGATGGAAACATGAATGACTCCACTGGTTGGGTTTCCATTATGGTCTCGAATCATTTTACTGAGCAAGCTTAATTTGTGCCCGGGTCTTCTCATCCTTTGTTGCCCGATTTTGATTTCTTCTCTGGATTTATTACGACACAATGGAATTCCGTAGTTTAAAAGGCACGAAGGTTCTCATTAAAACCTATAATTTATATTACTGACTTCAATTAAATTTCCGAGCAAGGTCTCCTCTGTGTAGACCCAACCACAAATTGCCTTTTCGTTCTCCGCATCTTAAAAATGTCCTTTCGTGAAGTCCAGTAATTTTTGCTTAATCCTTTCTTCTTTTTTCCGTTTTCCTCCCAATGGTGACTGGTCCACGCTCATCAAGTCTCGGTGTAATCCCAGTTTGCCCGAGAGTAGAAGGAAATAGCAGCAGGTCAGTTATGCAGGGAGCGGGGCCTGCAGAGACAATATATTTTCAGTAGCAATTTAGTGCATGATTGATCTCCCTGATACGGTTAGTATACGCCTCATAGCTGCTCAGGTCCACGAGCGAGAAGCATGTAATGTGGGGATTTGATAGAAACCATCAGCCACTGCAAACAATGAAACCTAATGGCTTTTAATGTTGAGTTATCACTGTGCCAAATATGTTTACATCTACCAAGGAAAACTGACTTCATTAACTTTTTAATGACACGTTTTAATCTGTCGAGCTGAAATGCCACAGAATTGGATTTACTGTAGCAAATCCTTCTTGGCTTATTCTTTGTGCTAATATTCACAATTTTGTATTTTTTTTATTTTACACCCCTGTGTCCTTGGATACAGATGAATGAGAATGCTGCGAGGCATATGGCAATAAATGATTGTTTACATTTTTATTTAGTGCGCGCCAAATAATATTTCAACTGTTTGAGCTTTTTTTGTTTTCTTATACAGTTTGCTTCTATTTAAAGGGGCATTAGTATTCGTGGCACTGATTTTCCTAATGGGAGAATATCATATAATAAATGTGGAGAAATAGTGAGAAGGGCAAAAACTCAGAAGCCCTTTGGGAGGAGGAGCTATTTATTCCTTGCTCACCCTTTGTTTTTCCACATGCTCACCCGCTGCTCTTTACTTGTTTGTTCACTCACTACTCCTATTTAATTGCTCACATTCTGCTGTTTTTCTTCTTACTCACTTGCTACTCTTGTTTTGCTTGTTCACTCTCCCCTGTTTTTCCACTTGCTCACTTGCTGCTCTTTTTTTTATAGGCTCACTCTCCCTATTTTTCCTCTTGCTCACTCGATGCTCTTTATTGCTTGTTCACTCTCCACTGTTTTTCCACTTGCTCACTCTCTACTCTTTTTTTTCGCTTGCTCACTCTCCACAGTTTTTCCACTTGCTCACTCTCTACTCTTTTTTTTTTTTTTTTTGCTTGCTCACTCGCCACTGTTTTCCCACAACCTCACTCACAGCTCTTTGTCTTCTTCACTTGTTCTTCCGCGTGCAGACTTGCTGCCCTTTTTTGCTTGCTCACTCATCGCTATTTTTCCGCGTGCAGACTTGCTGCCCTTTTTTGCTTGCTCACTCATCACTGTTTTTTCACAAGCTGTGTCGGGCTCCTTTTATAAGTGAGAACTTGAGACGAAGTGACAGCACTCTGAAACACTCCAGACAGCTCGGTGAGAAACCTTCCTATTGTGGCAATTAAAAGTAGCCGGCATTAAAGAGTGATGTAAAATCTCTTGCTCCTTTTTACCTTTTAGCTCATTCGCTGCCTTTTTTGCTCGCTCTCCTGTTTTTTCACGTGATCTCTTACTGCTCCATTTTTCTGGCTCACTCATCGCTGTTTTTTTCATGTCCTCACTCCCTTCCCCTTTTTTCGTCCCTTCCCTTGTGCCCTCTTTCACTTGCCCAAGGTCTGTCTACTGTTTTTTCACGTGGCCGCTCGCTGTTCTTTTTTGTTTACTCATCCTTCGCTGTTTTTTTACATGCTCACTCGCTGCGCTCTTTTGCTTGCTCCCATTCCACTGCTTTTTCACATGCTCACTTACTGCTTTCTTCACTTTCTTCTGTTCGCTTTTTCTGTGTGTTCTCGCTTTCTGCTCCTTTGCGCACTCCTTTTAAATGCTGTTTTCTTCTTTCCCTTGTTTGGTCCTGTTTTTCACTTGCACTCCCGATCTCCGCTCTCGTACCTTGTTTTGTTCTTTATGCTTGGTGGTTCCATTTCTTGGCTCTTTTTGCTTACTCGCTCTCCGCTGACCTTTCACGGTCTCTCCCTCGACTTTTTTTTTATTTGCTTGCAGTTTTATTTTTGCTCACTTTTCCTTCTTCCTTTTCACTTCCGTGCTCCCAATTTGGTGTACATAACTCGCCCATTGAGCTCTGGTTATTGATGTCCGCACGTCGCAGCGGCAGCAGGTAGCGGCCAGATAAGGCAGGTTCACAGAAAGATATTATCACCTCTCAATATACTAAAGCTCTAAAATAAACCTGCAGACATGTAACCGTTTTCACTTCTTCTGCAAAGTTGTAAATGGCCTTCACGTTTTGGTCTCTTTTCATCGACTTTAGAAGAGATATCGTTTTTTGTTCCGTAGCCGGTGGACCTCAGCATTTCTGTATCCCTCTAGCCTGGAGAATAACCTGCTCTTCCCAGGGCAGAGGTTACAGATAAAAGTACAGAATGTTTTATGTCCGGAGTCTGGGAAATGAAAGAATCCATTAAATAATATTCCTGACGCCAATACGAACCAGGCAGATTCTCATTAAGGACGCTTTTTTTTTGACCCGGCTTTTGGGTAGCTCCTCTGGCGGATATTTATATTTTTAGTTATTTCTATAATATATATTGTTTAATTTATTTTTTATGTACTATCACACATTGAAGACTGACTGTATTTGTGTAGCTGTTTCTCTTTTGCAAACAAGAGGATGGTGACTCGGTATAAGTTTGGGTCCCATTTGTCGAAATTCCGTTTGGCACAAGACATAGGAAAATGAACATTGGGCTGTTCAAAAAAAATGGCAGTGTCTGCAATTGTCTTTACAAACTCAAAATATGTACTCTATTATTTTTTTAGGATTTAGCATTTCTGTGAATTACTAACCTAAAAATATTAGAATCTGAGAGTCCTTAGTGATTGATACCTTTTAATGACTAACTGATAACATGGTAAATAATAACAAGCTTTCCAAACAGCTCAGGTCTCTTCTTCAGGCTTAATAATGACACATTCTTAAACGCATAATGTATACATATACACATGCATATACACACACACACACACACACACAACACACACACATTAAAAGTACCAACCACTGAGGACTCTCCGATTCTATTTTTTTTTCTATACTGGCTAACACGGTACAAACATTTTTTTTACCTTAACCTTATGTTTAGTTGTATAACCACAGTTTTTTAGAACTGCTTCACATCTATATTGCATGGAGTCAACCAAGTTCTGGCACCTGTCAACTGTTATTCCAGCCCAGGATGCTTTGACTGCAGCCCACAATTAATTTACATTTTTGGTTTTCCGTCAGAAACAGCCTTTTTGATGCTTTGACAAGTTTTCTATTGGATTTAGGTTCGGGGATTGGGCGGCCGATCAGTAACCTCAATTTTGTTGGACTGGAACCAAGATTTTGCTCGTTTACTGGTGTGTTTAGGGTCATTGTCTTGTTGAAACACCCATTTCAAGGGCATTTCCTCTTCAAACATTTTACAGCATATCATTTGAATCTTGTTACGTTTGGCCATGAGATTCTGCTGTACACCCGATTACACAATACAATAGCTGCACCAGCTATGTGGTCACAATCTATTCGGTTTGATCCGTTCACTGTTACGTTTCCTTCACAGCGGCTGATCTCTTACTTGTCTTCCATGCATTTGTCGCTGTGCAGAATGTATATACGTACAATATGTTCGCACTCTCATTCTTTGCGTGTTATAGATAGTTTGTTATGGCAGTGTTCTTTTAAAGCTATAGGCAGATAATCTGGATTCTGCACAAATAATTATCTCTCTTTGCAGGCTTCCTCCAACAACAACTCTGTGTGCGCTCTCTCAGCAGGAGGAATAGTGCGGCATTTTAAGGAGAGAAAAGATGCACAAGTTGCTTAATCCTGATAGTCTATATAAATCAGCTACTAAATCCTAATATTTAAGAGTGGGCACCGTAGTGTATATACAGCGGTGGTCAGGATGGGAGGCAGCTCCCATGTGGCAAAACATGCCAATATTCAGATATTGTAGCATGCTAGCCATTTAAACCTTAAAGCACCAGTCCATCGTTTTATTGTATCTCATTTCAGAGTTAGAGTGATGCTTTAAATTTAAATCCCCGGCCTGCTGTCTTGTACTCACCTGCTACAGTCGTTTTCCAGAGTCTCTCACATCAGTCTCCGGCTGTGTGTCTCTTGTTGGTAGCTCCATTGTTAAATGAAGCGCGCCGGTGTCACTTCCCCACCAGAGTCTGCCCCATCGACATCTGTTTCTGTCCCCAGAAACTGTCACATTCGCCCTGCAGGTGGTGCTGGTGATAGGTTAGAGACAGAGACTTGGTGAGCACAGGATCCGTTCATCCACTAAGGTTAGAGTGGCTGGGACCTGCAGTGCATCACAGTCCAACCGAGTGGACGTGTGTGTACTGTCCAGCCAAAGTCATTAACTCCTAAGCTTCAGCCTATTGGAAAGCACCACACCCTACTACTACCTTCAACTTTCTGCTGCAAGCTGCCAGAAATAGCTTTTGGTTACCCCATCTAGTCTCCTGTCTTGAATAGAGATTTCCTGTTTAACCTCAGCCTTTTGCCCCACGATTTTGTGCTATGCTGTCAAACTTAAGTTTTGAGCCGACTCCCTGAATACGTTATAGGATTCAGATTTTGTCCCTTTTCTGACCTCCCAGCTTTTGACCATGCTTGGCTTCTATTCCTGTCTCTTGAAAGCAGCCCATCCATAGGCAGTAATTTCCTGGATCCTGTTATAAATCCAGATGCCTGTATAGGGGTTAAAGGGTTTTGGGGTTTCTCAGGGGCGGACCTTGAACCCAGGGGGCCCTGGTGCAGCCATGGAGCAGGGGGAGTGCTGGCGGTCGTCGGTGCGGGGGGTTGGTGCTGGCGGCCATTAGTTTATTAGTGGAGCGGCTCTCCTACCTGCTGGGCTGCGCTGTCTGCATTCCCGGGAACCGGAGCACAGAGGAGAGGAAGGGCAGGATCAGGCATGGGAAGCAGGAAGCTTCCTGCTTCCCTTGCCTGACCCTCCTCTCCTCTGACATCGGATTATGGGGGTCGGCTGGGGCCCCCTGCAGGCTTGTGGGGCCCCCTAGCCAGTCGGGGCCCTGGTGCAGCTGAACCAGCTGCACCACGGTAGGTCCGCCCCTGGGGTTTCTTGAGATTTTGCCTAACACCGGTTTGTTCCTTGCCTGTCCGAAAGAGCCTTGGATAGCCTTGTTCTGGCTCTCATAGACTTGTATAGTGTACTTGTGACATAACTTGTAACTTCCGGCCAGTCAGCAGCTACAAGATGGTGCCATGGGACCAGAATGGCGCCGAAAAAGGGTGAAGATGCTAGATGGAGAGTATAAGAACAAAAAGATGAAATTCATCTTGTAGTGTGTCATAGAGCGCGCCGGTGGTCAAAACTCAATACAAGTCTATGATAGCCTTGTTTTTGTCCTCATAGACTTGTACAGAGCGCTTGTGATGTAACTTGTGACTTCTGGCCAGTCAAAAGATAAGAACATGGACAAGGAACAAAAAAATCACTGAACTGGTGCTTTAATGATAGTAGAATGATTGAGGTTCATCTTGTAGAGTGGCACGATTGGTTGCCTACTGGGTTCCCATTGTCACCAATCCTTATGGAAAGGCAGATAGGTCTGTGATGTACCCTGACCAGGCCATACTCTAAATTCTGTGCCCAACAAGTCATTTATACTATCTGTCCATGCCTTGACTAAACATGTTGTCTTGCAATTTCAAGGAGGCCTTCAAGACCCTCACAATATGTTGGAATGAACTCTACTGAGAATCCTTAAACTCTTGATCTCCTACTGGATCCATTTGAATGGTTTCAATTATACATGCTTACCCTTTTCTGGAAGTTGGTGTGGCGGACGCTACATAGACGACATTTTCCCCCATCTGTTCTGAGGCAGTTTGTATGGATTTGTTGTTCTGTATACTTGTTGATTACTCGGGGCAGCAGGTACAGATTTAGAAGATAAGGCAGCCTCTACATTGGAGATTTGGCAATCTGTTCAGTATGTATTTCTGGATTTGCATATGTAACACTGATGCTCTTGTGTATATTCGTGTTCTGTCACTGCCGTCTTTATTGTTTTTATGTCTTAGTTTGTTTTTGTTGTACCTGTCTGATTAAATGATATAAAAAGGCTGCTACCTCCTTTAGGCAAGAACTCCCCTTGCTGATGTCCTACCTTGTTTGCTTCACCGGCTCCTTGATAGTGGGGGCAGCATATGTCGGCTGGCTTAAGGGCGCCGGCATGTTTCCAGACCTTGGAGCGGTGCTGGGGTTTCCCGTGGATGAAAGCTGAATTCTTATATCCGGCATCCTAAGGTAAATATGTTATTTGCTCTCGCTCGTCATTTCCAATCAAGGAAATATGTGTAAGACTTGATTCTGGGGACGGGGGAGTTGAATAGTTTCCAAGTTGCAATCACTTGTCCGTCGGATATTATGCTAATCTGCATTCTGATGTGACTGTCCGGCCTTAAAACCCAGCTCTAATATTCATGCTTTGTGAATTCTCCATTCTAGCAACAAATGAGTTTGTGGTTTCATGGCACGGGGACCACTCCAACCAAATCGGCTAATTTCGAGGCCTCCTATTCGGGGAGAGAACTGAACAGCAGTTATTTGCTTGTCAGGGGTATAATTCTCATCTGCTCTCCTCCATTCGTATATGTTGGAAGTATAGAGACGCATCTTTTGCTCGTTGGACTCGTTTTGTAGCTGACCACAAAGTAAATTTCGATTTGGCAGAATGTTGTTCATAATTGAAATGACTCTCTAGGAAGATTGTAGGTTCTGTCAAGCGCGCTCCTCAATTTTTGTGTTTTCCTTTGAAGTCCATTGTGTAATCCACAGTATTGGAGACACACTGTGAGCTTTATAGTTTGTTTTCAATATATTTATTTCACTTGTATAGTTCCATTATATTCCACAGCTCTTTACAATTATAACTGTCCCCATTGGGGCTCACAATCTAAATCCCCCTATTAGTATGTCTTTGGAGTGTGGGAGGAAATCAGAGGATACTGGACTACGCGGTGGAAACCCACACATACTCGGGGAAAACATACATACTCCTTACTGATTTAGTCCTTGGTGAGAGCTGAACCCAGTGGGATGTTGTCGTTGGAGGGGTTTGAGTCCAGTGGAATGTTGTCCTTAGTGGGATTTGAGCCCAGTCGGTTGTTATCCTTGGAGGGTTTTGAACACAGTGAGATGTTGTCCTTGGTGGAATTTGAGACCATTGTGATGTTCTGCTTGTTGGGATTTGAGCCCACTGGGATGTTGTCCTTGGTGGGATTTGAGACAATTGTGATGCTGTTCTTGGTGTGATTTGAGCCCCGTGAGATGTTGTCCTTGGTGGGATTTTAGACCATTGTATGTTCTTGGTGGGATTTGAGCCCGGTGGGATGTTGTCCTTGGTAGGATTTGAGCCTAGGTGATTGTTGTCCTTGGTGGGATTTGAGACAAGTGGGATGTTGTTCTTGGTGTGATTTGAGCCCCGTGAGATGTTGTCCTTGGTGGTAGTTGAGACCATTGTGATGTTGTCCTTGATGGGATTTGAGCCTAGGTGATGGTTGTCGTTGGTGGGATTTGAGCCCAGTGGGATGTTATCCTTGGTGGGATTTGAGCCCAGTAGGATGTTATCCTTGATGGGATTTGAGCCCAGTGAGATGTTGTCCTTGATGGGAGTTGAGACCATTGTGATGTTGTCCTTGATGGGATTTGAGCCTAGGTGATTGTTGTCGTTGGTGGGATTTGAGCCCAGTGGGATGTTATCCTTGGTGGCATTTGAGCCCAGTAGGATGTTATCCTTGATGGGATTTGAGCCCAGTGAGATGTTATCCTCGGTGGGATTTGAGCCCAGTTGATTGTTCTTGGTGGGTTTTGAGCCCAGTAGGATGTTATCTTCGGTGGGATTTGAGACCATTTGATTGTTGTCTTTGGTGGTATTCACAACGAGTGGGATGTTGTCCTTGGTGGGATTTGAGCCCAGTGAGGATGTTGCTCATGGTGGTATTTGAGCCCAGAACCCCAGGGATGTAAGGCAACAGTACTAACTACTGAGCCACCCTGTTTGGGGCAGATTATATTAATTCAGTCCTAAATTTAGACAATCTAATCTCAAACTAAGATATCCCAAATCTGACCCTGGCTCATGCTGTTTGATGTATTTGGTTCATCCTAAAGGGTATGTCACACGCGTCAATATCGCCTGCACGATCACGGTTGCACGTGACGTTGCAGCGATATTGACACGTGTGACATACTGAATCAACCAGCGATAAATCGCTGGTTGATGATCGCCAGGTTTTAGAATCTGTTCTAAAACCTGGCAATGGTCGCCCGGTGGACACGCAGCATCGCTGCGTGTGACACCGGGAGTAGCGATATTCCAGCTCCCAGCGCCTCTCACAAGCGCTGGGAGCTGGTATCCAAGGTAAACTGAGGGTCCCTAGTTACCTGCTGTGTACCTTAGATACCAGCCGGTGAGCGGAGGAGGCTGGTAACTAAGGTACACATCGGGTATCTAGGCAGTGCGCGCTGCCTAGATACCCGCAGTTTACCTTGGAGACCAGCCTGCTCCTGCTTCCAGCAGGCTGGCAGCGGGAGCAAGACATCGTGGAAACGATATTTAAATCATTTCCACGTTGTCTCTGGTCCATTGATCGCTGGTGAGTCTGCCTGTGTGACAGCTCACCAGCGATCAGCCGTCAATGTTGTCAGCGATCATCTCACTGACGACATTGACACGTGTGACACCCCCTTTAGTCAATTTTAGCAAACTCCATCACCGTTTATCATGCTTCCAGCAGGGCTGTGTTGTCGGTGCTCTAAACCTCCCAACTCCTACTCCTCAATTTCTCTGAATCTGACTCCGACTCCACCAAAATTGACACAGACTTTGACTACGACTTCATATCCCTGGTGTGCAGTCAGTAAACCAAACCTTCAACTCGAACTCCTCAATTTCCCTGAATCCAACTCCGACTCCCCCAAAATAGACTGACTCCACAGTACTGGCTTCCAGACCATATTTTTTTTGCAAATTTTGGCACAATGTATCATTTTAAACTGCACCCATTTTTCTCTAAGCCATACTCGCTTGTTGAACAATTTGCAAAAAGCAAACAAAACATAAAAAAATATCATAAAACATAAAGGGACATTTACCTTTGTAATGTGCATTGGCTGCCGCGCACTCTGTCAATGGTCTAGACTAGATTTGGAAAACTGCTCTTGAGGTGGGCAGCTAAGACTTGTCAACCAGGAGAACGATGTGTATGTATATGATATATATGTGTAATTATTTTTAATAACATTTTTTTTTTTCCAATTTTTTTGATCATATTGCCCCATATTAATGTGATGGGGGTGCACTATCCTGTCCTGTAGGTGATGGTGGTTTATCTCTAGTTTTATGGGAGCTATGACAGATCCCATTCACGTAGATGCTGGTGGATCCCATTGACTTATGAAAACTGTTGTTGTTCAAAGTGCTGTGGAATTGGTAAGCCAAAACACCGACTCCTCAATTTTTCCAACTCCACCAAAATGGGCTCCGACTCTGGTTGTTCAGGTCTTTTTGGCTGCAGATGGTGCCAATCTTGATCTCAACACTCCAGTATCTTGAGAGTTTACTTTTTTGGGTCCTCCTTTTTTTGTGTGGACTGTACTCCTTCTTGGATGATGGCCCTGGTTTGTATTAGAATATTAGTCTTGTTTATCTGTTGTTCTTCTGGCGTTTTTGGTGAGCAGTATTGTGCTGCAGCTTTGGCCAATCTTGATCTCAAAACTCCAGTATCATGAGAGGTCCTAAAAAGTGTGGACTGTGGCTTACTTTTTTGCGACCTCCTTTTTTTTTTTTTTTGTGGACTGTACTCCTTCTTGGATGATGGCCCTGGCGTTGTATCTTATAACAGTATTAGTCTTCATCTTGTTTAATTGGACTGACTTCCCGCAGTTGATGTAGCCGGAAGCTTATTGCAGGAGTGTTTGTGTCCTAGATTAGGGTTAATGACCGATCTCTAAATCCGTCATGCAAATGTGAACCGTGAGAAGAGGGGGGCTGGCTTCATGAAAGAGGAACTTCGTCTGCTTTGTGGTTTGTGGTCTTCTCGTAAAATGTTTCTGTGCTCAAAAGCCATAGGATTGGTGGAGGATGGAGTGCTGCAAGTGACGACAGACGGTCAGGCTCAGAAGTCGCCGTGCATGATGCGGAGGTCCCCCACTATGTCTTCCTGCCAAACCACAACACTACTCAGACCTATGACTTTTGAGGGCTAAGATAAATTAAACTCTATTTACTTTTTGCATCCAAGTAAAAGACACTTCAAATCAAAAGTACTTGATATTTGCAAGATACGGATCACTGCAGTTCTAAGTCCTGCAATGGCATCCATCCAGTTGTAGTAAATAGGCTCTTGTATTGTGTTTTATTCTCTGCCACAAATGGACTTCAGTGTCCTTTTTTATTTTTGCGCACTAAATCCTATACTGTCCTTAAACCCTCCTGTCTGGATATTGAGAATGTTATATCTTCCTCTTTTTCTTTACTTTGTTAACCATACATTTACCAGTAGGCCCTCCCAACCTTTTTTTTAAAGGCCCTTATCCATGCCCACCAGAGCCTGCTCCTGTGACGTCTGATTCTGTCATCATTGATATTGGTGTTGCTGATAGATGAGTCAAAACCAGAATCTCTGGAGAGCGCAGGCTCATCCCATCCTCTAAGGTTAGAGAGGCCGGGACCAGCGGTGCTTCACAGTCTGACAGAGTGGATATATGTGTGTGCTGTCCAGATGAAGTCATTCACTCCTAGCTTCAGCCTATTCGAAAGCACCACACCTTACTCATACCTTCAGCTTTCTGCTGGAAGCTTACAGAAATAACTTTTGGTTCCCCTAGCTAGTCTTTTGTCTTGTATTGATGATTTTCCTCTTACCTTGGCCTGTATTTTTAACACGTCTCATGCCTCATGATTTTTCACCTTGCTGCTATCTTGGCTTTGACCCGCCTCCCTGACTACTGTATGGATCCTGATTTTGTCCTTTTCTTGACCTTCTGACTTTGACCCTGCTAGGCAACTTTCCTGTCTCTGTTGTAAATCCAGGGGTTAAAGGGTGTCAGGGTTTTTCAGGGTTCTGCCTAACGGTGCGGCTAGTGCCTAGTCTGTCTGAAATAGCCCTTTTGTGCCTGTAGCCTTGGACGGACAACACAGCCCTATTATGACCTATGGACATCCTGTGTGGTGCGCGGGACATCGTTGACTTGTAACATACATATATAAGATCAAATGGTGGTCTGTTAACAAAAATGCTCTTTATATGTAATGCCTAATATCTCCTGTAGTGGCCACTACATGGAAAACATCTTGCTTACTGCAGCTTGCCCTTAGGCTGCTTCAGACTTGCAGATGCATCTGCAGCGTTTTGCAGATGCATCTGCATGCAGACCGCGGCCCCTATGTTTATAATGGAGCGCACGGCGGTCTTTAGATGCTTGCAGACCGCCGTGCGCTCTCATTGCCCGCCATTAGTGATCTGTGCGCATGCGGATGCCTGTGCACAAATCACACACTCTCGCCCGCACCAGGGACGCGACATGCTGCGTCCCGGGTGCGGACGCTTGAAACGGAAAAGGAGCTGATATCGTCGCATCTGCACCCGAACGCAGCAAACTCTGCCAAACGCAGGCACTATGCGTTCCTATGTTAAACATAGGAACGCAGTGCGCATGCGTTTGAATGCGTATGGGAATGCAGCATAAGCTGCGTTCACATACGCAAATGTGAAGGCAGCCTTAGTCAGATTGGCTGATCGCTCGTTGTTTCTGAGGTCAACCTTATTCATTTTCAATAGGAGAATGTCTTTGTTTTAAATAAAATTGGTGTTCATTCATAGCTGTAATCTATCATCAGAAAATTACCTATAATATGTATTTTTAAAGAAAAAAGTTTGTATTTTTTTATTTTCATCATATCACAAACATTATATGTATAGTTTTAATCTTGCAATGTTCACACTTCTCACCAGAGCTTATTTTTAGACTCGTAATTCCTATCCTTTCAGTACGAGTTAAAACAAATCTCTTCAGAGGCAGAATTTCAATGACGGGTAACCCCTTTATACCCAGCTGATAACACAGAATCCACCAATCACAATAGATGATGTCACATCTGTACCTGCTCCCCTCCCTTCACAGTGACTTTTGCACACACTCATTAGATGCTTCAGTACAAAATATAGGGTCGGAGATGTGTTCATTGTGGCTAATGTACATGTGTTATTTCTATGGGGGTGGCTAACTAGCCCAAAGTGTATGTGCAATGTCTTCACTGGCCATTTAAGGAACCTAGTCCGCATCGGTGCTGTTAGTTGTGCTGCTAGGGTCTGTAGTCTGTACAGGGACCAGTTGGGTGCGGCCCCTTTGTTTCCTGTTTGTGTGTTATTTCTTACAGTATGGATCCCTAATAATTCGTTTACACAAGTAGATAATCGCATAAACCATGAATAGTGCGACCATATCTCACGACCGGAAGACAAGTGTTTATGTAGGACAAGAATTGTGAGTGAAACGATTGAATAATATCGTTACATCGAACATCTGGCACTGTGTTCAGAGAGAAAGATACTATGACAGTGTTAGTGTTCAACGTTCAAATTCCGGACTATTTTGCATACGTGAAATCATAAAGTATTGTACAAACATTTCCATTGATTCCATACAAGTAAAATTTAATCCAACGATAATCATGAATATGTTCTCGTTCCGATGCTCCAACTGCTACTAAACTATTAACTGCCTCGGAACAAGATTAATCCAATTCAGGGCTGGGGATTCGGTAAGTCAAACATCCGACACTTCATATTCCCAGAATCTGACTCTGACTCAGCTCCACCAAAATGGGCACCAACTCCAACTCTGCAACTATGACTGTGAAGTCAGTAAGCCAAACATCCGACTCCTCAATCTTCCTGAATCTGACTCCAACATCACCCAAAATGGACACCAACTCCACAGCCCTGATCCTATTTAGGACCTGACTTTTCACTCCTCCCTTTTGCCGACCAAATTGTAGAACGATCAACAAAAAAAAATTCTCTGATTACATGACGTGATAATAATAATAATCTAAGAAATCTAAGAAGTGATCTAAGAAAGTTGAGCCAGAGTTTTTTTCGCTTGTCTAAAGTAAACTATTTCATGGCGATGAATGAGTGTTGTTGGACACGTCGTCCAGTCATTTTGCCCACTAAACGGTTATCGTAATCAATGGTTGTTAGCAATGGAATCTGATGGATTATTATTAGGCAATGTAAACGCAGTTTAAAGCCCCCATACGCATTGGATTAATGTCAGCTGTAATAGCTGATATCGACAGTTGGCTACCACTCTGTGTCCGGGGCAGCGGCAGCCGGTGATGGTCTGTGAGATGTTGATTGCACATGTCCGATTTTGTACTCCGATCGCATTGTACTGCTGGCTAGCGCATCAGTCGGTGGCTTTGTCATAGAGGTCACAGGAGTTCTTGGCGAGCAAGTGTTCCTGTGTAAAAGAGAGTCGGCTGAGTCGGGCTGACGAGTCGGTAAGCCAAACATCCGACTCCTCAATCCCCTGATTCTGACTCCCACGTTACCAAAATGGTCTCCGCCTCCACAGCCCTGCGGCTGAGATGGCCAGTGGCTGAACGATCTACCGAATTGTCCGCTGGCCGCCATCTAATGTGCATGGTCGGGTTCAGACTTCAGAACTGCAGGAACTTTATGTGCCCCCATATAACTTCTGTACACAATCATGCAAGTCAGCATGAAGCCTGATAGCAATAAAAAGTCTGTGTTTTTTTTGTTGTCTTTACGATGATTATTTAGCCGTAGTTCTCCAATTCCATGAACCTCTGACAAAGCCTGATGGGGGGCGCCATTCACTCTTTCATTAGAGAAATAACACTTTATTGCAAAAAGTCACAATAGCGCTAATAAATAAAACAAAGGACCAGATGAACAAAAGACTTGGCTTCCCTGGATTACATTACTCATCCAGTCTTCTTACCATTATCTGTGCTGGATATCTGACAAGACCGGAGTGATCTAAGGTCACAGGAAACCCAAACAGTCCCCAACTCTCATCCTCGCTGGGAATTAAAAACCTTGATGGGCGAGATCTCGTTCTTCCTTACTTTGAAGCTGGCATTTGTCTTTTTTTAGGTTGACCTTACTGTTAAGGTCTGTTTTTTTTTTTTCTTTATTTAATCTCTCATGTATCCCTCTTGAAATTTCTATTTATTCATTTATTTTAGGTATTGGATCAATTTTTTCATTTTATCTTTTTCTTTTTCCCTCTCTCATTCTCTATTTCTTTTCTCTTTTTTCACTCTCGCTTTCTCCCATTTTCACTTTCTCTCTCCCCCTCTTTTTTTTTTTTTTTTGCCTTCTCTCTTTCTCACATTTTCTCTAAAGGTACCGTCACACGCGGCAATATGGCTTTCATATCGCTGGCAATTTGAGGTGAGCGCGCACGTTTCGGAAACTTTTTTTGCACATCGCCGTCGCCCTGTCACACATAGAGATCTCACCTGCGTTCTACGGCGATCTTGCATTCCAGAAATCGCCTGCAAAAGACCGGAAGCAATTTCCCTTTTCCCCATCGCCGCATCAACGATGTGGTCGTAGAGTGTGAGTACGGCGAAGAGACAGGCGTGCCAGAGTGTTTTTCACCACGCCCCTACCACTTCGATTGGCCGACACATCTGCATTACCACCAAGCCACCAATCGCCGCAGACGGGGCACGGAAAACAGCCCGCTCAGGCACGCCTACGGGATTGATTCCAGAATGTCTGAGCTCGCTTTTCTACAATGCTATCACCCTGTCACGCCACGAAGCACTGAGATCGCCTGGTGGATATCGCCTGATTTCACTGCAGTGCAGGGAGATCAGGCAACTCTCCACCTGCGATTTCTCGCCAAAAAAATCACCCAGTCACACGCTACTACGCACAAGCGATGTGGTTTCCACATTGCCGAAATACACAAATTTACAGCGATATGGAAGCACTATCGCTGCGTGTGACTGTACCTTTACTCCCTGTCTCTCCACTCTCATTTTCTCTTTAGCTCCCTCTTTCTTTCTCTCTCCTCTTATTTTTCTTTTTCTTTCTTTCTTTCTTTCTTTTCTTTCTTTCTTTTCTTTCTTCTTTCTTTCTTTCTTTCTTTCTTTCTTTCTTTCTTTCTTTCTTTCTTTCTTTCTTTCTCTCTTTCTTTCTTTCTCTCTCTTTCTTTCTCTTCTTTCTTTCTCTTCTTCTTCTTTCTCTCTTTCTTTCTCTCTTTCTTTCTCTTTCTTTCCTTCTTTCTCTCTCTCTTCTTTCTTTTTTTTCCTTCTCTCTTCTCTCATTTTTCTTTCTCTCCCTCTTTCTCACGGTCTCCTTTTCTCTCTTTCTCGCTCTCTCATTTTCTCTGGTGTGTGTGTGTATGTATGTACTGTATATACACATATATAAAGCTATAGAAAATGAAGATAGAAATGGTAAAAATAAAGAAATTAAGGAAAAATACATATATATATGATATATAAATTTATTTTATTTTCCTGTTTATTTTAGTATTTCTATAAATTTGTTTTATTTTTTAAAATATTTTTTTTATTTTACTAGACATTCATCTATATCATATGCCTTTTTGAATTTTTTTTTTAGAAAAATATATCATTTATTTTTTGTTTGTTATTTAGTTACCGTATATACTCGCGTATAAGCCGAGTTTTTCAGCCCAAAATTTGGGCTGAAAAGTCCCCCCTCGGCTTATACGCGAGTATATACGGTATATGAAAAAAAAAAAAAAAAATACAGCCGCAGCCCCGGAGGTATACAGGCCCCCCATCAAGTTCCAGGGCCCCCCCCCACTTGCGCGCCAGCCTGTAAGGTAAATTCATACTTACCGGTGTCCAGTCGCGCCGCCCGCAGCTGCCGACATGACGATTCCGGGCTCCATTCAGCGTCTTCCCGCGGCTTCCTGTAGTCGCGGGCAATGACGTCATTGCCCGCGACTACACAGGAAGCCGCGGGAAGACGCTGAATGGAGCCCGGAATCGTCATGTCGGCAGCTGCGGGCGGCGCGACTGGACACCGGTAAGTATGAATTTACCTTACAGGCTGGCGCGCAAGTGGGGGGGGGGCCCTGGAACTTGATGGGGGGCCTGTATACCTCCGGGGCTGCGGCTGTATACAGCCCTGGGGCTGCGGCTGTATACAGCCCTGGGGCTGCGGCTGTATACAGCCCTGGGGCTGCTGCTGTATAAAGCCCTGGGGCTGCGGCTGTATACAGCCCTGGGGCTGCGGCTGTATACAGCCCTGGGGCTGCTGCTGTATACAGCCCTGGGGCTGCTGCTGTATACAGCCCTGGGGCTGGGGCTGCTGCTGCTGTATACAGCCCTGGGGCTGGGGCTGCTGCTGCTGTATATACCTCTGAGGCTGCATATGGGGCTGCATATACCTCTGGGGCTGCATATACCTCTGGGGCTGCATATGGGGCTGCATATACCTCTGGGGCTGCATATGGGGCTGCATATACCTCTGGGGCTGCATATGGGGCTGCATATACCTCTGGGGCTGCATATGGGGCTGCATATACCTCTGGGGCTGCATATGGGGCTGCATATACCTCTGGGGCTGCATATACCTCTGGGGCTGCATATACCTCTGGGGCTGCATATGGGGCTGCATATACCTCTGGGGCTGCATATACCTCTGGGGCTGCATATGGGGCTGCATATACCTCTGGGGCTGCTGTATACTACCACTGGGGCTGCTGCTGTATACTACCACTGGGGAGGCTGCTGTATACCTCACTGCTGGGGTTGTATACCTGTGCTGGAGTCCACCCTCGGCTTATACGCGAGTCAATAAGTTTTCCCAGTTTTTGGGGGCAAAAGTAGGGGGGTCGGCTTATACACGGGTCGGCTTATACACGAGTATATACGGTAGTATTTATTATATACATCTTTTTTTTTTTTTGTCACCAGACTCATCTATATTTATATATGTCCATTTATATATAAATATGATAATTTATTATGTATTTTTTGTTACTTACTAAACAGTCATCTAGATTCTTTTTTTTTTTTTTTTTTTTTTTTTTACAGAAATTATATATATTTTACTTTTCGTTTGTTACGTAATTTAGTATTTTTTTAGATTTATATATTTAAGTTATTTTTTAAAAGAAATTATATATATTTTATTTTTCATTTCTGTTACGTATTTAGTACTTTTAAGATATATTTGTATATTTAAGGTCTTTTTTAAAATACATATTTTATTTTTATATTTAAGTTTTTTTTTTTTTTTTTTTCTTTAGGCAATTGTTATATATGTTTTTTGTACAGTGTGACCATTGTATCAGGAGCGGAAACCCTATTATGACTTCATATTTTTTCCTCTTGTTTTAACCTTTTAACCCCTACCTGTTAGTTCTGTTTTCGCCTCCATTTGCTATGTTTATTTGTTTTTTTTTAGCATTTTTTTATAACTTTATTTAGTTTTTTTTGTAGTGTACAGTGTGGCCCCCCGTGGTCACCTCGCCGCCTGAGTGCCCATGGAACTGCTGACACCAACAAGAGAGGGTAGAATTAATGGGCTCGTGTCATCCAAGCATCCTCAGTTTCCATGGCGACCGCTCCTTTATGGTCACGGAACCTTGGGGCGGAAGAAAAGCATATTAAGTCAATTTAAAGAGGACAGTTATTTTTGCTGTTCCGTTATGTATTGCGAGGTCTCTACGTCCAGCCGCAGATGTAGATTTTTACAGCTTGTCTCGTTTAGTTTGTAAAAACGTGCGTCCGGCTACGAAGAATCAATATTTACTAGCGGACGGCTCGTGACTTGGTTAATGGAGTTTTTTTGTTCTTCTTTTCTATACTAAGTTGTTTTTTGTTTGTTTTATCTCCATAAATAGGAGGAAAATTGCACCGTAAAATACAGCGGCGTGCGGTGCTGAATCCACTTTAGGAGAACGCGGTTTACATTATTAATCCCGATCTCATCCCATTCTCTTTGATATGTTTTTTTTTTTTTTTTACCAAACCACCTGCTGATAGAAAAGAGGAATCACTCTTTAATGCATCTTGCACAAACACAAATTAACGCCGTCTCTCTTATTTGCAGACCTGGCGGTGATTTTTGGCCCACAAACATTAGGTCGGCTGCGTCGCACGTAGCACTTGGCAATGGGACATGCACTGACTTAAAGGGGACCGGTCACGTCAAAAATCCATATGTAACTGATATAATTTCCTAATTCCTCTGGTGAAGCGCTTTCTATTCATGTATTTCTTTCATTTATGCTTCCCTCCTATCCTGTGTAAACTTCAAATAATGAGTCATTCCATCTGTCAATCACAGTGAGTGATCACTTAGTTCTCTGCTGCACACTCCCCAAGGAATGAATATTCATGTAGTGACATCACTTCACTGCACACAAGGAAAGTTCAGTAGAAATCACTCACATGGAGGAGGTTGTATCCTTCTTTCTACTCTCCTTGTATGCAGCAAAACAAATGTTCAAATAAACACACATAATCTCTCACAGACAGCATGGGCTTGTGCTCAGAGCAACAGATACAGGAGATTGCCTCAACTGAGATCTGAGAGCTTGGATAAGTATGTGCCTGCCGTCTCTCTCTCCTCTACTCCTTAGAAGCACCACGGGAAAATGAAAATGAAAGTGCGACACAGAACTCGGGGAGGGAATACCAACCTGGGAAGGAGTAAATAATAAATATACATTTACATACTGCGGACTATTCAGCAGTGGAAGTAATGGAACCGGACTAGTGAAGGAGCTGCCTGCTGGGTGTGCAGGTGTTTATAGCAAAATAACTAAAGAGGGTAATAATGATTTTTAAAAATTCTGAAAGAGCTTCACAAGGGTACTATTAGTGTCACACTGAAAAATAACCTGACTGTCCCTTTAACTATTTTTCCCCCCTTTCTCTTCAATAGTCCTTATTTCTCCATTCGCCTTCCACGACAGCATTGGAGGATGTCGTCCACGCCCTATTGGGGGACAGGAACACAGAGAGGTTAAAAGCCCCTCCCCTTCCTCAGTACTCCAGTGTCTTCCTGTCCCCCTTGGGGCATGGAGAGGTTCCAGTGCTGTCAGGCCGGCAGAGGCAGCATTGGGGTGTACTTACAGCCGGCCAGGGATGGACGTCGGGGGCGGCCTCCTCCTCCTTCTCGGGGCTCCCGTGGTGGGACCATCCGGCCTTCCTGCGTCCTACGGGGCAAAGCAGGCCGTGTATTGCAACGCCGGAGGCCTGTTCAGCTCTCCGGCGTCTCCCTCCTCCAGCTGCGGTCCCTGGGGCATGCATCAGAGGTGCCGCGGAGGCACTTCCGGTTTCGGGTGTGGCACTTCCGGTTCCGGGATGGCACTTCCGGTTTCGGGCGACGGCTCCTGTAAGGGCTGTGGCAGGCTGGGCGCGACTCCAGGGAACCCAGCAGGACTTTCGCGCGCTACTGCCCGCGGCCGGTGACCAGGAGGAGGGAGGGAACAGGAGTTCCTCGTTGGGGGCACGGTACTTCTGGATAAGTACCCGCCGGAAGCTACACCCAGGTAAGGCTGATCCCTGAAACATGGAGGGTGATAGGCTTCCACCTCTGCTTCTGCAGAGCCCAGCGTTCCCCCAGCTCATGTAAGTGTTTCTGGGGGTGGTCACAAGGGGTCAAGTTATTTAGGCCCTGCACTCACACTGGACCCCTTCTCTTCCCTTTTTGTCTATAGGGAGACGAGGGCTGTCTGTGGAAAGGAGCAATAATGGGGCTGCGGCAAAAAATTCCCTCTTCCTACAACAAGGTGTCGGCCATGACTGACAGGGTTGTCAGGATGGACTCCCCCATCCCTGCTGGAGGAGCTCCAATCCATTAGGGAAGAGGTGCAGGCTTGTATCTCGGCACTGCGGGGTTTTGCTGCAGCTTCCGGGCCTTCCCCTCCGTAAGAGAGGAAGCTCCAGGATTGTAACTCTGTGGATCTCATGGAGGCTGGCCAGAGCTCAGCTTTAGAGGACGGCGAGGATATTGCCGCTGTTGCCTCTGTCCAGACACGAGAATCTGGACACTACTATTTTTCCACGGAGTCCATGGGTGCATTGGTGGACACTGTCCATTGTACCATGGGAGTAGAGGTGGTGGAAACCCCTTCTTCTGTGCAGGACTGAATGTTCAGAGGCCTGAAGGCTAAGCGGCTCACCCCATCCGAGTGGATTGGAGGGTGATGACTTTGTCTGGGAAGTCCCGAAGGTGGACATCCAGGTGGCCAGGGTAGCAATCAGCTGCCATTGTAAACCCATTGTGCATGCCCTTGACACTCTGTTAAATGAGAGACCCAATGGAAATCTCTATGGAAGTCTCTATAAAGTCAATGGGACTTCTAACATGAAGGTCTATGGCAGTATTCCATTTGGGAAGCTTAGCATATAAGACCACGTTTGCCTTTTGAAGATTCCTCCCGGTTGAAGGACCCCCTCGTTTGTAAAATGGATTGTGTCCTCAATAAATCCTGGGAGGCGGCAGCTATGTCTTTAAATGTGAACATTTCCTATACATGTGAGCAGGTCTGTCTTTAAGTGGCTCACCGAGCTGGGAGAATTCCTCCTGCAGGGTACTCCCAGGGAGGAGCTTTGGACTCCATTCCACTTCTGAGACGTGCTACGGGCTGATGCCTCTGCTGAGTCGTTCCGCGTTGACGCCAGGTGCGCAGTGTTGGCTAACACAGCTCGCAGGGCAGTGTGGCTTACGATGTGGAATGGGGAGGTCACGTCAAAGCTCCAGCTGTGTGGCCTCCCCTTGTAAAGGGCATTGGATGACATCCTGGAAAAGGTGTCAGACCAGAAAATGTGTCTCCCGGAACAGGAGCCCTTTCGGAGGCAGTCCTTTTGGCCTGAGCGCAGCCAACCCTCCCAGTCTAAAGGGAAGGGTAAGTCTGGTCGCTGGGCATTCCAGTACGGGGACAAGACCCGTAATATCTTGCTCCCCCAGCAGCGGCATCACCAGCCGCCCCTAAACAAGGCCGCCTTCCCCATTGCGGGCGGCTCCTGCGGTTTCTGCCACAGTGGCAAGCAATCTCCTTGTGCCCTTGGATCCTCTCGACCATTTGGGAGGGTCTAACGCTTGGAATTAGAGAGCCAGCTCCTCCATGTCTTCGAGTCCTCTCCCTTCCTCAGGGAGACTCTCGCACAGTATTTCTTGTCGGGTCTGCGACACCTGTTGGATTCGGGTGTGGGGTCCCCAGTTCCTCCTGGAGAGGAGGGCCAGGGGCGCTACTCCAGGTTATTGTGGACCTCCAGAACGCGTATTCTCATGTCCCCATTCCACCCGTCCCACAAGCGCTTTCTGCGATTCACGATCTCCGGGGCAGGCGGGACGGTCCATTCTTGGCTTAATGTGCTGCCCTTTGGGATTTCGTCGGCCCCAGAGGTTACCAAACTCATGGGGGAAGCGATCACATTCATCCAGACCCAGGGATATGTGTGCTTCCCTATTTAGACGACATGTTGGTGGTAGCTCTTTCGGCAGTGCTTCTGCGCACAAAGGTCTCCAACACATTGGAGATTCTTCAGTCCCTGGATGGGTACCCAATCTTCAAAAATCGGAACGGGTGCCTGCAACCCGGCGTCAAATTTTGGGGGTCTTGCTGGCCTCCTCCAGACAGACCTCGTTTCTTCCTGCGGCATATCAGCTTTTTGCGCCGCGGGAATCTGACCCGCTTCCGGGCAAGGGGGTCGACCTCCTTGCGGGAAGCAATGTCCCTGTTAGGGGCCATGTCGGCCTGCATTCAGTCAGTAACATGGGCTCAGGCTCCTTCCCGACTGCTCCAGGAACACATACTGAGTTCTTGGGACAGACGTCAGGATTCCTTAAACTCGCGGGTCCGGACCCCGGGGCGGGTAGTAACCTCGCTTTCCTGGGGATGAATCCCAGACACCTTCCTGTGAACCCCGTTCCCACTGATGCCAGCGGTTCCGGTTGGGGTACGATGGTAGTTCGCACACCCTTTCAGGGGATTTGGAGTCGCTCGGTCAGTCGCCAGTCTTCAAACTTCTGGCAGTGGAGGAAGCGCTTCTTGCTGCAGCTGACGTTCTCCGGGGTCATCATGTCAAGGTCCTGTCAAGACAACGTGACTACGGTTGCTTTCTTGCGGTACCAAGGCGGTACTCGTGCTTACACTTGCAGGGGCTGGCAAGACTGTTCTTTTGTGGGCAGTACGCCATCTTCTCTCCTCCTCGGCAGTACATCTGAAGGGAATGGTCAATGTACAGGCAGATTCTTGAGCCGCACGGAGGTCCACCCAGGAGAATGGTGCCTCCATCCGGAAGTATTTCGCTCTCTTACGGACAGGTGGGGTGTCCTTTCGATCGACCTGTTCGCTTCGGGCTCGAATACAAAGGTGCCAACCTTTTTCTCCCCTGACGCGGTCGGACCATCCTCGGGGGCTGGACGCTTTTTGCCCATCCCTGGGACTTCCGGTTGGTGTATGCATTTCCTCCAATCCCACTACTTCCCAAAAACGTTGCAACGGATTCGGGCGGAGGGGGTGACACTATCCTGGTGGCTCCCCTGGGGCCCAAACTGGCGTGGTACGACGCCATCCGAGACCTGGGCCTGGAGGGACCGATTATGTTAGCCCACAGTCTCAACTACTGTCCCAGGGTCCTCTGTTTCACCCGGGCCCTCAGTGGCTCATTCGGGCGGCCTGGCTGTTGCAGCCAGGATCCTGAGGATCAAGGGTCTCTCCCAGGCAGTGATCCACACGCTTCAGCAGAGCAGGAAGCTTGTGACAAATGCTATTTACGGGAGGGCTGGCATCGTTTCCTGTCCTGGTGTGCTCCTTCCATCCCGACCATGCATCATCCTAATGTGGCCCAACTCTTGGATTTTTGCAGCGTAGCTTGGATTTGGGGCTTCGCCGAGCACTCTTTAAGTCCAGAGGTCGGCACTTGGGGCGGTTTTTGCCCAGGATCTTGCTTCCCATCCATGGCTCAAGCAGTTTTTTACTTCTGCTTGGGGGTGGCGTCCCCAGATTCGGCCTTCTGTTCCTCCCTGGGACTTGATGCTTGTTCTCCAAGGGCTTGCTCGAAGTCCCTTTGCACCCTTGTCTGCTGCATCCCTTACGTCTCTCTCTCACAAGGTGGCGGTTTTGGTGGCCATCACTTCTGCTCCCAGAGTTGGAGAACTGCAGGCGCTCTCTGTCCGGGCTCCGTGCCTCGTGGTGTCCGCACTCTCTGTCCGGGCTCCGTGCCTCGTGGTGTCCGCACTCTCTTTCCGGGCTCCGTGCCTCATGGTGTCCGCACTCTCTGTCCGGGCTCTGTGCCTCGTGGTGTCCGTTGTTCGCATTACGCTTCGGTTGCATTCATCTTTTCGTTCGAAAGTTGTCGGATTTCCATCGGTCCCAAGAAAGTGGTTCTGCCTTCGTTTTGTCAATCTCCTGCTAATGCGGCTGAGGCCGTGTTTCAATCCTTGGATGTTCGTCGGACTGTCCTCCTCTATCCGAGAGTCTGCTTCCTGGAGGTTAGATCAGAACCTGTTTGTTCGGCTTTTGGGAATAATACAGGGAAGAAGACTTCCCAGGCTACCATCACTTCCTGGATCACAAAGGTGATCTGTGAGGCCTACGTCACTCCGGTCCTTGCTCCTCCGGTGGGGTTGAAGGCTCCTTCAACTCGGACTGCTGCTACGTCCTGGACGGAGCAGGCTGGAGCTTCATTGGAGCTGATTTGCAGAGCGGCTACGTGGTAGTCTCTCCTCTCTTTTTCTCGCCTCTATAGGTTAGATCTGTCCTTCAGTCGGGATCTGTCCTTTGGTAGGAAAGTCCTACAGGCAATAGTCCCACCCTGAGGAGTATCGGTGGTATTCCTCCAATGCTGTCGTGGAAGGCGAATGGAGAAAACTGAATTAGTCCTTACCGGTAATTCCTTTTCTTGGAGCCTTCCACGACAGCATCAGTTCCCCCCCTTGTTGGTGTTTGGTTCCGGTTTGTATCAGATAATCCATGGCTAAGGGTGATCTTGGTAATACACTGGAGTACTGAGGAAGGGGAGGGGCTTTTAACCTCTCTGTGTTCCTGTCCCCCAATAGGGCGTGGACGACATCCTCCAATGCTGTCGTGGAAGGCTCCAAGAAAAGGAATTACCGGTAAGGACTAATTCAGTTTTATTCACATTTTATTATTTTAAAAAAGGTTATGCAATTTTGACTGCCCTTACATGTAGTGAAATAGTCATGTAAAGATCTATCTGCCATACAATGGGCTGCCTGCTCATACTGCACAGACTTGTTTCAGGTCCGTTTTTTTCTATCACTTGGAGACAAGAGAAAAATAATGCAAGAAGTTTTATATAAGGAGCCTTGTGTAAAGAATCTGTATACTTTACAATAAAGTATCCAATGCCTAATCAACACTTAGCTGCCACACCTAATGAGACTCCCTGGGAAGGGGGGGAAGCAAAAGAATTTGTAAAGGGCATGTAGTTTTGCTATGTTCTTGTCTGGAGATTGTTGGAAAGGTGAGCAAATGGACCCCAGATCTAAACTTCAGATGGAGGCAATGCGCATACTGCAAAACCTAGTGTGAATGGGTCCTAAAAGGTTGGACCTTTTTCATATCCCAGATAGTCTACTTTTGCACCAACTTCCAAATTAAGCATTACGTTATATAATTATAAATTACTGCATGTGATTGTAATAATTTAATGATTTTTCATGCTCTGTAACTTACCATTTATACTTTTTGGAGTTGGCTGTTCCTTTTTCTTTAGCATTCTGCCAGCACTATGGGTGCTGGAATTATGTTTCCTTCACGTCTCATCATATTCTGCTCCTGCCACTATTTAATGGTTTGCTTGCTGTGAATTCTAACACTGCTTCTGTCATACCTGTATACCATATACTTAAAAAGGTATTCCACTACTAATGTGACCCCCATTTCTTTTGTTGGAACTCTTCCTATTTCACACTTTCCCCGATATAAGTTTGCTACCTACTGTGCTCCTGTAAGCTTATCCCTCTAAGACTTATAAAAACCTTTATTGTTGTCTCTTTGATCCCTCCAGTTTGCAGACCAGAATCGGACCAACTGAGCAGGGCACATCAAAGATGAGGGCCAGTAATCTGTGCACGCACCAGTTATGTGCCCTGCCCAGTTGGTCCGATTCCAGTCTGCAGAATGGAAGAATTATACCCAGAACAACAATAAAATTATTTACAAGTCTTAGAGCGAACCTAACAGGAGCAGAGTAGGTGCAGAAGTATATTTGGAAGGTGTTAGAACAAAAGAAAGTGAGTCAGATTATTAATGAAAAACCTCTTTAGACAAACAGGAGAGTAGAGACATAGCTCCATCCCCACTTTTTTTTTTTGCAAACAAAGTCCCATCCCCGCTCTGTGTAATCCATCTCTGTGTCTCTGCTGCTAAAAATGGATTGCACTTGACAACACGCGGAAAACGGCAAACTATATAGATGAGAAACTTCCAGTGGCTGGCACTTTGGAATGATTTTCAGGATAAGATCAGGTAGACCTGCTTCAGATGACCATTGGCCATTATGGTCCAATTTTCTACATTTTCTTCCTTTTCAGCTCTTACATTTCCTTGAGTGCCCAATGTACTTAACCTCTTCGTCCTCATCAAAGTGGAAAGCCCATAAAGGCACGGTACCGATTTACCACCTGCTGCACTTCACTTTATAGGACAGGTTTTCCCATACTAACTCTTAGTTAATTAGTTCGGGGTCATGCAGAGGTTGTGGTTGCATTAAGTCAGGACTGACCGCATGAGTGAGCACTTCACATGACCACCTCCTGCCTGTACTGGGGCTGATGTATGTGTGGCTTGTATGTCCTCTCTCGAAACATTGACATTTTTTTTTTAACTAGAGAAGGAGTAATAACAAACTGTCTCCCACAGAGAGGAGGGAGGTAATATTTATGTAGTCTAGTGATTTAGTGCAGTCATAGAGCTGCTTCTCAGACTTTCCCACAGTGGCGAAGCTTCTACTTTCCAGAAAGATGAAGTTCAATTGTAAATTTGTTTTTTTTATACTGTGAGTCGTTAATCAAATGGTGGCTTATGGGGCGTAAAATTAAATAGGCCATCTACATAGTGCGGCCATGTTAAGTGAATCACCCTGCTCTTCATGCGGTCATCTCGTTTTGTTTTGGTTGTATTATACGATATGCATCAAAGGGGGTCATCCGTCCTGATGAAATCTTCGACAGCTTGGAAGTTGGCCCAGATGACCCAGGAGGTCCCTTCCAACTTTACCATTCTATGATTCTAAAACCTAAGGGTGTGTAATTTGCTCACTGTTAAGATTCGATTCTGCTTGCCATTTCCAGCTGTCTTCATGTGACCAAGCATTTGCATCCTTGTAGGCAACTAGAATCTCCAAGGGTCTCTAATAGTCTAGACCGCATGAGACTGCAAGTATGGGAATTGCCACCATTAAAAACGACAAGGAAAGCAAATCCTATCATTGTGCACATTACTTACTGTTAGGGCAATGTCACACCAGGTGATGTCGCCGGAGATGGCGGCGACGGGTGGTAGCGCGCACACTTTGGCGCCCCGCCAGCGTCGCCGTTACATGTTTACATGCGGCGACACGTTTGGCTGCGCACCGGCAATCTCATATGCGGCGTCGCCGCTGGGGTATCTAAAAACCTCAGCGGCGATGCCATAACATGGGAGTCTATGGATCCCATCGCCTGTGAGATCGCCGGTCGGCATGTTACATGGGGTGATGTGTACATATCGCCCCAGAGTGGTTGCCTGGCTTCACAGCGCTGATGTGAAACCAGGCGACCACTCAAATGCGTCGCCCTCACCTATTCACATTAGGCGACGCATTGGCGACATCGGCGGTGATAGGCAACGCCCAAGCGTCGCCTATAAAATCGCCGCCGACATCGCCAGGTGTGACGTAACCCTTAGAGTATGTGCCCACTGGACGGTTCTGCATCTTTGCAGACCGTCATAAAACCGGTGGGGAATTGCAGAAACTGAGATTCCTGACCTCAGCAGTGTCCATCGTTTTTTTAGCGGTTTTTGAGTGGTTTTATGGCGTTCGCACAGCGTTTTATCGGCGGTTTTCTGCCGGTTTTGCTTAGCGTTTTAAAGACGGTTTTTTGTGCACTTTGTAAGCTGGAACCGCTGGAAAAACGCTCAAAAGAAGTCACATGCTCTATCTTTGAAAACCGGTGAAAAAAGTGGAAAGGAGACAAAAAAAAAACGTTCTCATGTACACAGCGTTTTCTAAAATCCATTGACTAGCATGTTAATCCAACCGGTGGTTAGGATTAACATAAATTAACATAAAACTCAGCGGAAAACGCCGGCGGAAAACGCTAAAAAACAGCCCACAAAACGTCCAGTGGGCACATACCCTTAGAATTCCCCAAGCTACAGACCTGCTGGAGGTTTCTTAAACTCTTTCATGCTATTGTTCTCCTCTATGAAAAATTGATGGTCATAATCTTTTTGATATCCTAAATCTCTAAGTTCCAGGACATTTCTAATATGGTAAAAAAGTTTTTACCTTGTTAGCCAGTAGATAGAAAAAAAAAATTAGAATCTGAGAGTCCTCAGTGGTTGATACCATCTTTTCAGTTAGCCATGAAAAGGTAAGAAAAAGCAAGCTTTCAAGACACTATGGCTCTTCATCTACTTACTTTGCTCATTCGACATCAACATAAGTCACGTAGTGGTTAGAAATGGCATTGTTGGAGGGCATCCCTGTGAAGCTTCTGATGAAGGGCCATGAAGACCCTGAAACGCATTGAGAAGAAATCACACAAGAAGGCTTAAATCCTGTGAATTTATTGACTGTTCTGTATGGTAGCGTGGTATACAAGACCCCATTTCTACTCTGTTGATTTCTCGATTGTTGGAGGACAAGAAGAGGAAGGAGAAGAGTTGAATCAGAGTTGTGGAGTTGGTAGGCCAAACTTACAGCTACTCAATTTCCCTGGATTTGTCTCCCGGACTCTTGCCTCCCTTGACTCTTGCCTCCCTTGACTCTTGCCTCCCTTGACTCTTGCCTCCCTTGACTCTTGCCTCCCTTGACTCTTGCCTCCCTTGACTCTTGCCTCCCTTGACTCTCTTGCCTCCCTTGACTCTTGCCTCCCTTGACTCTTGCCTCCCTTGACTCTTGCCTCCCTTGACTCTTGCCTCCCTTGACTCTTGCCTCCCTTGACTCTTGCCTCCCTTGACTCTTGCCTCCCTTGACTCTCGCCTCCCTTGACTCTCGCCTCCCTTGACTCTCGCCTCCCTTGACTCTCGCCTCCCTTGACTCTCGCCTCCCTTGACTCTCGCCTCCCTTGACTCTCGCCTCCCTTGACTCTCGCCTCCCTTGACTCTCGCCTCCCTTGACTCTCGCCTCCCTTGACTCTCGCCTCCCTTGACTCTCGCCTCCCTTGACTCTCGTCCTCCACCGCCCTTAGTTGAATGATGAGTCAGTCAGGGCTTCACGTAGAAGAAATTGAGCACTGATACTGGGTTAGTTCATCTTTGTTCTCTTTCTCCAAAATCCTGATGATTGGTTGTCTTTTGTCCTGCAGCTCAGCAACCAGTTGATTTCACTTGCATTTTTTAAGTAGAAAACATCCCTATTGTTCTTATCCTGGAAAATATCTTAATTTATTTTTAAAATAAAAAAAATAAAAAAAGATTGACCTCAAATTTGGAAAGTTGAAAGCCGAATAGTTCGTAGATGATCTCTTAGAACGTTTATGGTCCTAAAGGTGTTCTGTATCTGTAGAGAGGACTTCTGGAGTGGACACAGCAACTTTTGCTTTCTCAAAAAGTACAAAAATTGACTTTCAACATTCTTAAACCATTATTCTCACTAAATCATTTAGGATTCTGATCCCACTGGTTTTATGCTATTTTTATTTTTCGGCATTTTGTTTACGACGGGCAGTAGGGTGTGGAAGGAAATACAATAAGTGTTTTTTACCTCTGTAAAAAAAGATTATTACTGTAGCAAGATATAGGTGTATAAAGCAGTCATGAGAGTGACAATTTCTTGCAATGTTTGTATGATTTCGGGTTGGGATAATTGTGTCTTCTTGGCTCCGGTGACGGAAATAGACGGTGGCCTCTGGAGAGTTGCTTCCAGGCCTTGTGGTGTCTGAGAGACACAGCAGGCAATTAATGATCCTGTCTGTGTGTATTCCTCGTGTACCATAGATAACCGTTAGCACGTGAAATGAGATCCACTCGTAGCCGACTTGTCCCAGTTATGTGGAGGAAGCACCTGTCCCTCATTCTTGTGCTATGTATGTTCTGCTGGCAAAGCTCTGTGCTACTTAAATGTCAAAACAGGATGACGAGCCAAGGCTACTACCACTGTACCGCTGCACGTTACATCATGGCTGTCTGACAGATCTGGCTCTTGCTAACAAGGTTCTTTTTTTTTTTAACGGGTTGTCCAGATTGGATAATCCATTTCCATGCACCCTATAAGGGAGTTAATAGAAGAGCGTCCTCATTGTTTGGCCAAAGAGAACAGTTGCAAAGAGCTTCTTTCGCACTGGAAGACCTGTCCTCCATTTTTCAAAGAGCACTAAATAAATCTTAGAGGTTTTACACTACTGATGTGATCCCCTTTCTTTTGTCCTAAGTCTTCCTAACTAGCAATTTACCGATATACGTCTGCTACCTACCCTGCTTCTGTACGATTATCTGTAAGAGGCTCGTTAATACCTTTTGTTGTTGTTGAAGCTTTGATCTTCTGACCGGAATCGGACCAACTGAGCAGGGCACGTCACTGGCAGGGGCAAAGAGGAGAGTGTAGTATGATCTGGACATGCGTGCCCGGACTGTTGTCACTCGCAGAGAGGCAGCCCCTTCCCCACTAGTGACGTGCCCTGCTCAGTTGGTTTGATTCCGGTCTCCAGACTTGAAGGATGAAAGCTAGTATGACGACAAAGGTATTTACGAGCCTCAGAGAGATCAGCTTACAGGAGAAGGGATAGATAGCAGAAGTATATTGGGAAAGTGTTAGTTAGGAAGAGTTGGGACAAAAGAAAGGAGGTCACCTTAGTAGTAGAAAACCTCTCTGTTCCTTCCGGGTACGACACCGCAGTGGTGTCATTTCTGGTGCATTGTGGTGATTATTGGCTGTACTAGCCATCTTCAAAATGCGCACTGCTCATGCTTTTAAGCCGCTCAGTATAACCAATACACCCCCACACTGTGCAGGACTGGAAATGACGTGACCTCGGCATCATACCCGGAAGGAGCCGCCCATGGATTTGATACTTGGAACCGCGCATCTGAATTAATTATCACGCCCACCGGCGCATGACACCACACAGCGAGGGGGGAGAATAAACCCACACGTCAACCAGAGGTCTACACAATGGGGAAAAAATGTAAGTTATAAACCATGTTTTTTACAACCATTATTTATACTTCACATTTAGTTCAGACAGGGATGGTTGGGTAGTAGGAAGCTGCATGGACAGGCAGTGATAGGTTTTGGGACATAAATGACCTGACAAGTTCCCTTTAACCTTGCAAGACCGCCTTGCTGATGGCTTCGGAAGGGATGTGGAGGAGAGCAGTGAGTGGTTTGCTTGGGAAAACACAGACACGCGCACACGCACGGCACTTATCCTGAAAATCCTGAGTGAGCTGCAGTACCAGGCATGGCCACTACAAAATGTATGGCGCTGTTCTAGGAGAAAAGTGGTCTCAATCAGCTGATCGGGTTTAACCCATTGAATTAACTGATGAGTAGGAGTGCTGAGCGTCATCCCTCACTGACCTGATGATGACCCTAAGGATTGCTCATCAATGCTAAAATTCATGAAAATCCCCTTTAAATCACAAGAGAATTGTCTATGGGACTTGTAGATGGGGGAAAACCACTGTACGTCACTTATTTCACACGTTTTTTCCCTGATGGTATGTGGTGCTTTTATTTTTTTTCTAGTTCCTCCTGATCTTTAAGCAACAGAACTAGAAAACAAGTCCAGCAGAAAGTTTTGTGTAATGAAGAGCAGGAGCCGCTTAATTTAATCATCTCCACAGTCCTGCTCAGAATTAGATTAGCCTGACTCCATCAAAGAACAGAGGACGCACCGCAGATCTATGACTAATAGGAAAATCTGAGGACATTCCCGAACATACTTTCTTTCTTTCCTTTCTCAGGTTCATTTTGGCTGCCCTTAATCTCTTCTCGATAGGAGTCAGAAGGTGAATGGGGAACGTAAGCGGATTCCCCAACAACACCCATGGAAAATAGAACAAAGTCCAAACAGCATCGGAAAGTATTCGAGGGAAAAATGTCCTGTACTGGCTTGTGTCTTTCATTTTTTATTATGATTATCAGTTAAATACAGTTCATCCAAGGATAGAAGAATTTCCCATCTGCGATGGTCATTGAACCACCGTCCCTTCATCTGTCAGGGCCTGTCTTGTGTGGAGCCCTGGTCTGCTTTCTACTGTCTCCGCACCCTTCATTAAGGGGTCATCTAGTGACCTTCTGAGGATCAGGTTATCTCATCTAGGACTATTTAAGTACACTCCCTGCTCATGCTGGGCTTAAATATTTGCTGCAGATCAACTGTGTAACATGAACCCCATGTCTAAAGGGAGGTATTCCTTGTGCTGACACTTCCAACCTGTTCTCTCTCACTCAAAGTATGTCCGTAGACCTAAGGGTGCCTTCACACTGGCGTTCCCGTCTGCAGCGTTCTGCGGAGGGGAACCGCCATGTGAGCGCAGCCACCGCAAGTCCCTATGTTTATCATGGGGACGCACGGTGCTGCGCTTGACTGCGCATGACCGTGCGCTCCCATTCACTTCCGTGAGTGATTTGTACGCAGGCGGACGCCTGCGCACAAATCACACACTCTCGTTCGCACCAGGAATGCAACATGTTATGTTCCTGGTGCGGACAAGGGTACAAATCACTCACGGAAATGAATGGGAGCACATGGTCAAGCGCGCAGTACTGTCCGTCCCCATGATAAACATAGGGACTCGCGGTGCCTGCACTCACATGGCGGTTCCCCTACGCAGAGCGCTGTGGAGGGGAATGCCAATGTGAACCCAGCCTAAGATGGTAATCCGATACTACCACTGATGGATTCTCTTGTTTTAAGAGATTAGTTCCAAAAAGCTGTCATATCAAACCTTTAAAAGAAACCTGGAAGACTTGCCTCTTCCGACAAGCCTACAACCTGCTGTTAGTGTCCCGTCACACTTGGCGACGCTCCAGCGATCCCGACAGCGGTACAACCTGGTAAGGATTGCTGGAACGTCGCTACGTGGTTGCTGGTGAGATGTCAAACAGTCAGGTCTACTCAACGGCGCAGCAACGATACGGCGACTCGTACAACGACCTCAGCGGTAGTTGGGACCCTGTCACACAGCAGCTAGTCTTCGACTCAGATCTACGTGGATGAGTTCTGAGTCATCAACGAGGTCATTGTAAGGCGTCAAACACACCGATGCATGCTGGCCAGCGGGAACCCAACGATCAAAAAATGGTCCAGGCCATTTCGACACAATTGGCGATGTCACAGCGGGGGCCCGGTCGCTGCTACGTGTCAAACATGGCGAGATCACTGGCGAGGTCGCTTTTGCGTCACAAAACCCTCAAGGCTCAAAGATACCTGGTAATGTGTGGAGCAAGTCCAGTGCTGTGGGGCAGTGAGTATCAGATTAGCTGCAGCACATAACACTTTTCTAGTTTTTGGTTGGGCATATAGCAGACTTATATTTATTTGTTTCTTTTGTTGGTCCCTAAAGGAACCAGATCGGGATAATGGGCACAGATGTGAGATGGTCAAACCTCAAGCTGCATTGTGACTCCTCGGTGATGATAGTCACATGTACTTGGTGTTGAGCAATGTCTTGATTAAGTAATAATGTGTTTCCACAATTTCCTGCTACTATTAAGAAGAATTTATGATCCGTAACCTTTCAACTAGACGCTTTAGTCGGCAGCCTGGTTTATTACCAAGGATCCTTCTGAATATTTGCACAAAAAAACCTGCATTTTGGTTTATCTAATCACCCATTTTTTTTTTTTGTTTTTATTTTAATGAGCAATCATACAGTATTAAGGGGAGGTGAATAATCACTTCTATAATTTTCATTGATTCAGCTGAAAAAAATGTACCGTATATACTCGTGTATAAGCCGACCCCCCTACTTTTGCCCCCAAAACCTGGGAAAACCTATTGACTCGCGTATAAGCCGAGGGTGGACCCCAGCACAGGTATACAGCCCCCAGAATTGTGGTATACAGCAGCCCCCAGCACAGGTGTATACAGAAGCCCCCAGCACAGGTGTATACAGCAGCCCCCAGCACAGGTGTATACAGCAGCCCCCAGCACAGGTGTATACAGCAGCCCCCAGCACAGGTGTATACAGCAGCCCCCAGCACAGGTGTATACAGCAGCCCCCAGCAGTGTGATATACAGGGCCCCTCAGCAGTGGTATACAGGGCCCCTCAGCAGCGGTATACATGGTCCCCGACGGCCCCCGGCAGTGGTATACAGCCCCCCTGCCTAGTACCGGGCCCCCATGCTGCGGCACAGCATACAGTAGCTCATACATTACCATCTCCTGCAGCGCGCGCTTCCTCCATCTCCCGCCCGGCTTGTTGCTGTAGTGTCATGTGACGAGCGGACGCGCCAGTCACATGACACTACAGGAAGATGCCGGCTGGGACATGGAGGAGCCGCGCGCTGTAGGGAGAGATGGTAGTGTATGAACTACTGTATGCTGTGCTGCAGCATGGGGGCCCGGTACTAGGCGGGGGGGCTGTATACCACTGCCGGAGGCCGCCAGGGGCTGTGTCCGGCAATATGCACTGCATCCCCTTGCCGGGGATGGACAGGGGGATGCGTGCATATCAATGAGGCGGGCCCACGTGACCGCGCGGTGTCACTGCAGCCCCCTCCTGCCTCCTCCTGCCCCCAGTCAGAGCCCCCGTCCCCGTCACACTCAGCACACACTATGTATATACTCGTGTATAAGCCGAGGGGGGACTTTTCAGCCCAATTTTTGGGCTGAAAAAGTCGGCTTATACACGAGTATATACGGTAATTCTTGTACATAGGGGCAGTATTATAGCAGTTATATTCTTGTACATAGGGGCAGTATTATAGTAGTTATATTCTTGTACATAGGAGCAGTATTATAGTAGTTATATTCTTGTACATAGAGGACAGTATTATAGTAGTTATATTCTTGTACATAGGAGCAGTATTATAGTAGTTATATTCTTGTATATAGGGCAGTATTATAGTAGATATATTGTTGTACATAGGGGCAGTAATATAGTAGTTATATTCTTGTACATAGGAGCAACATTATAGTAGTTATATTCTTGTAAATAGGGGCAGTATTATACTAGTTATATTGTTGTACATAGGGGCAGTATTATAGTAGTTATACTCTTGTACATAGGAGCAGTATTATAGTAGTTATATTCTTCTACATAGGTGGCAGTATTATAGTAGTTATATTCCTGTACATAGGAGCAGTATTATAGTAGTTATATTCTTGTATATAGAGGCAGTATTATAGTAGTTATATTATTGTACATAGGGGCAGTATTATAGTAGTTATATTCCTGTACATAGAGGCAGTATTATAGTAGTTATATTCTTGTATATAGGGGGTAGTATTATAGTAGTTATATTCTTGTACATATGGGGATTATTATAGTAGTTATATTCTTGTACATAGGAGCAGTATTATAGTAGATATATTCTTGTACATAGGAGCAGTATTATAGTATATTCTTGTACATAGGGTAGTATTATAGTAGATATATTCTTGTATATAGGAGCAGTATTATAGTAGTTATATTCTTGTATATAGGGGCAGTATTATAGTAGTTATATTCTTGTACATAGGAGCAGTATTATAGTAGTTATATTCTTGTACATAGGGGCAGTATTATAGTAGTTATATTCTTGTACATAGGGGCAGTATTATAGTAGTTATATTCTTGTACATAGGGGCAGTATTATAGTAGTTATATTCTTGTATATAGGAGCAGTATTATAGTAGTTATATTCTTGTATATAGGAGCAGTATTATATGTAGTTATATTCTTGTACATAGGAGCAGTATTATAGTAGTTATATTCTTGTACATAGGGGCAGTATTATAGTAGTTATATTCTTGTACATAGGGACAGTATTATAGTAGATATATTCTTGTACACAGGAGCAGTATTATAGTAGTTATATTCTTGTATATAGGGGCAGTATTATAGTGGTTATATTCTTGTACATAGGAGCAGTATTATAGTAGTTATATTCTTGTACATAGGAGTAGTATTATAGTAATATTCTTGTACATAGGAGCAGTATTATAGTAGTTATATTCTTGTACATAGGAGTAGTATTATAGTAATATTCTTGTACATAGGAGCAGTATTATAGTAGTTATATTCTTGTACATAGGAGTAGTATTATAGTAGTTATAGTCTTGTATATAAGCAGTATTATAGTAGTTATATTCTTGTATATAGGAGCAGTATTATAGTAGTTATATTCTTGTACATAGGAGCAGTATTATAGTAGTTATATTCTTGTACATAGGAGTAGTATTATAGTAATATTCTTGTACATAGGAGCAGTATTATAGTAGTTATATTCTTGTACATAGGAGTAGTATTATAGTAGTTATAGTCTTGTATATAGGAGCAGTATTATAGTAGTTATAGTCTTGTATATAGGAGCAGTATTATAGTAGTTATATTCTTGTACATAGGAGCAGTATTATAGTAGTTATATTCTTGTTCATAGGAGGCAGTATTATAGTAGTTATATTCTTGTACATAGGAACAGTATTATAGTAGTTATATTCTTGTATATAGAGGCAGTATTATAGTAGTTATATTCTTGTACATAGGGGCAGTATTATAGTAGTTATATTCTAGTACATAGGGGCAGTATTATAGTAGTTATATTCTTGTACATAGGAGCAGTATTATAGTAGTTATATTATTGTACATAGGGGCAGTATTATAGTAGTTATATTCCTGTACATAGGGGCAGTATTATAGTAGTTATATTCTTGTATATAGGGGGTAGTATTATAGTAGTTATATTCTTGTACATATGGGGATTATTATAGTAGTTATATTCTTGTATATAGGAGCAGTATTATAGTAGTTAATTCTTGTACATAGGAGCAGTATTATAGTAGTTATATTCTTGTACATAGGAGCAGTATTATAGTATATTCTTGTACATAGGAGCAGTATTATAGTAGTTATATTCTTGTACATAGGAGCGGTATTATAGTAGTTATATTCTTGTACATAGGAGCAGTATTATAGTATATTCTTGTACATAGGAGCAGTATTATAGTAGTTATATTCTTGTACATAGGAGCAGTATTATAGTAGTTATTTTCTTGTACATAGGGGCAGTATTATAGTAGTTATATTCTTGTACAAAGGAGCAGTAGTTATAGTAGTTATATTCTTGCACATAGGGGCAGTATTATAGTAGTTATATTCTTGCACATAGGGCAGTATTATAGTAGTTATATTCTTGTATATAGGAGCAGTATTATAGTAGTTATATTCTTGTACATAGGGGCAGTATTATAGTAGTTATATTCTTGTACATAGGAGCAGTAGTTATAGTAGTTATATTCTTGCACATAGGGGCAGTATTATAGTAGTTATATTCTTGTACATAGGAGCAGTATTATAGTAGTTATATTCTTGTACATAGGGGCAGTATTATAGTAGTTATATTCTTGTACATAGGGGCAGTATTATAGTAGTTATATTCTTGTATATTGGGGCAGTATTATAGTAGTTATATTCTTGTACATAGGAGCAGTATTATAGTAGTTCTATTACTGTACATAGGAGCAGTATTATAGTAGATATATTCTTGTATATAGAGCAGTATTATAGTAGTTATATTCTTGTATATAGGAGCAGTATTATAGTAGTTATATTCTTGTACATAGGAGCAGTATTATAGTAGTTCTATTACTGTACATAGGAGCAGTATTATAGTAGATATATTCTTGTATATAGGAGCAGTATTATAGTAGTTATATTCTTGTATATAGGAGCAGTATTATAGTAATTATAATCTTGTGCATAGGAGCAGTATTATAGTAGATATATTCTTGTACATAGGAGCAGTATTATAGTAGTTATATTCTTGTACATAGAAGAAGTATTATAGTAGTTATATTCTTGCACATAGGAGTAGTATTATAGTAATATTCTTGTACATAGGAGCAGTATTATAGTAGTTATATTCTTGTACATAGGAGTAGTATTATAGTAGTTATATTCTTGTACATAGGGGCAGTATTATAGTAGTTATATTCTTGTACATAGGGGCAGTATTATAGTAGTTATATTCTTGTATATAGGAGCAGTATTATAGTAGTTATATTCTTGTACATAGGGGCAGTATTATAGTAGTTCTATTACTGTACATAGGAGCAGTATTATAGTAGATATATTCTTGTATATAGGATCAGTATTATAGTAGTTATATTCTTGTACATAGGGGCAGTATTATAGTAGTTATATTCTTGTATATAGGAGAAGTATTATAGTAGTTATATTCTTGTACATAGGGGCAGTATTATAGTAGTTCTATTACTGTACATAGGAGCAGTATTATAGTAGATATATTCTTGTATATAGGAGCAGTATTATAGTAGTTATATTCTTGTATATAGGAGCAGTATTATAGTAGTTATATTCTTGTACATAGGAGCAGTATTATAGTAGTTATATTCTTGCACATAGGAGTAGTATTATAGTAATATTCTTGTACATAGGAGCAGTATTATAGTAGTTATATTCTTGCACTTAGGAGTAGTATTATAGTAGGTACATTATTGTACATAAGGGGCACTGTTCATGTATATAGGGTGTTAGTATTAGTTTATTCTTACAGATAGAAGTTAGAACAGTATTATGGTATGTTAATGCATTGACAACCCCATATCTAAGCCTTGGAGGAACCTTTTCTCACCCCGCTCTTTATTTAGGACAGGTTTCCTGTCTGAGTTATTGTATTTACATTTTTTACATTTTTTTCTTTTTTAGAAGTCATTATTAAGAAAGATGTGATCGCTCTTCAGCAATGTTTAGTTGCTCAGTACTTTTATGTCTCTTTCTTCTGTGACTTTCTGCCACCACCTGGCATTGAGTGAACAGGTTTAATCGTCTGCCATCAATTCCATAACTTGTAGATTGTTGTTTTTCTTCCCTTAACATTAAGAATATGGTAAGGTGAAGATGTAATGTTATTTTTCACGCTTCTCGAGCACTTTAATGCAGAGTCAGTGTGTGGCCGGGTGCACTCCGCTCCGCAGCCTCTCTCCCGCGCTCACTAATTGAGTTGGATGGCGGCTCCCGGGGGGCGGCGGCTGTGGGTTTTGCATAGCGGCACTGAAGCCCGCGCTCCCTTTGGCTGTGCAGTTATTTATCCCCGGTTGTTGCAGACTGTAAATGTTGGTAATCCGTTGTCACATGTAATAAGTTTAATATTTGCTGCGCAGGCTGCCGGTTTAAGCGGTATAGGGGATTTTTTATTTATTTTTTTTATTTTATGTACTCCAGCACTAATCTTTTGGTGCCAGCAGTAGCGGTTATAGATCAGACTGTAAATTTTAAATGATTTATTAGATTGTATTAAACGATCCAGCGCTATTGATTAGACGAACCTGCACGGATTGCATTATAATGAAGGCTGGCACAGGATCCGCACAGAAGGCAGCAGGAGATTTAAGAGCTGTTTCTGAAGTCAAACGCTTTGCTGCAAAACCGCTCTCCAAAGAGCGAGCTCCTATTTGACCAGGTGCAATATTATTACATATTTACTATGTCTGCTTGGTAAGCTGCGCGGGTTATAACTTTGTGAAGCCCGGATTGGCTGCAGCGTCCCTCTGAGTAACCGTCATATTCATGTTTTTTCATATATTAATAATGCACATGAAAATAAGAAACCTTATAGTATATCTCATTACAGAAATCAGCTTCTTTCCCCTCTCTGATTGATATTTCATTCTCTAAATTCACATGAAATACAGATTTTCCCATTATTTTGACAAGAGATGACAGTTGGTGCTCAAAACGTTGTATGGAGAGGGAGGAGCCGGAGACAGGAGCTGACATTCCGCTGCAAGTTCTTCCACAGTTACAGCTCTTCATAGACTTGTATGAGCACCATTTGAGGCACACTTGCAGTAGATTGGCAGCTTCTATTATATACGGTATGAAAGTCCCTTTTCCCACACCGTCCAGAGCACGAATTCAGGCACTTGAAATCCAAAGATAGAGGCATTCCAGCTTCTCATTATCTGTGGTTTAATTCAAGTTACGTTCAATGCAACTACATGGCAGGTTTATCCATGATGAGCGTTAGACACGACTACGCGTTTCAGGTGCACGCAGCGCAGGGACCCTTATTCATTTCAAACTGTTGCACAGTATATACACTTAATGGTTCCTGAAAAGCGTAGCCTTTTCTAAAGCTCATCATGGATAAACCTGCCATGTAGTTGCATTGAACGTAACTTGCATTAAACCACTGCTAATGAGAAGCTGGATTGGCAGTTTCTTCCTCTAGCTCCAGCTCCTCCCTCTCTATAGAACTTTATGAGCACCATTTCAGGAGAACTTGCAGCAGAATGCCATTTTTGCCTCTGGCGCCTCCTTCTCCAGAGAACTTATACCTCTAGCTCTTCCCTATCCATAGAACCTTAAGAGCACCATTTTACGACAACTTGCAGATTGTTAATGTCTGCCTTTCGCTACCCTCGCCATAGAACTTTATGTACCATTTCAAGAGAACGTGCCTCAGAATGCCAGTTTCTACCTTTAGCTCCTCCCTCTCCATAGAACTTTATGTACCATTTCAGAGAACTGCCACAGAATGCCAGTTTCTACCTTAGCTCCTCCCTCTCCTAGAACTTTGAGCATCATTTCAGGAGAACTTGCAGCAGTATTCCAGTTTCTACCTTTAGCTCCTCCTTCTACATAGAACTTTATGAGCATCATTTCAGGACAACTTGCAGCAGAATGCCAGTTTCTACCTTTAGCTCCTCCCTCTCCATAGAACTTTATGAGCATCATTTCAGGAGAACTTCAGCAGAAATTCCAGTTTCTACCTTTAGCTCCTCCCTCTACATAGAACTTTATGAGCATCATTTCAGGACAACTTGCAGCAGAATGCCAGTTTCTACCTTTAGCTCCTCCCTCTCCATAGAACTTTATGAGCATCATTTCAGGAGAACTTGCAGCAGAATTCCAGTTTCTACCTTTAGCTCCTCCCTCTACATAGAACTTTATGAGCATCATTTCAGGACAACTTGCAGCAGAATTCCAGTTTCTACCTTTAGCTCCTCCCTCTACATAGAACTTTATGAGCATCATTTCAGGACAACTTGCAGCAGAATTCCAGTTTCTACCTTTAGCTCCTCCCTTTTACATAGAACTTTATGAGCATCATTTCAGGACAACTTGCAGCAGAATGCCAGTTTCTACCTTTAGCTCCTCCCTCTACATAGAACTTTATGAGCATCATTTCAGGACAACTTGCAGCAGAATCCAGTTTCTACCTTTAGCTCCTCCTCTACATAGAACTTTATGAGCATCCATTTCAGGAAACTTGCGCAGAATGCAGTTCTGCCTATAGCTCTTCCTCATTTCCCTTTCCTTCTCCATAAACGTCATGAGCACCATGTCATCTATCTTGGTGATTGGCAGATCTATATTCCTGATGTATTAGAGGCTTTATAGTACTACATTGATACTGTGCATCTAAAAGTCAATAACTCACAGAGGGTATCTGCATTTGTTATCTCCTGATTCTGTATGAATCTGAGAGCAATCCCTTCCATATGAAATAAAGGGCCCACAAGTGGAATAGGTTTCTGAAGACCTCACATTCCTAATTCATGGGACGTAGACACATCTCTATGCCTTTTCTTCCTCCATGCTATTTCATGTTTTTTTAGCCACTAGAGGGCACATTATTTTTTTTAATTTTAATTATTCTAAATTCATGTTAATTTCCTTCATTTTGAATAAATTATCTACAGGACGATGTTGATGCCGTCCCTGGCACAGTAGTATATGATTAAGGGGCTGTCCTTGAATATGTTCTTTGTATCTGGACGTATCGGTGCGGTATTCCGGCTGCTGATGGACACTAATGGAACATCCGGTTATTGTACGGGTCATCAGTCGAGGTCCGGGAGTACTTATTACAGGGAGTATAAATGTTTTTTTCTTTGTAAGGAATCCCATTTTCCTTTTTACTCTCTGTATTTTTTCCTCTCCTTTGAGCAGTTTCTGGATATAAAGCCTTATTCTAATAATTACCATTTCCATCCCCTTTTATTCCCATTGTTCTCTGTCTACTGAAGCTATTATTGACGTTGAGAATAGAAAGTGATCTGCTCCCGATAAGTGCGGTGTGTCTCTGCCATCTGCATCCAGCTCCTAAGCGGTATCTCTGACTTCAGAGCGCCATTTACATCTAGGATACCTTCTGTTACACCACAGCTCTGAAGCCTGCAATGTTGTGAATGCAGCCCTGGTGTAAAGCACAGACTGTGATGAGGGGTCAGGGCAAAGTGGGTAATGTGATAAGTCTACAAATTTGGAAAACCACTTTAATATTTCACATTGTACATAGGGTGGAGAGAAATGCATCACAGACGTTACCACCTATGTACCCTGCCAGAATCCTCTCACCCACCCAAATCAGATCTCTTGCTTTGTATTGAGGATGGGCAATACCCCGAAACATGGCTACAAATAGGGAATCTGGTTTGTCTTTTATCATATGGCAAGGCGCTCTAAAAAAAATGTCAATATTTGACTTTTAGGATTGCTACTTCCAATAGGTGGCAGTAGAGTTCACATCGTCTTCTTTCTGGAGAGGCAGTTCGCAAATTCCTAGAGCGACATTGCATGGCTTATAATCCTCCTTACACTGGCAGGTCACTCTTCACTAGGAGACACATTACCCTTATGGTGGGTTTATTGTATCCAACGGCGCGGGAGCGCGCTTTTTCTGGGCAGAATTCCAAGATCGCATAAGAGATGTCACACAGCGCGATATCGGCATACAACGTCTCTACGATGTCTACGCCCCCCTTGTACGGCCGACCCAGGAACGACTATTTTAACATGGAGAGGATAGGGGACGTTGTACTGCACATCGTAGTTGGGCGTTTACACAGCCCGATCCGGCCACAACGTCCATCCAATATCGGCCCGTTGAATAGCACGCTCATTCGATCCCTGATATCGGTTTCACATCGTTCGTGCATCGAAATGGTCATTTATACTATACAACGCACGAAAGATATCGGGGCCAATGCACGAACCACGTGACTTTTGGTCGGAGTTGGACGCCGATATCGGGACGTGTAAACACCATTACACTCCAGGCAGAATCGGCTCATCCAGCTGAATCGGATCTCTTGCTTTGCACTGAGGAGGGGCAACGTCCTGACAAAATTTCTGCAGAAAGAGATTCTGATTTGGCTTTTATCCTAAGTCATATGGTAAGCCTCCTTACACTACCAGGTCACTCTCCACATGAAGAGACGTTACCCCTTAGACCTCAGTCAGAATCCTCTCATATAACCATATCAGATCTCTTGCTTTGCACTGAGGAAGGTCAACAACCCGAAACATGTGAGTGCAAATACTGATTCTGGTTTATGTTTTATCCTCAGTCATACAGTAAGCCTACTCACACGAGCATGTCACTCTCCACAAGAAGAGAAGTCACCCCTTAGAGCTCAGTTAGGATCCTCTCATATAACCATATCAGATCTCTTGCTTTGCACTGAGGAGGGGCAACAACCCGAAATATGTCTCATATAGGCGGCATCATGGTGGCTCAGTGGTTATCACTGTATGGTAGCTCAGTGGTTATCACTGTATGGTAGCTCAGTGGTTAGCACTGTAGGTGGCTCAGTGGTTAGCACTGTATATGGTGGCTCAGTGGTTAGCACTGTATATGGTGGCTCAGTGGTTAGCACTGTATGGTGGCTCAGTGGTTAGCACTGTATGGTGGCTCAGTGGTTAGCACTGTATGGTGGCTCAGTGGTTAGCACTGTATATGGTGGCTCAGTGGTTAGCACTGTAGGTGCTCAGTGGTTAGCACTGTATAGGTGGCTCAGTGGTTAGCACTGTATATGGTGGCTCAGTGGTTAGCACTGTATATGGTGGCTCAGTGGTTAGCACTGTATATGGTGGCTCAGTGGTTAGCACTGTATATGGTGGCTCAGTGGTTAGCACTGTATATGGTGGCTCAGTGGTTAGCACTGTATATGGTGGCTCAGTGGTTAGCACTGTATGGTGGCTCAGTGGTTAGCACTGTATATGGTGGCTCAGTGGTTAGCACTGTATGGTGGCTCAGTGGTTTAGCATTGTATATGGTGGCTCAGTGGTTAGCATTGTATATGGTGGCTCAGTGGTTAGCACTGTATATGGTGGCTCAGTGGTCGGCACTGTATATGGTGCTCAGTGGTAGCACTGTATGGTGGCTCAGTGGTTAGCACTGTATAGGGTGCTCAGTGGTAGCACTGTATGGTGGCTCAGTGGTTAGCACTGTATATGGTGGCTCAGTGTTAGCATGTATATGGTGGCTCAGTGGTTAGCACTGTATGGTGGCTCTGTGGTTAGCACTGTATAGGGTGGCTCAGTGGTTAGCACTGTATAGGGTGGCTCAGTGGTTAGCACTGTATAGGGTGGCTCAGTGGTTAGCACTGTATAGGGTGGCTCAGTGGTTAGCACTGTATAGGGTGGCTCAGTGGTTAGCACTGTATATGGTGGCTCAGTGGTTAGCACTGTATATGGTGGCTCTGTGGTTAGCACTGTATGGTGGCTCTGTGGTTAGCACTGTATGGTGGCTCAGTGGTTAGCACTGTATATGGTGGCTCAGTGGTTAGCACTGTATATGGTGGCTCTGTGGTTAGCACTGTATGGTGGGTCAGTGGTTAGCATGTATACGGTGGCTCAGTGGTTAGCACTGTGTGGTGGCTCAGTGGTTAGCACTGTATGGTGGCTCAGTGGTTAGCACTGTATGGTGGCTCAGTGGTTAGCACTGCAGACTTGCAGCACTGGGGTCCTGGGTTTAAGTCCCACTAGGGACAACATCTGCACAGAGTTTGCATGTTCTCCCTGTGTTTGCGTGGGTTTCCTCCGGGTTCTCTGTTTTTTTTCTCACATTTCAAAGACATATTGATAGGATGTTTAGATTGTGAGCCCCAATGGGGACACTGTTGCAAAATGTATGTATAGTGCTATGGAATTAATAGCACTATATAAATTAATAAATATCATATAATTATATGACAAGGCTCATTAAAGGGTCAACATTGACTTTTAGGATTGCTACTTCCAATAGGTGGCACCAGAGCCCACAACGTCTTCCTGTCTGAAGAGGCAAGTTGCATATTTAATTTCCTAGAGTGACATTGCATGGCTTATATATACTGGCATGTCACTGTCCACAAGGAGAGATGTTACCCCTTAGACCTCAGTCGGAATCCTCTCATATAGCCAATTCAGATCTCTTGCTTTGCACTGAGGAGGGGCAACACCCCGACTTCATCTCTTATGGTAAAGCTCCTTAAGTTCCATATTGACTTTTAGAATTGCAACTTAGGATAGTTGGCACCAGAGTTCAAGACGTCTTCCGCTCTGAAGAGGCAGTTTGCATGTTTGTTTTCCCAGAGGAGCATTGCATGGCTTATATGCCTCCTTCCACTGGCATGTCACTCTCCACAAGGAGAGACCTTACCCCTTACACCCCAGCTGCTGTACATAACACATGAGCAGTATCCAGAGGATTTGATGGAAAAGTAAGTTTTCTATTAATCCCCCTGTGACTCCAGCAGACGAGGTACCAAAGCTGAAGTCAACCATCTCCGCTGCTCCTTCATTCTTTTTCCTTTGTGCATAAGTGAATGTATATGTCACTTAATGGACGAAGAAGAGAGAAGGCGAAAAAGAGCTCGGAAACTTGGAGGCTTCTGATCACACACGGGTGAGAGGACGGGAGACGTCTCCGGTCTGGGTTGCTCTTGTTCTGATCTTGTTGAGCATGAATATGTAATGTCTGCCAGAATCAGGCCTGGATTGGAAACTGTGAAACGTGAGTGTGGTGTGTTCTGTCCCCGCACTGTGAATAATTGATCTCCCGGGCCCCGGAGGTTGTCACACCCAAGTGACAGGTGATTTTCGATACTGCTCCTTTGTTTTCCTGATGGGGCGACACAATATCTGCGCTTTTCTTGGCTGCCAATTGTGGAGAACAGTCTGTGACCAAGACCGTTTTTAATTGGTTGTAATTAGTGGATTCATGGTCAAAAGTCAAAGTTTAGATACTGATTAGATTCTAATTCTAATAAGGGAGTTTTGGATATTAGCTGTGTGTATGTATATATAGCTGTGTGAATGTGTATATATAGCTGTGTGTGTATATATACATGCGTACTTGTATAGCTATAAAAGTGTGTGAATGTGTACATATAGCTTTGTGTGTATATAGCTATATGTCTTCGTGGATGTATGTGTATATATTTGAATGATATTATTAGCCAGTCTCAGTTATGGCTTTTTCATTGCCACTCTGCTCTGAAGGCCAGCATCCCGGAGTCGCCTCTTCACTGTAGACATTGACACTGGCATTTTGCGGGTATTTAATGAAGCTGCCAGTTGAGGAGCTGTGAGGTGTCGATTTCTCAAACTAGAGACTCTAATGTACTTGTCTTGTTGCTCAGTTGTGCAGCGGGACCTGCGACTTCTCTTTCTACTCTGGTTAGAGCCAGTTTGTTCTCTCCTCTGAAGGGAGTAGTACACACCGTTGTAGGAAATATTAAGTTTCTTGGCAATTTCTCGCGTAGAATAGCCTTCATTTCTAAGAACAAGAATAGACTGTCGGGTTTCACATGAAAGTTCTCTTTTTCTGACCATTTTGAGAGTTTCATAGAACAAATAAGACTCCAGGTTCTCAACTAGCTCAATGGAAGGTCAATTTTATGGTGGGTTTACACGCTTCAATATCGTTGCGATATCGCAACTCAATGGCACGGGAGCGCACATTTAGTGCACATTTCTCCCGCATCGCATCGGAGGTTTACACGCTGCGATATCGGAATACAACGTCCGTGCGATGTCTACGCCCCCCAACCCAGGATCGAACATTTAACATGGGAGTGAATGGGTGACGTTTCAAATCGCATCGTAGTTGAGCGTTTACACAGCACGATCCGACTTCAATCTTCCTTCAATATCGGGGCATTGCTCATTCAATCCCAATATCGCATTGACATCGTTCCTGCATCGTATTGGACGTTCACACCATACAACGCAGGAATGATATCGGCTCAACGATTGAACCACGTGACTTTTCATTGAAATCGTACTACGATATCGCAACGTGTAAACCTGCCATTATAGCTTCTCTAATCAGTTAAACCATTTTCAGCTGTGCTAACATACTTGTGCATACTGTTACACAGTTAGCAAACACCATGTACCATTAAAACACTGGAGTGGTGGTTGTTTGAAATGGACTTCTATACACCTATGTACATATTGCATTAAAAACCAGACATTTGCAGCTTGAGTAGTCATTACCACATTAACCACGTATAGAGTGGATTTCTGATTAATTTAATGTTGGCTCCATTGAAAAAAAAAAAAAGTGCTTTTCTTTCAAAAATAAGGACATTTCTAAATGACCCAAAACATTTCAACAGTATTGTGTGTTTTGTGTGTGTGTGTGTGTGTACATATATCTATATATCTATATCTACCTATATATCTATAATAAATATATATATATATATATATATATATATATATATATATATATATATATATATATACATACACCATTACCAAAGTCAACAACCACACTTGGAACTCGTGTGATGTTGGATGAACCATATTAGCTATAGGTTGACCTCTTTTTTGGTGGCTTTCTTTATTGCCAGCTTTCTTTATTCGCGGCTTTCTTCTGGGGAGGCTTTCTTTTGGAGCAGCTTTCTGTTAGGGGCTGCTTTCTTTATTGAGGCTTTCCTTAGGGGTCACTTCCTTTAAGAGCGGCTGTATTGGCGGCTTTGCTAGGGGCGGCTTTCTTTTGGGGCGGTTTGCTTAGGGGAGCTTTCTTTTGGGGCGGCTTTTGTTTGGGGGTGACTTTCTTTAAGGGGAGCGGCTTTCTTTTGGGGCGGCTTATTTTGGGGGCAGTTCTTTTGGGGCGGCTTACTTTTGGGGGCGGCATACTTTGGGGCGGCATACTTTGGGGGCGGCTTTCTTTTGAGGTGGCTTTCTTTTGGGGGCGGCTTTCTTTTGGGGGCGGCTTTCTTTTGGGGCGGCTTTCTTTTGGGGGGGCTTACTTTTGGGGGGCTTACTTTTGAGGGCGGCTTTCTTTTGGGGGCGGCTTTCTTTTGGGGGCGGCTTTCTTTTGGGGGGGATTCTTTTAAGAGGTGCATTCTTTAAGAGGTAGCATTCTTTACGAGCGCTACCGATTGAGCATTGGAGTCCCAATCAAATTACAAAATACATATCACGATCATGTTGACATCCTGCTTCATATTCTATTCTGGATATTTTCCACTGCTGATTTGAAGTTGATTTAAATTCTTAATTTATGTTTTTATTTTATCATTATTAATGGCTATTATGCTAGAAATGTAAATCACCATTCCTTTTCTTTGCTTTATAGCAGACTTGGCAATCGTGCCCGGAGTTCCCTGATATTGTAAGAAGCTGTGTACCGCATCACCGAGTTATCGGAGATGTGAAGCAAGGAGGGTGGGAAAAAAAAGAGACTTGGCACCATTGTGTGGCACAGATGAAAGTGAAAATCACAAAATAGAAAACCTAATATGTTATACGTGTCTTAATTAGTCTGAGCCTGCGGCGCTGCAAACTGGCATTTATGTGTTTTTTGGGAGAAAGCATTATAGCACTTGAAAGTAAGATGTATGGATATATTTTGTGAACTCGGCCTCGCGAGCAGATGGAGCTGGAACGGATCCATTCGAACATTTGGTTGGTGTGAACCAAGCCAAAGAATTTTCCTTGTAATTAGAATGGTCCTCACACCATCAATCGGTCCCGATGGGCGAAGCGTCTGATGTAAAAGCTGTTCTGTGCGTCTTTTGATGAGTCAATCTCTTTTTAAAGTATAAAGTCTCCCCCCAACACCACTGCCACCTCGCACCTCAATTTAATGGCAACCATATTAAAGGCATGGACACATATGGTGTCTGTAGCATGACGGCATTAGCTCCATGGGCTCTTATCAAAGAAGGCAAGAAGGAAATTGCCCAAAAGGATCTAAATCTGCAATTTGTTTAGGGGAATTTGTTTCTGTATTGCAAAAAAAAAATTGCAAAGTTTTTTAACGCGTTTTGGTCTAAGCAAATGTTTACTTGGTACCGATGCAATTTGTTGTAGTGAATTTTATTTCGGAATCGCTGTACAATGACAAACACGATATGGTAGGCTTTCTTGCAGTTTCCGATGCGTTTTGGTCAAAGCTCGATGTTTACTTCGTTGAGGTCCCATTTGTTGTGGGGGGTTTTGTTTCAGAGTTTCTGTAGACTCACAAACAACATATGCCGGTAGTCAGGGCTGTAAGTCAGTAAGCCAAACATTTATTATTATTATTATTTATTTATTTATTAAAACGCCATTAGATTGCATGGCGCTTTACATTTGGAAAGGGCAGACAAGGACAAGTACAATCAATATGGACAATCAAGTCATACAGGTACAGGAGGGAGAGAACCCTGTCCGCGAGGGCTCACAGTCTAAGAGGGATGGGTAGGGAAACAGTAGGAGGGGGTATGCCAATCGTGAGACGGTCGGTGGACAGGGTCTCATTGCATGTTGTAGGCTTGACGGAAGAGGTGGGTCTTCAGGTTTCTTTTGAAGTTCCTAGGGTATGTGAGTGTCTGATGTGTTGGGGCAGACTCAACCTTTCAATTTCCCTGAATCTGGTTCCGACTCCACCAAAATGGACTCTGACTCCAAGACTCCCGACTTCACGACCCTGGCTGTGAAGTCAGTAAGCCAAACATCCGACTACGACTGCAACTCCACCAAAATGAACACAGACTCCTTCTCCACAACCAGAGCAGTGAAGTCAATAAGCCAAACATCCGACTCCTCAATTTCCTTGAATCTGACTTCACCAAAATGAACACTGACTTCAACTCCTGACTCCAACTGCATCTCCACAGCTCTGCCGATGATAGGGTTTTTTTTTTTTTTTCACTGCAGAAAATTTGCAGTTTCCTAAGGATTTTGGTCTGGGCTAAATATTTACTTGGTTTAAGGTCCAATTTTTGTTTTAGTGAATTTTTTCTAATTGCTGTAGAATCACAAATGCAATATAATAGGTTTTTTTTGCATCCATGAAAAATCTGCAAAGTTTCCAACTCGTTTCGGTCTAAACTTAATGTTTACTTGGTTCAGGTTCCATTTGTTGTAGTGGATTTTATTTCAGGAATTTATAAAAAAAAAAATCACAAACCTGATATAGACGGTTTTCTACAGCCACTGAAAATTTGCAGTTCTGACGCGTTTGTGGTCTAAGCTAAACTATTGGGTTGACATCCAATTTGTTGTAGGGGTTTTTGTTTATGAATTGTGGCAGACTTACAAACGCGATACAGTGTTGTATTGCATGTGTACAAAGTTTGACGCGTTTTGGTCTAAGCTAAAGGTTTACATGGTTGACGTCTAATTTGTTACAGGGAATTGCTGTAGAATCACACACTGTGTGGTAGGTTTTTAGCAGCCACAGAAAATGGGCAAAGTTTTGACGTGTTTTGGTCTAAGGGTGCCGTCACACGGTGCGACGGCACCTATAGCGACGCGCCACCGATCTGACAGGCTGCAACGCCGCCGGGGTGTCTCTAAAACCCTAGCGGCATCGCCCCTTTACATTAGGCGACGCAGGGGCTATATCGGCGCCGATAGGCCTTGCCCGTACGTCGCCTAATACATCGGTGGAGCAGTCGCCAGGTGTGACTGCACCCTAAGGTTAATGTTTACTTGGTTGAGGACCTTTGGGTAAACCCACTTTATTATGTTTAGTGTTGCCCCTTTGGTGACGACCTCTGGCACTTCCATGGCCGTTAAGATAGGTTACTCCTCAGTGATGATGTGTCAGTGAACCCCTCCCGCATAGAATAGCTTTAGCCTCTCGGAGCAGGGCATCGTGAATTTTATTCTTCCGCGTATAGAAAATTAAATCAGGATTTCCATCCCTGGGCACTGCCCCTTGATTTAGCTTGTGATAACGGCTGGATCTCTATCCATATAAATGCAGATCCATTGGTTGTCCTTGGATAATCACTATGTACAAAAGGTGTTATACAGTTTATTCGTCTACATATTATGTAAATCTGTGTCATGACAGTCATTTGTGTTTATTCTTGTCAAATTAGGGATTTATAGAGTTATATTCTTGTACATAGGGCAGTATTATAGTAGTTATATTCTTGTACATAGGAGCAGTATTGTATAGTTATATTCTTGTACATAGGGCAGTATTATAGTAGTTATATTCTTGTACATATGGGCAGTATTATAGTAGTTATATTCTTGTACATAGGGACAGTATTTAGTAGTTATATTCTTGTATATAGGAGCAGTATTATAGTAGTTATATTCTTGTACATATGGGCAGTATTATAGTAGTTATATTCTTGTACATAGAGAGGTCATTGTAATTACAGTAGTTATATTCTTGTACATAGGGCAGTATTATAGTAGTTATATTCTTGTACATAGGAGCAGTATTATAGTAGTTATATTCTTGTACATAGGGCAGTATTATAGTAGTTATATTCTTGTACATAGGGGACTGTATTATAGTAGTTATATTCTTGTATATAGGGACAGTATTATTATATGTTATATATTTTTGTACATAGGAGCAGTATTATAGTAGTTATATTCTTGTACATAGGGGCAGTATTATAGTAGTTATATTCTTGTACATAGGGACAGTATTATAGTAGTTATATTCTTGTATATAGGGACAGTATTATAGTAGTTATATTCTTGTATATAGGAGCAGTATTATAGTAGTGATATTCTTGTACATAGGAGCAGTTATTATAGTAGTTATATTCTTATACATAGGAGCAGTATTATAGTAGTTATATTCTTGTACATAGGAGCAGTATTATAGTAGTTATATTCTTGTATATAGGGGCAGTATTATAGTAGTTATATTCTTGTACATAGGGGGCAGTATTATAGTAGTTATATTCTTGTATATAGGGGCAGTATTATAGTAGTTATATTCTTGTACATAGGGGGCAGTATTATAGTATTTATATTCTTGTACATAGGGGCAGTATTATAGTAGTTATATTCTTGTATATAGGGGCAGTATTATAGTAGTTATATTCTTGTACATAGGGGCAGTATTATAGTAGTTATATTCTTGTACATAGGGGCAGTATTATAGTAGTTATATTCTTGTACATAGGAGCAGTATTATACTGTAGTCGTTATATTCTTGTACATACGAGCAGTATTATAGTAGTAATATTCTTGTACATAGGAGCAGTATTATAGTAGTTATATTCTTGTACATAGGGGGCAGTATTATAGTAGTTATATTCTTGTACATAGGGGCAGTATTATAGTGGTTATATTCTTGTACATAGGGGCAGTATTATAGTAGTTATATTCTTGTACATAGGGGCAGTATTATAGTAGTTATATTCTTGTACATAGGGGCAGTATTATAGTAGTTATATTCTTGTACATAGGAGCAGTATTATAGTAGTTACCGGAATATTCTTGTACGTTTGAACAGTGTTATAGCAGTCCCATACATGTGATTTATATTTATAAGCGAGGCAGAACAAGTGTATGGCAATGTTCAGTATGTGGCTGTCGTGACCTGCTATTTATTCTATACATTATACATACAGGTCAGTCTGTGACTTTGAAAAATTCCTGCCAGATTGTCCCCGGAGAGCAGCAGGTGGTCGTACATTTGTGATGTCGGTGTTATGTCTTTGTTGCTCGTATGGTGACCTGTACTTAAGACTGGGATTATTTTATTTCTCTTGTTTTGTATATTTTTTTTTTGTTCTTTCTTTTTTTTCTCTTTTTGTCTGGTCCAAAACTGAATCATCCCTTAAAACAAATTCCTTTGACTTGATGCAGCGCCGGATGGTAAATCATGCAATGGCTGTGTACGGTATTAATGCACTCTGCTTGATACGTGGACCCCGGTGTGTATAATTGAAAGATCCTTCCTTTGTGTCAGTGAAGCGTAAAGATCATTCCTTTGCGTTCCCCTGCTTTGTAGCGTTAGTCACCCCAAACAGACGATGAATATTCGGTAGAAAATCCCATATTTATTGGTACTTTTTATAAATGTAGTAACCATCGTCTGGGAGAAAGGTCACAAGACCTTCGTCTGGACCACATTAGACAACAATTAGCGGAACTTATTTGCTAAATGTTTTTGATAAGACGTCAGTATACACAGTTATCATTTATATTACATTTTTCGGAGACCTTCACATTTAGAACGCCCAATCTTAGAAGATATGACATTGTCTCTTTGCCTAATAATGACGTTTTGTGCATTGTCGAAAGCAGGGCTGTGGAGTCGGTAAGCCAGACATCCGACTCTTCATTTTCCCTTAATCCGACTCCACAAAAATGGACACAGACCATGACTTTGACTCCTCAACCAGGCCTGTGAAGTCACTGAGCCAAACATCTTACTCAGAGTCTTCATTTTCCTTGAATCTGACTCCAACTCCACCAAAAATGGACACCGACTCCACCACTCCGACTCTGCAACCATGACTGTGGAGTCAGTAAGCCAAACATCTAACTCCGTTTCCTCAATTTTCCTGAATGCGACGACTCCTCCACCCAAAATGGATACCGGCTCCACTTCTCTGGTCGAAAGGTTCTCAGACACCTTAAATATCTCTGACGAAGCATTTACTGTATTGATGTTAAATGCTGAATCGGTGACGGTCCATCTACCTAGTTCCATGTCGATTGCCCAGACTCCCGTCCCACCATGCGCAAGATCTTGGCTAGGAAAAGTTTCTATATACCACAACTCTAGCTGGCGTCCCCTTTAGGAAAATGTTAAAAAAACAAAATGTGGCCATGCAAAATTTTTTGTCAATTACCAATTAGACGTCTGATTTAGGCCTTAGAGTTAGTTGTTGTTTTTTTTTTACTATAAATACTATCCTGAGTTTTTCATGGTTAGCACTCATACCTATAGTTGTGGAGGAGACCATTCGCGTGCCAATGATTTTCAGGGAACGAGTGATCCCAGAAAAAATTTTCCGACATGTCCGATTTTGATCCATATTGTCGTTGCAAAATTTTTCACACGTCCGGTTTGTTTCCGAGTGGTTCATGCTAAATTTTGATCCAAACATTTTTAGACTTTTGATTTAGATCAAATCAGAATGGATGTAAATCAGAAATTAAAGTCTATAGATCCGTGAAAAAATCGGGACACTATTAGACATTCAAGGACTATTCGGTAAGAAAAGAATAGAACTATTATTGTTTGTTTTCACTTATGAGAAAAACTACAGCGACTCGGACCAAACTCCTGATTTTTCCCGGTCAGGATTTCATCCAATCGGTTTTTCTCATACATGAAAAAAACGGAAGTTTGAATGAAGCCTAAGTCAGATTGTCATAAATATTTTGGTGGCTTGTTGTGCCATCTTTATACTTGTTTCTAGAAAAAAATGTGCCCCTTCACGACCCTTGGCCCACCGTTTGGGCCATGGAAACAAGTTCGTTCCCGACCCTTGGCCCAGGGGGTGGGCCATGGATTGATCGGGCTCCTGCAGGCCGAGTGAGGGTCTCACTGACCTGTCATTCGGCCTGCAGGTACATGGGGTGTTGTACAACACCCCATGGGGGGTCGATTTGCCCCCACCCCCACACCCCCGGCTACAGGCGCGGTGATTGGCGCTCAAAAGTGAAAGTGAAAATCACCGCGCCTGTCATGCTTCCCTGCCTGCCGCTGCTCTCTCTACCCTCCGATCTGCTCCCCTGTCCTCCTCTAACTGCCCCCCTGCCCCCCACCTCTCTATTCTGCCCCCTCTTCATCTTTCTTACCCCCCCCCCCCTCCCGCTTCTTGTCCCTGCTCCCGCTTCCTGTCCCTGCCGCGGGCTTCCTGTTCCTGCCGCCCGCCTCCTCCTCACTGCCCCCGCTTCCTGTAAGTGCCCCCCATCTCCTGTCACCCCCCCTCTTCCCCCTACCTGCCCCCCCGACCACCGGAGCGGCGATCGCTTCTCCCACTCACCCCTCCGGCGATCGCGCTCCATCCTGCTGCACGGCTGCGTCCCGCTCCTCCTCCTCTTCTCTCCGGCCGCTCGCATCTGACAGCTCTGTGCTGGAGCTGTCAGATGACTTCTACAGCTAGATCCTGAGGATCCAGCTGTAGGAAGTGATCTGACAGATCCAGCACAGTGATCCACAGTGACCATTATGTGATCACTGTGGATCACTGTACTGGATCTGTCAGATCACTTTCTACAGCTGGATCCTGAGGATCCAGCTGTAGGAAGTGATCTGACAGATCCAGCACAGTGATTCACAGTGACCATTATGTGATCACTGTGGATCACTGTACTGGATCTGTCAGATCACTTCCTACAGCTGGATTCTGAGGATCTAGCTGCAGAAAGTGATCTGACACCCCGGGCGCAGTGACCCACTATGTGCATCACTGCGCCTGGGCTGCCAGATCGCTTTCCGCAGCTCGATCCCCATGCATGGGGATCGAGCTGCAGAAAGCTATCTAACAGCCCGGGTGCAGTGATGCACATAGTGGGTCACTGCGCCCAGGCTCTTAGATCGCTGCTCTGCAGCCCGATCTCCCTGCATGGGCATCGAGCTGCAGAAAGCAATCTGACAGCCCGGACGCAGTGATGCACATAGTGGGTCAATGCGCCTGTGCTGCCAGATCGCTTTTCGCAGCTCGATCCCCATGCATGGGGATCGAGCTGCGGAAAGCGATCTGGCAGCCCAGGCGCAGTGATGCACATAGTGGGTCACTGCGCCCAGGCTCTTAGATCGCTGCTCTGCAGCCCGATCTCCCTGCATGGGCATCGAGCTGCAGAAAGCAATCTGACAGCCCGACGCAGTGATGCACATAGTGGGTCAATGCGCCTGTGCTGCCAGATCGCTTTCCGCAGCTCGATCCCCATGCATGGGGATCGAGCTGCGGAAAGTGATCTGGCAGCCCAGGCGCAGTGATGCACATAATGGGTCACTGCGCCCGGGGTGTCAGATCACTTTCTGCAGCTCGATCACCATGCTGGCGGATCGGGCTCCAGAGTAGCGATCTGAAAGCAAAGGTGATCGAGCGTCGTGGGACCTTCGTTGTGGACTACGTTGGAGACAAACGTCGTGGGACCTTCGTTATGGACTACGTCGGAGCGATCGAGCGTCGTGGGACCTTCGTTGTGGACTACGTCGGATCTTTTTATAATAAAGATGGAGTCCGAATTGTGTCTGTTTTTTTTTTCAAATAAAAAGATTTTTCTCTGTGTGTATTTATTGACTATTTACTGTACTAGAGATTCCTAATGGCGGGTCTAACATTGGCCCTATATTATGAATCTCGGGCTTAGTGCCAGCTGCCAATAAAAAGCTGGCATTAACCCCTTTATTACCCAGTTAGCCACCGGCACCAGGGCAACTGGAAGAGCGTGGGTACAGCGCCAGAAAATGGCGCTTCAATGAATGCGCCATTTTCTGGGGCGGCTGCGGGCTGCAATTCGCAGCATGGGGGGCCCAGAACGCTTGGGCCTCTCTATGCTGAGGATTCCAGCCCCAGCTGCCTAGTTGTACCTGGCTGGACCAAAAATATGGCGGAGCCCCACGTAATTTTTTTTTTCTAGAATTAGTTCTAGAATTAAAAAAAAATGGGCTTCGCTGTATTTTTGGTTCCAGCCAGGTATGACGAGGCAGCTGGGGGTGGGTGGCAGTCCGTAGCTGCCAAGTGTGACCTGGCTGGACCAAAAATATGGCGGAGCCCTATGTCATTTTTTTTTCTAGAAATATTTCTAGAAATAAAAAAAAAATAGGCTTCGTTGTATTTTTGGTTCCAGCCAGGTATGACGAGGCAGCTGGGGCCTGGTGGCAGTCCGTAGCTACCAAGTTGTACCTGGCTGGACCAAAAATATGGCGGAGCCCTATGTCATTTTTTTTCTAGAAATAATTCTAGAAATAAAAAAAAAATAGGCTTCGTTGTATTTTTGGTTCCAGCCAGGTATGACGAAGCAGCTGGGGGCTGGTGGCAGTCCGTAGCTGCCAAGTTGTACCTGGCTGGACCAAAAATATGACAGAGCCCCATGGGTCCCCTATGCTGCGAATTGCAACTACTAGACTAGTATGTTTTTTCACAAAAAGTTTCTTTATTCATTTATACGTCTCAATTTGTGAAGCACATGGTGGTTCAAAGTGCTCACTGTGCATCTAGATATGTTCCCTGGGGGGTCTAGTTTCCAAAATGGGGTCACTTGTGGGGGAGCTCCAATGTTTAGGCACACAGGGGCTCTCCATACGCGACCTGGTGTCCGCTAACAATTCCAATTGTTGGCAAACACCAGGTTGCGTATGGAGAGCCCCTGTGTGCCTACACATTGAGCTCCCCCACAAGTGACCCCATTTTGGAAACTAGACCCCCCCAAGGAACGTACCTAGATGAATAGTGAGCACTTTGAACCCCCAGTGCTTCACAAATTGATCCATAAAAATAAAAAGTACTTTTTTTTCCACAAAAAAATTATTTTTTCATTTTTACAGATCAATTTGTGAAGCACCTGGAGGTTCAAAGTGCACACTATGCATCTAGATACATTCCTTGGGGGGTCTAGTTTCCAAAATGGGGTCACTTGTTGCGGAGCCCCAATGTTTAGGCACACAGGGGCTCACCAAACGCAACATGGTGACAGCTAACAATTTGAGCTGATTTTTATTCAGATTGTTAGTGGACACCATGTCGCTTTTGGAGACCCCTGTGTGCCTAAACATTGGAGCTCCCCCACAAGTGACCCCCATTTTGGAAACTAGACCCCCCAGGGAACTTATCTAGATGGATAGTGAGCATATTGACCCCCCAGGTGCTTCATAAATTAATGGAAAAAAATTTTTTTTGCGGAAAACAAGTACTTTTTCATTTTTTACAGATCAATTTGTGAAGCACCTGGGGTTCAAAGTGCTCACTATGCATCTAGATACGTTCCCTGGGGGTCTAGTTTCCAAAATGGGGTCACTTGTGGGGAGCTCCAATGTTTAGGCACACAGGGGCTCACCAAACGCGACATGGTGTCCGCTAACAATTTGAGCTCATTTTGCATTCAAATTGTTAGCGGACACCATGTCGTGTTTGGAGAGCCCCTATGCTCTCCACATTGGAGCTCCCCCACAAGTGACCCCATTTTGGAAAACTAGACCCCCCAGGGAACATATTCTAGCTGCATAGTGAGCACTTTGAACCCCCAGGTGCTTCACAAATTGGTCGTAATAATGAAAAAAGAAATTTTTGTGGAAAAAAAAGGCTTTTTCATTTTTATGGATGAATTTGTGAAGCACCTGGGGTTCAAAGTACTCACTATGCATCTAGATACGTTCCCTGGGGGGTCTAGTTTCCAAAATGGGGTCACTTGTGGGGGAGCTCCAATATTTAGGGACACAGGGGCTCACCAAACGCAACATGGTGTCCGCTAACAATTTGAGCTCATTTTGCATTCAAATTGTTAGCGGACACCATGTCGTGTTTTGAGAGCCCCTGTGCGTCTCCACATTGGAGCTCCCCACAAGTGACCCCATTTTGGAAACTAGACCCCCAGGGAACATATCTAGCTGCATAGTGAGCAATTTGAACCCCCAGGTGCTTCACAAATTGGTCCGTAATAATGAAAAAAGAAATTTTTGTGGAAAAAAAAGTGTTTTTCATTTTTATGGATGAATTTGTAAAACACCTGGGGGTTCAAAGTGCTCACTATGCATCTAGATACGTTCCCTGGGGGTCTAGTTCCAAAATGGGGTCACTTGTTGCGGAGCCCCAATGTTTAGGCACACAGTGGCTCACCAAACGCAACATGGTGACAGCTAACAATTTTAGCTGATTTTTATTCAAATTGTTAGCGGACACCATGTCGCTTTTGGAGAGCCCCTGTGTGCCTAAACATTGGAGCTTTCCCCCCCAAGTGACCCCATTTTGGAAACTAGACCCCCCCAGGGAACATACTAGATGGGTAGTGAGCATATTGACCCCCAGGTGCTTTACAAATTGATCTGTCAAAATGAAATAGTACTTTTTTTTTCACAAAAAATTTTTTTTTAGCCTAAATTTTTTCGTTTTCACATGGCAACAGCATAAAATTCATCCTAAAATTTGTTGGGCAATTTCTCCTGAGTACACCGATACCTTTATATGTGGTCATAAACCCCTGTTTGGGCACAAGCAGGGCTCAGAAGGGAAGGAGCGCCATTTCACTTTTTGGATGTAAAATTAGCTCAAAAATTCAAATTGCGCTCCTTTCCTTCTGAGCCCTGCCGTGCGCCCAAACAGTGGTTTATGACCATATATGAGAACGATGACCGGGAAATTTTGCACAACACATTTTAAGATCCAATTTATCCCGTTGCCCATGTAAAATGAAGAATTGAGGATAAAAAAACTTTTTTTGAAAAAAAATTAAATATCCATTTTTGTTTCCACTTTGCCTTAGGTCCTGGAAGCACCTAAGGGTTAATCCCTTCTTGAATATATTTTTTGAGTAGCTTGAGGGTGCATTTTTTGGATGGTGTCACTTTTGGGTGTTTTCTGTCATGTAAAAACCCCTCAAAAGGACTTAAAATTTGGATTGGTCACTAAAAAAAAGGGTTTTTGAAATTTTGGTTAAAAAAATAAAAATTACCATAACTTTGAACCCTTATAAGTCCTACCAAAAAAATTTTTTTTTTCCAAAATTGTCTGATGTGAATAGACTTGGGGGAAATATTATTTAATAATTTTTTTCTGTCACATACTCTCGGGTTTTATCAGAAAAAAAAAAAAAAATGTGAAAATTGTGAAATTTTCAAAATTTTTGCCATATTTTTGATTTTTTTCAAAAATAAACAAAAAAATTATCGACTTAAATTTTAATACTACATGAAGCCCAATTGTCACAAAAAACAATCTCAGAACGCTGGGGGATCGGTTGAAGCTTCCAGGATAAAACCTCAAAAAGGGGACACTGGCAGAATTGCAAAAAATCCCGGGTCTTTAGGGCCCAAAATGGGCGGGGTCCTGAAGGGTTAACTTGTTTCTAAAAAAAAATGTGGTAAACAAATTCCATTTTTGTTTCCAGTTGGAAGTCGCTCGGGGTTGTCTTGGGCTTAAAGGGCTGCAACTCATCAGCAGACGGACAGCAATTCCTGGCCTGACCGCGGGTTTTCCCGCCTCATCTTGTACCTCATGGGCATAAAAGGCTGTTTTCATGTGCTGGAATCGGGCATACCGGGCATAGCAGTCCCTATACACACCAATTTAAAAATGGCCATCAAATTTTGGGAGATAAAATCTCTCTTTAAACCCTTTACTCTCCAAATACTAGCAGGGCGTGAGCCCGGTAAACCCCCAAAAATTAACTCCGACGTTGTGGACTACGTTGGAGACAAACGTCGTGGGACCTTCGTTATGGACTACGTCGGAGCGATCGAGCGTCGTGGGACCTTCGTTGTGGACTACGTCGGATCTTTTTATAATAAAGATGGAGTCCGAATTGTGTCTGTTTTTTTTTTCAAATAAAAAGATTTTTCTCTGTGTGTATTTATTGACTATTTACTGTACTAGAGATTCCTAATGGCGGGTCTAACATTGGCCCTATATTATGAATCTCGGGCTTAGTGCCAGCTGCCAATAAAAAGCTGGCATTAACCCCTTTATTACCCAGTTAGCCACCGGCACCAGGGCAACTGGAAGAGCGTGGGTACAGCGCCAGAAAATGGCGCTTCAATGAATGCGCCATTTTCTGGGGCGGCTGCGGGCTGCAATTCGCAGCATGGGGGGCCCAGAACGCTTGGGCCTCTCTATGCTGAGGATTCCAGCCCCCAGCTGCCTAGTTGTACCTGGCTGGACCAAAAATATGGCGGAGCCCCACGTAATTTTTTTTTCTAGAATTAGTTCTAGAAATTAAAAAAAAAATGGGCTTCGCTGTATTTTTGGTTCCAGCCAGGTATGACGAGGCAGCTGGGGGTGGGTGGCAGTCCGTAGCTGCCAAGTTGTACCTGGCTGGACCAAAAATATGGCGGAGCCCTATGTCATTTTTTTTCTAGAAATATTTCTAGAAATAAAAAAAAAATAGGCTTCGTTGTATTTTTGGTTCCAGCCAGGTATGACGAGGCAGCTGGGGCCTGGTGGCAGTCCGTAGCTACCAAGTTGTACCTGGCTGGACCAAAAATATGGCGGAGCCCTATGTCATTTTTTTTCTAGAAATAATTCTAGAAATAAAAAAAAAATAGGCTTCGTTGTATTTTTGGTTCCAGCCAGGTATGACGAAGCAGCTGGGGGCTGGTGGCAGTCCGTAGCTGCCAAGTTGTACCTGGCTGGACCAAAAATATGACAGAGCCCCATGGGTCCCCTATGCTGCGAATTGCAACTACTAGACTAGTATGTTTTTTCACAAAAAGTTTCTTTATTCATTTATACGTCTCAATTTGTGAAGCACATGGTGGTTCAAAGTGCTCACTGTGCATCTAGATATGTTCCCTGGGGGGTCTAGTTTCCAAAATGGGGTCACTTGTGGGGGAGCTCCAATGTTTAGGCACACAGGGGCTCTCCATACGCGACCTGGTGTCCGCTAACAATTCCAATTGTTGGCAAACACCAGGTTGCGTATGGAGAGCCCCTGTGTGCCTACACATTGGAGCTCCCCCACAAGTGACCCCATTTTGGAAACTAGACCCCCCCAAGGAACGTACCTAGATGCATAGTGAGCACTTTGAACCCCCAGGTGCTTCACAAATTGATCCATAAAAATAAAAAAGTACTTTTTTTTCCACAAAAAAATTATTTTTTCATTTTTACAGATCAATTTGTGAAGCACCTGGAGGTTCAAAGTGCACACTATGCATCTAGATACATTCCTTGGGGGGTCTAGTTTCCAAAATGGGGTCACTTGTTGCGGAGCCCCAATGTTTAGGCACACAGGGGCTCACCAAACGCAACATGGTGACAGCTAACAATTTGAGCTGATTTTTATTCAGATTGTTAGTGGACACCATGTCGCTTTTGGAGAGCCCCTGTGTGCCTAAACATTGGAGCTCCCCCACAAGTGACCCCATTTTGGAAACTAGACCCCCCAGGGAACTTATCTAGATGGATAGTGAGCATATTGACCCCCCAGGTGCTTCATAAATTAATGGAAAAAAATTTTTTTTGCGGAAAACAAGTACTTTTTCATTTTTACAGATCAATTTGTGAAGCACCTGGGGTTCAAAGTGCTCACTATGCATCTAGATACGTTCCCTGGAGGGTCTAGTTTCCAAAATGGGGTCACTTGTGGGGGAGCTCCAATGTTTAGGCACACAGGGGCTCACCAAACGCGACATGGTGTCCGCTAACAATTTGAGCTCATTTTGCATTCAAATTGTTAGCGGACACCATGTCGTGTTTGGAGAGCCCCTATGCGTCTCCACATTGGAGCTCCCCCACAAGTGACCCCATTTTGGAAACTAGACCCCCCAGGGAACATATCTAGCTGCATAGTGAGCACTTTGAACCCCCAGGTGCTTCACAAATTGGTCCGTAATAATGAAAAAAGAAATTTTTGTGGAAAAAAAAGGGCTTTTTCATTTTTATGGATGAATTTGTGAAGCACCTGGGGGTTCAAAGTACTCACTATGCATCTAGATACGTTCCCTGGGGGGTCTAGTTTCCAAAATGGGGTCACTTGTGGGGGAGCTCCAATATTTAGGCACACAGGGGCTCACCAAACGCAACATGGTGTCCGCTAACAATTTGAGCTCATTTTGCATTCAAATTGTTAGCGGACACCATGTCGTGTTTTGAGAGCCCCTGTGCGTCTCCACATTGGAGCTCCCCCACAAGTGACCCCATTTTGGAAACTAGACCCCCCAGGGAACATATCTAGCTGCATAGTGAGCAATTTGAACCCCCAGGTGCTTCACAAATTGGTCCGTAATAATGAAAAAAGAAATTTTTGTGGAAAAAAAAGTGCTTTTTCATTTTTATGGATGAATTTGTAAAGCACCTGGGGGTTCAAAGTGCTCACTATGCATCTAGATACGTTCCCTGGGGGTCTAGTTTCCAAAATGGGGTCACTTGTTGCGGAGCCCCAATGTTTAGGCACACAGTGGCTCACCAAACGCAACATGGTGACAGCTAACAATTTGAGCTGATTTTTATTCAAATTGTTAGCGGACACCATGTCGCTTTTGGAGAGCCCCTGTGTGCCTAAACATTGGAGCTCCCCCACAAGTGACCCCATTTTGGAAACTAGACCCCCCAGGGAACATATCTAGATGGGTAGTGAGCATATTGACCCCCCAGGTGCTTTACAAATTGATCTGTCAAAATGAAATAGTACTTTTTTTTTCACACAAATTTTTTTTTAGCCTAAATTTTTTCGTTTTCACATGGCAACAGCATAAAATTCATCCTAAAATTTGTTGGGCAATTTCTCCTGAGTACACCGATACCTCATATGTGGTCATAAACCACTGTTTGGGCACACAGCAGGGCTCAGAAGGGAAGGAGCGCCATTTCACTTTTTGGATGTAAAATTAGCTCAAAAATTCAAATTGCGCTCCTTTCCTTCTGAGCCCTGCCGTGCGCCCAAACAGTGGTTTATGACCATATATGAGGTATCGATGTACTCGGGAGAATTTGCACAACACATTTTAAGATCCAATTTATCCCGTTGCCCATGTGAAAATGAAAGAATTGAGGATAAAAGAACATTTTTGAGAAAAAAATTAAAATATCCATTTTTTGTTTCCACTTTGCCTTAGGTCCTGTGAAGCACCTGAAGGGTTAATCATCTTCTTGAATATAGTTTTGAGTAGCTTGAGGGGTGCAGTTTTTGGAATGGTGTCACTTTTGGGTGTTTTCTGTCATGTACACCCCTCAAAAGGACTTCAAATGTGATGTGGTCACTAAAAAAAATGGTTTTGTAAATTTTGGTTGAAAAATGAAAAATTACTCATGAACTTTGAACCCTTATAACGTCCTACCAAAAAAATTTTTTTTTTCCAAAATTGTGCTGATGTGAAGTAGACATGTGGGAAATATTATTTAATAACTTTTTTCTGTCACATATCTCTCTGGTTTATCAGAAAAAAAAATAAAAAATGTGAAAATTGTGAAATTTTCAAAATTTTTGCCATATTTTTGATTTTTTTCACAAATAAACACAAAAATTATCGACTTAAATTTAATACTAGCATGAAGCCCAATGTGTCACGAAAAAACAATCTCAGAATCGCTAGGATCGGTTGAAGCGTTCCAGAGATATAACCTCATAAAGGGACACTGGTCAGAATTGCAAAAAATGCCAAGGTCTTTAGGGTCAAAATAGGCTGGGTCCTGAAGGGGTTATACTTGTTTCTAGAAAAAATGTGGTCAACAAATTACCATTTTTGTTTCCATGTTGGAAGTCGCTCAGTTGTCTTAGGCTTTCAAGCTGCAACTCATGAGCAGCAGACGGACAGCAATTCCTGGCCTGACCGCGGTTTCCTGGCCTCATCTTGTAGCCTCATGGGCATATATAAGGCTGTTACTATGTGTCTGGAGATCGTGGTCATACCGGTCATAGCAGTCCATATACACACCATTAAATATGGCCATCTAAATTTGGCAGATAGAAATCTCTCATTTACCATATACTCTCCGAACTACTATGCAGGGCTGTGGAGCCGGTAAGCCAAACATTAGACTCCGACTCTTCAATTTCCCTTACTCCAGCTCCTCCAAGATGGACACCGACTCCTACTCCAACCCCATAACCAGGGCTGTGAAGTCAGTAAGTCAAACATTTGACTCCTCAATTTCCCAAAATGGGTACCGATTCCACCCAATATAAACACCGATTCTGTCTCCACAACCAGGACTTTGAAGTCAGTAAGCCAAACGACTCCACAGCCCTGCTACTATGGTTGACTATTTTGGGTCTAGTAATTACCCCTCCTAATACTTATTATTTTAAAGTGTGTTTTTTTTTTAATTTAAATAGTTGTCAAAAGAATGCTCAAAAAAAGTTTGACCTCCCTAAAGACTTCACGGTGCTTCCGCCTTGGCGTGTTCATTGCAATACCTAGACCTTGGAAGATCCAACCGAATTGTAGATCCGGGAGATGTTCAAGTCTTACCACTCGTTTGAAGTGATCGTATGAGGACACAATTCAGCCATCCAAAAATATATTTAATTTTTCTCAATGCTTGTTAGTGGGCTCTTCGTTATTTTTCCGGATGACCAAGTTTAGTAGTACCGTAAATTTTACTCTTTTTTTTTTTTTTTTTGGCTATTTTTGTTCCTGAATAATTTATTAGTCGACATTGTGTTTCTACAAATAATAATCAAAAGTATTTTATGTTTCCTGTATAAAAATGGAAAATTTGCCGGAGGCAATTTCCATCTAAGAATAAAAAATGACTGGTGGGTGGCCTTCATTCTGTCACAGATTTACCGTTGGAGCGCTTGGGTTTGTGACAAGTCAAGATTTTTTATGGACTCCTGCAGGTTCACATGTTTCGCAGGCTTGAAAGGAAACTTTTGTGTACGGTGACTGAGATTAGTGGATTGTGTATGAATTAGTTTATATACAAGTGCCTCTCCGCTACGTAGAGCAGTGCACCGGCACAATAGCTCGCAATCAAAGTTCATGAAATTGCCGTGTTGACCTCCGAGAGAGGAAAAACAGTTGTCAGGAATGAAGCTGTGCCGGTGTCGTGATCGGAGTATAATGAAAGACAATGAAAGGGGATAATAGGAGATTATTAATTCGGAACAAATTTGGAATCATTTGGAGGCTTATTTTTATTTTAAAAGTTAACTATGTCCTGTTGATGATACTCAAAGCACCACTGAATGCAGCGTGTATGCTGCATTGAGGGAAGGGGTCTCCCATGTCTCTAACACCCCTGTAACCTGTAAAAAAAACAAACACTTTTTTGAAAGTTTTAAGATAAGACGTCTGGAGGGACTTACTATTTTCTCACTGCTCGCTGTTCACAGGGTCCTCCCACCCCCCCCCTCTCTGTGCCGCCTCCTGCCTGTGTAGGTCAGGTCCCGGCTGCTGGAACGGCACATGCGCAGGAACGTCAGCGCCAATGCCCGCCCTGCTAAAGATCATGCTGTATGCCGACTTTCCCACGCATGCGCCGTTCGGAATGTTTTGTATTCCTAAATTATTTCCAATATTAACAAGGAACCATGAGCAGCCTATTGTGAAAGCAGGATGGGTTATTTCATTTAGGATCTGGGGAATTGGCAGAGTTAATGCCCATTGAATATCCCTGTTCTTGTACCTGCTCCTCTGTCAGTAATTTTACCAATTTAATAAAATTTGACAACCCCTTTAATCAAAGTTCCAATTCATTTCCAAAGTGCTTGTAAATCCTTGTAATTTACTCCTTAAACAGGTTTTCCACTACAAATGTGACCCCTTTCTTTTGTCCTAACTCTTCCTAGCTAACACGTTCCCAATATACTTAGGCTACCTACCCTGCTCCTGTAAGCTGATCTCGAAAATGCTCATAAATACCTTTATTGATTTTCTTTCTTTGATCTTTTCTGTCTGGAGACCGGAATCGGACCAACTGAGCATGGCACATCACTGGTCGGGGCTGCCCTCTCTGTGAGTGACAACAATCTGGATACGCATCCTCAGTTCACACTTCGTCGGTAAGCCAAATCTCTAAAACCAACTCCTCAACCTACCTGAATTCGACTCCACCAAAATGTACACCGACTCCATGACTCCGACTTTACAACCCTGCTTTCTTCTCAGCCACCACCATTGACAAACCCTGCTAAGTTGGTCCGAATCTGGTCTGCAGACTGGAAGATCAAAGCTACAACAACAAGAAGGGTATTTACGAGCCTCTTGGAGATAAGTTAGAGGAGCAGGGTAAGTAGCAGAAGTATATTGGGTTGGAAAAGTGCTACTTAAAAGTAGTTTGGATAAACGAAAGGTGATCACATTAGTAGTGGAAAACCTCTAAGGGTATGTGCACACTGGCCGGGTCATGGTCGGTTTAGATGTGTAAACCGCCGGTCGGTTTACATAAATTTCATGTAAATTTATGTTAATCCAAACCGGCGTTTGGATTAACATTGAAACCTATGTAAACCGACACCCGGTGTCCACACACCGGCGGTTTACACATGCTCATCCGTTGCTAACCCGCTGGGTTCCCAGCGGGGTAGCAACGAATGAGCATGTTCTATAAACCGGCCGGTTCTGCAGTGGCTGCAAGCAGAATCATATACTGCTTCCAGCCGCCGCAACACCGCCGGCGCTAACCCGCTGGCCACTTGCCCGGCACCCGCCCTGCACCCGCCCTGCACCCGCCGCACATACCCGCCAGGATGCCGGTGGACGGCACCGGAGCTTCCTGGCGGGTCCACCCAGCCGCCGCCGACCAACCCGCCGGCCAGTGTGCACCTAGCCTAAGTATCCTCTCTACTCTTAACGAAAAAAAGAGGTATTTTTCACTTTATAGTTTACATCTCATTATTAGCGGTACGATTCCTCAGATGTGGCCGGACTTCTAGGCGAGAGCTTCTCTGAAGCTGACTGAATTTGGTGCCCGTCTGTGATGTAAGTCTTCCTTTTCGAGCAGCATCATCGGCAAGCAGTCTGTTTGTGCCAGGAACCATACAGTTGTCCCAAACTGTTGGTCATCAGGAGCGCACAGCTCCCCGGTAAGCAGGAAGTCTGGAGGCCGAGGAGCGTTGTGCTCCTGAAGGAATAAAATATGTAACAATATAAAATAAAGTATTATCTAGCTAATGGGAAACATTTTCATCTAATTTTTATCATTTTTTGAGATTCTGTTTATTTTTAATTTGAAAGAATATCTTGACATTAGATTGTGATTTGTATTTTTTATTTTTTTCTACATTTCCCAGCTTTTTTTCTTTTTCTAGTAAATGGTGGAATATTTCTATGTAATCCCTATAAGTCTCTAAAGCCTCGTATGTATACCTGGAACCATTCTGTACCAGGATCTGGCTTTTTCTCCATTGTTTATGTATATCTGTAAACTACGAACAGCCGCCGCTAAAGATGATTCCACGACACTTGTAGAACGCAGATCCAGGAACTGTCTAAACACCGGAAAACGATTGTATCCTCCATCACTGGTGGTCCGCTCTTGTGTCCTTCACTGAGTGGGGCTGATTTAATGCTATGGCTGCACATTAATTGTACCCAAGCTTACGAGACCTGTCCATTGCTTTACTAGATTGAACACCGCGCTCCGGCACACCGGCTGACCCTGCTATCAGAATTAAAGAAATGACACTTTGATCGAAAAGGATATTACTGTAAGAGAGCAACGCGGCAAGACTATTAGTTGGAAACATGTCGCTCAGGATGATAGAAGGACACAAGTATTAAAGCCGAGGCCCAATTATCCTCTCAGAAGTGCCCGGTGTGCTTGGGGATTTTTCACACCGGTCTCTTGGTTAAGGACAAAGGAACTAGATCTGATTGTTGTTTTGTGGATCTGTAATTAGAACATGTACCGTATATACTCGCGTATAAGCCGAGTTTTTCAGCCCAAAAATTGGGCTGAAAAGTACCCCCCTCGGCTTATACGCGAGTCAGTGCTGTATACCGATGTATACATCGGTACACAGCAGCCCCCGTAATCCAGGGCCCCCCAGCCTCTCTCCGGTCACCTGGAAAGGAAACTATACTTATCAGTGTCCGCTGTCCGCGCCCGCTCGCATCTGCCGACATCGCGATCCTCCATCTTCATGCGGCGTCTTCCTGTTTCTGTGCTCGTCGCAGCAATGACGTAATTCCTTGCGACGCGCACAGGAAACAGGAAGACGCCGCATGAAGATGGAGGATCGCGATGTCGGCAGATGCGAGCGGGCGCGGACAGCGGACACTGATAAGTATAGTTTCCTTTCCAGGTGACCGGAGAGAGGCTGGGGGGGCCCTGGATTACGGGGGCTGCTGTATACTACCGCGGGGGCTGCAATATACTACCACTGGGGCTGTATACACTGCTGGGGCTGCCTGTATACTGCTGGGGCTGCCTGTATACTGCTGGGGCTGCCTGTATACTGCTGGGGCTGCCTGTATACTGCTGGGGCTGCCTGTATACTGCTGGGGCTGCCTGTATACTGCTGGGGCTTCCTGTATACTGCTGGGGCTGCCTGTTTACTGCTGGGGCTGCCTGTATACTGCTGGGGCTGCCTGTATACTGCTGGGGCTGCCTGTATACTGCTGGGGCTGCCTGTATACTGCTGGGGCTTCCTGTATACTGCTGGGGCTGCCTGTATACTGCTGGGGCTGCCTGTATACTGCTGGGGCTTCCTGTATACTGCTGGGGCTGCCTGTATACTGCTGGGGCTTCCTGTATACTGCTGGGGCTGCCTGTATACTGCTGGGGCTGCCTGTATACTGCTGGGGCTACCTGTATACTGCTGGGGCTGCCTGTATACTGCTGGGGCTGCCTGTATACTGCTGGGGCTTCCTGTATACTGCTGGGGCTTCCTGTATACTGCTGGGGCTGCCTGTATACTGCTGGGGCTGCCTGTATACTGCTGGGGCTTCCTGTATACTGCTGGGGCTTCCTGTATACTGCTGGGGCTGCCTGTATACTGCTGGGGCTTCCTGTATACTGCTGGGGCTGCCTGTATACTGCTGGGGCTCCTATATACTACCACTGGGGCTGCTGGGGCTCCTATATACTACCACTGGGGCTGCTGGGGCTCCTATATACTACCACTGGGGCTGCTGGGGCTCCTATATACTACCACTGGGGCTGCTGGGGCTCCTATGTACTACCACTGGGGGGGCCTGTATACCACACTGCTGGGGGCTATATACCTGTGCTGAGGTCCACCCTCGGCTTATACTCGAGTCAATAGGTTTTTCCAGATTTTTGGGGCAAAAGTAGGGGGGTCGGCTTATACACGGGTCGGCTTATACACGAGTATATACGGTAATAGAATGGGAGCAGTAAACTACGCCTATTTAGGAAGATCGAATACTGCGGTTTGTGAATATTTAAAAAAATATATTTTTACAATTTTTTTTCTTGACTACCGGTACTTTTTATATAGTACCACTTTGCATACACCATAAATACTAGTGATGAGTGAGTGCTACCATGCTTGGGTGCTCGATACTCGTAAGATGGGAGCGACTCGAGTATAAAGTTTAATGGAAGACAATGGGAGCTCAATCATTTTCTGGGAATTCTTTTCCATTGACTTCCATTATACTCAGTACTCGAGTTAGCTTCTCCCTTAAATCAATATAATCACAAGGAACCCTTTGCTTTATTATTATCGTGACATTGCAGTGATGAAAATAGTGCCGGTATTCTGAAATTGATGGAAGTTTGACCTGTAAGTAGTACTGGAAAACTAATTAAAAAATGAAGATGATTCCCATTAGTCTTCGGGTAATGAGTTTCCAGTTCTTGTTCACAGAGGAGCGCGGGGCGCTTATTGCAGATCATCTTTCCTCTGTTTACATCACACATGGCACCAGGAATGTTATCAGGATGATATACGGGTGAGCTCTCGGCCATGTTTATAGTGAGAGGAGTATTTAAACTATGTGGAAATTTGTACCTGTGAATTCCTGGAAAGCTCCCGGTCACGCATTGTCTGCCATGCCGGGTGGAGAAGACAATATACTCTGGAAATGTTGATGGTTGTCTTCTAGTGATGAGCGAGCACTACCATGCTCAGGTGCTCTGAATTGTAAACGATCAGTTGGACGCTCAGACAGAAGCGACTCCAGTATCGGAGTATAATGGAAATCTGTGGGAACCACAAATGCTCGAATTTCTTGTTGACTTCTGTTCTGCTTGGTGCACGAATCGAGCCCGTCCAAACATCCAACTGCTCGTTTTGATTCGCTAAGCCAAACGTCCGACTATTTAATTTCCCTGATTCTAATTCCACCAAAATGGACACAGACTCCAAAACCACAACCTATGCTGTGAAGTCAGTAAGCCAAACATACGACTCCACCCAAAACGGACACAGACTCCATGTCTCTGACTCCACAACCCTGGTTTTGAGCACCCGGGCGTAGTAGTGTTAGGCTGCTTTCACATCAGCGGTAGTTTGAAAATGCAGCAATCACGGTAAAAAAACGCATCTGTCGCATTTACCGCATAACGGCCGCGCTTGCGGCAAGCCCCATGCATTGTCTATGGGGATTGCGGTAAGTGTGCGGCAAGTGCGTTTTCTGCACTTGCGGCAGATGCGGCCGCGGAAAAAAACACGTCTGACCGCGTTTTTTTCGTGGCCGCAAGTGTCAAAACCACAACTATACTGCATTAGATGCGTTATTTTTCCGTGACTGCTGCATTTTCAAATTACCGCTCATGTGAAAGGGGCCTTAGCTCATCACTATTCTCTTCTAATAAGTAATAATTACCGTATATACTCGTGTATAAGCCGACCCGTGTATAAGCCGACCCCCCTACTTTTGCCCCCAAAAACTGGGAAAACTTATTGACTCGCCTATAAGCCTAGGGTGGACAATGCAGCAGCTACCGGTATTGAAGAATGTCAAAAATGAAAATGGATACGAATAAAATTTCGAACTTTTAGTTCAAATAAAAACAGTAAACTACCAATGCAGCAGACCATCATCCTATTATAAAGCCCCCTATCACTGGTATACAGCCCACCATCCCTGTATATAGCGGCCATCACTGGTATATATAGTAGTGCCCATAACTAGGATAGTCGCCGCCAGCACTGGTATACAGCCCCCAGCACTGGTATACAGCTCCAGCATTGGTATACAGCTCCCCTGCAGTGGTATACAGCTCCCCTGCAGTGGTATACACCCCCAGCAGTGCTATACAGCTCCAGCAGTGATATACAGCTCCCCTGCAGTGGTATACAGCTCCAGCAGTGGTATACAGCTCCCCTGCAGTGGTATACAGCTCCTGCAGTGGTATACAGCTCCCCTGCAGTGGTATACAGCCCCAGCAGTGCTATACAGCTCCAGCAGTGCTATACAGCTCCCCTGCAGTGGTATACAGGCCCAGTCACTGGTATACAGCTCCCCTGCAGTGGTATACAGCCCCAGCAGTGCTATACAGCTCCAGCAGTGCTATACAGCTCCCCTGCAGTTTCTATACAGCCCCAGCACTAAGTATAAAACCCCCAGCACAAGTATACAGTCCCCTAGCAGAGGCTATACAGGCCCCCCAGTAGGGGTTATGCAGTCCCCCCATCGCTTTAGAGACTCCTCGCTGTCGCTGCAGGAGCAGCAGAAATCTCACCCTCAGCCGTCCTCTGGAGCCACCGGGGGTCCTGGGTCCTTGGTCCTTATCTGTCCTCCTTCCTCCATCCTCGGTCCTCCGTGCTCTGTTCTCCCTGTATGCACGCTTCCCGTGCTGTGGGTGTCGCGGCAGCATGACGTCATCGCCACTGTGTCCAACCCGCCCACAGCATTAGAAGCGTGCATACAGGGAGAACAGAGCACGGAGGACCGAGGATGAGGATGGAGGAAGGAGGACAGACTAGGACCCAGGACCCCCGGTGGCTCCAGAGGACGGCGGAGGGTGAGATTTCTGCTGCTCCTGCAGTGACAACGGGGTGGGTGGGGGGGCGCACTGTATTATGCACGGCTCCCCCTTTCACTGATTGACAGGGGGAGCCGTGCATATTTAATGAGCGGCGTCACATGACCTCACGCTCCTATTCCAGCCTCCCCCAGCCACCTCCAGACCCCGGTTACTGTCTCTCCCCACTCAGCCAGTATATGACTCGCGTATAAGCCGAGGAGGGGACTTTTCAGCACATTTTTTGTGCTGAAAAAGTCGGCATTTATACGCGAGTATATACGGTAGATTTTCGGATATCTTTTGTCACACTAACCTTTTGGGTTAGAGTTGTGTCTTGACTATTACCCGATGGCTCTTTTGTAAAGAGGTCCTCCAGGTAAGGGTACTTTCACACTAGCGTTTTTTGATTACCGCATACCGGCTGCACTTGCGGCACAGTTGCGGCAAGCCCCATACAATGTATATGCGGGCTTGCGGCAGGTGTGGCAAGTGCGGTTTTGGCACTTGCGGCATGTGCGGCCGAGGAAAAAACGCGGCTGACCGCGTTTTTTTTCGCGGCCGCACCTGCCGCAAGTGCCAAAACCGCACTTGCCGCACCTGCCGCAAGCCCGCATATACATTGTATGGGGCTTGCCGCAACTGTGCCGCAAGTGCAGCCGGTATGCGGTAATCGCGGCAGATAAGGTTTTTTCACTGCATCTGCCGCGATTTTAAAAAAACGCTGATGTGAAAGGGGCTGATGTGGAGTAAATAGAAGCTAGCATGGCAGTCAGATGATTTCCATATGGCCCTATACATATCAAATAAAACATAGCTGAAGCATCCAATTTTGGCTGATCGGATGACCATTTAATGGGGGCTTCCCCAGTCTTCCTTGACAGATGTTGACGGAGAGATGGACCTGGCCTGCTAAATTTCGGCAGTCAATCTGTTTGTTCGGCTCAGAGATAAACCACTGTCATAGGGGTCTGGTTGCGGCACTCCCATAAAAAACAGCCCTTGGCCGAGCCCAGAAAAAGAAGTTGTCCTCTTATGACCACTTCTTAAAGGGGCTGTCTTGTATTAAGTAGATTGATCTTCATTGAGTAAAATAGGAGCTTTGCAACTAGGAGTGACTTATCAAAGCCTTATTGAGTTTTAGAGGTGTTACCTGTGACTATCTTTCCATACAAAAAGTAGGGTTGAAATCCGACTATTGTGACTGTGTACATGTATTGTTTCCTGAAACAACAGGAAGTACAAGTCTAAAAGCCAGTGGCCAATGTAGAATATAGAAGATTTCTATTTTTATTAAAGATTGGGCTGGGTAAATAGAAAAATTGGCAAAATGAAAACAATATCCTTGACTATAAAATGTATAGCCTATCCTTTAGGATAGTTCATCAGTATTGGTAGAGTTTTGACTATGGTTATTCCTAGTAATCCACTAATTAAAGGGGCTACAGCTGTCCCAGTAATTGTTTACCAGGCACAGCTCCACCCTTGTAGTCGTGGCTGTGACTGGTATACCAGCACAGTCACATTCATAGAATTAGGAACATCAGGTACTGACACCACTGAAAGTATTGAGCTTCCCTCAATCAGTAGAGTAGATATGGGGTGGTGCCCAGATTTGGGGTGGTGCCCATCCATTACCTATTGTAGGCCATTTATTTTGTAGTCCCCGATGACCCTGTTTCATTTTATGGCCACATTTTATTTTGGGCATGTTCTCCTAACCTAAAAATTGGACGAACACTCAGATTTCCGCCTTGGATATAAACTTGTTACTGAAAATTACAGGTTACATTAAATGAAGAAGGGGTTTATACAATTTTGGGAAGTTGAGGGAAAAAAAAAAAAAAGCAAATAAGCTGTAACCTGACATAAATGACTACATTCGAGTTGGTGGTTTTGAATTGGGGAGTGGTGGTGAAACTGGTTTCAGGGAAGGTGGGAAAGCATGGCCGGTGGCTACGCTAATGGGGAAGGAATGTGTAAGTCATATGCATCATTGACGGTAGCAAATCTCGGAGATGACATCACTTCAGCGAGCTGTGAATGTACTGACAGCTTGAGAACAGAGTGACTGCCGATCAAGACCCCAGCAACGTAATGTGTAGGAACTACAGAGCGGGGAGCCGCGGCATGTTCCTATAGATACCCCATGTTGATGTAAGGCCTTAGGTCGTGTAGAAACAAACTGACAGCACAATTTTTGAGTGTGCAGATCACCATGTGTCATATAAAATGTGCAATAGGTTCTATGTCTTTCCTTGATCGATGATTTCTGGGTCCTGGTAATGATTAGGTTAGAGCGCTGATTCAGTGTTGTAGACTGTAGTCCTTTCGTTATATTTCTATGCATGCACTCTTGGTCGCCTAGTCTTCATTGTAACATAGCTTTTAAGGTTGAAGGAAGACCTTAAGCCATCTAGTTCAACCCATAACCTAACATGTTGATCCAGAGGAAGGCAAAAAAAAACCATGTGGCAACACTAAGCTCCACATTGGGGGAAAAAATTCCTTCCTGACTCCACATACGGCAATCAGACTAGTTCCCTGGATCAACGCCCTATCAAAGAATCTAGTATATATAACTGGTAATATTATAGTTTTCAAGAAAGGCATCCAGGCCCTTCTTAAATGTTAGTAGTGACTCCCTCATTACACCATCATGTGGCAGAGAGCTCCATAGTCTCACTGCTCTTACAGTAAAGAATCCACGTCTGTGATTATGATTAAACCTTCTTTCCTCTAGACGTAGAGGATGCCCCCTTGTCCCAGTCTCAGGCCTAAGAGTAAAGAGATCATTAGAAAGGTCTCTGTACTGTCCCCTCATAAATTTATACATTATTTTAAGATCACCCCTAAGCCTTCGTTTTTCCAAACTGAATAACCCCAAGTTTACTAACTTGTCTTGGTATTGCAGACCCCAGGTCTCTGTAGGAGTCCAGCTCTGGACCTAATAAAAGTTCACATTTCACCTATGAGGGCCAGTCTGGGCACATACAGGGGTTAGTAGAACCCCTTTTTTCATCATGTAAATGCTGGTGGGTATAGTTTAAAATGCCCAAAGGGGGGTGACAGGTTCCCTTTAATACATCCCATTATTTTATTTGCCTTTGCAGCAGCTGCCTGACACTGGGCACTAAATGTGAGTTTGTCATCCACCCATACACCCAGGTCTTTTTCAGTGATAGTTTTGCCCAGTGTTTTACAATTAAGCACATAATTATACATTTTATTTCCTCTGTCCAAGTGCATGACCGTACATTTATCTCCATTAAGCTCATTTACCAGTTATCTCTCCCTCTGTACCAGTCTGTCACTGTTAGTTTGTTCATTGTATTTTTTAACTTGTTTGTATGTAACCCTTTCTCATGTACAGCAACATGGAATCAATGGTGCTCTATAAATAAATAATAATAATAATTTATCTGCCCAAGCTTCCAGTTTACATAAATCCTCCTGTAATATAAAATTGTCCTCCTCTGTATTGATTACCCTGCAGAGTTTAGTGTCATCTGCAGTTATTGAAATTCTACTCTGTATGCCCCCTACAAGGTCATTAATAAATATGTTAAAAAGAAGCCGGCCCAACACTGACCCCTGTGGTACCCCACTGTTAACTGTGAAACCCATTCTGAGTGTGTTCCATTAATTACGAACCTTTGTTTCCTATCTCTAAGCCAGTTCTTAACCTACTTACACATATTTTTCCTATTCCCATTGTTTTCATTTTATGTGTCAACTTTCTGTGTGGCATCGTATCAAAAGCTTTTGAAAAGTCCATATTCACAACATCCATTTCAATTGGTCCAGCCTGGAATTTACCTAGTCATAGAAGCTGATAAGATTAGTTTGACAAAACAGTCCCTCTTAAACCCATGTTGATATTGGGTGATGAGGTTATTCTTCTTCAGGTACTCCAGTATAGCATCTCTTAGAAAGCCCTCCAAAATTTTACAAAAAGTTTAAGCCTATAATTTCCAGGCTTTGTCCCCTTTTTGAATATTGGCACCACATTTGCAATTTTGCTCCAGTCAAAAAAACAAACAAACAAAAAAAAAAACTTAACGTCTTCACTCCTGGTCACCTAGCTGCCTCTTAGTCACCTAGCCTTCACTCTTGGCCACCTAGCTTTCATGCTTTCACTCTTGGGCACCTACTGCCTCTCTTGTCCACCTAGCTGCCCTCTTGTCCACCAAGCTGCCAGCTCTTGTCCACCAAGCCGCCAGCTCTTGTCCACCAAGCCGCCAGCTCTTGTCCACCAAGCCGCCAGCTCTTGTCCACCAAGCCGCCAGCTCTTGTCCACCAAGCCGCCAGCTCTTGTCCAACGCCAAGCCGCCAGCTCTTGTCCACCAAGCCGCCAGCTCTTGTCCACCAAGCCGCCAGCTCTTGTCCACCAAGCCAGCCACTGTAATATGTAAGAAAACATTGCAGTAAGTGTTCCGTTATCCTGCAGTGCCCCTGCAGGTGAAGTGGAGAATTACACCGTACTGATTGAAATTCCCAACCTGTGAAATTCTACATGGACTTGTCAGGTCCTCCCGAGTGAGATAACCCGGTCTTTTCCAGCTTCTGTTTTCCGTGGCCAATACATGGATATTTTCTTAGCCCAGGAGACATCGAGGGAAGTGTTGGGTTGAAACTGTTCAGTAAGAGGTCGTGCAGGGTAAAGAAAAGGTAGATTTAGGACACCCCCCTACTCTAGTGATCCTAGTGTTCTCATCCATCATGTGTTTATCACCTGGATTGGAGAGGAGTGACCATTTTGGGGCAACCCCTCTAAATGGCAGTTGCGAATAGTCCACATTTTATGGTTTCATTGGGATATTTTTGATTTTGATGTTTATTGGTCTTGGACAAATTAAAGTTTGTTATTCTGCCAAGTCCTAAAGGGAAATATCGGAGAGCTCCTGCGAACATATTCTCTCCAAATTAAGTCGTACTTCTAACTCGACACGAGGAAGTTCTGGAAGCCGCTCTTCACTTCTTAGTCATACTTTCCGGAGTCGTCTCCAAGATTTTCCAGTCTTGTCTCCTTTCGGCGCTCTAACGACCATGTGTCTCCGTTTAACTTGTGAAAGTGTTGAAATCTGTAGGGACACGGCGCTGGCTGAGTTCTTTATCAGCCAACGTGGATGTTCTGGGTTCACTGCGCCCTCGGAAAAGATACTGGGAAAAGATGTGAGTCATAATGAGCACATGTGGTCGCTGCAGGAAGACATCTAACCTCATTTTGGCTTTTTGTTTGTTCGGAGACTCCTTAACCGGTTACATCATCATTAATCTCTCTTCATTGTTCACCTAACTAAAAAAAATCCCAATAGTTGTATATTGTGGTTTTGCCATGATAAAGCTGCTTCACAGCCGCCCTGTACATGTCACCAATACTAAAGCATCAGCACTTTAGAATGAACGTCACACTTTAGCACAATATTATAGTTCAGTTCTAGAATACACCTTTCATAGTAGTCAAGGCCCATGTTTTGTTAATACCTTTCAATAAAACTGCTCCATATCTTGACATAAATGCTGGCAGCTCACGGTCACCACTAGGGGGAGCTTAAAGGGATAATCAGCGGTCCTCTGGCTGCAATTTAAAAAGAAATAAATAAAAAATACACTGAGCTTTACTCACCCTTCCCAGGTCCAGTACTAAATTCCCACAGCTTCTCCCAGTATTTATTATCTGCTATGCTGACATCACATCGACAGCGCTGCAGGCAATTGGTGAGCTCAGCGGCTCTAGGTGACTCGTGCCGTCTGCTCTGGGGGAGCTGCTGAGCTCACTGATTGGCTGCAGCGCTGTCGATGTGATGACACCAAAAGCAACGGCAGAGACTCCGCACTGGACCTGGGGAGGTTGGGAAAAAACACACTTTTCTTATATATTGTTCTCTCTGTATCTTTTCTCTTTTTTTCTTCATTTCTCACTTTGCCTTCCTTTTGGCCTTCCCATTCTTTTTTTTTTTCCTTCTTTCACTTTCTCTTTTGCTCTCACCCCCTCTTTTTGCTCTCTATTGCCCTCTCTTTTTGCTCTCTATTGCCCTCTCTTTTTGCTCTCTATTCCCCTCTCTTTTGCTCTCTATTGCCCTCTCTTTTTGCTCTCTATGCCCTCTTTTTGCTCTCTATTGCCCTCTTTTTGCTCTCTATTGCCCTCTTTTTGCTCTCTATCCGCCCCCTCTTTTTGCTCTCTATCGCCCCCTCTTTTTGCTCTCTATCGCCCCCTCTTTTTGCTCTCTATCGCTCCCTCTTTTTGCTGTGTCGCCTCTGCTTTTGCTCTCTCTTTCGTGCCTTCTTTCACACATTATTTTGGCTCCTCTCTTCTTTATCCATCTATACAGCATATCTCAATATCAATATATTACATGTAGTTACATGCACGTAGTGTGACAGGAGATTTCTTCAATCAGAAATCCCCTTGAGTGTACTACATACGGTCTTTCCATTTAGGCCCCTTTCACATCAGCGGTAAACGCTGATTGCGGCAATTGCGGTGAAAAAAACGCAACTACTGCAATTTACCGCATAACGGCCGCGTTTGCGGTTCACTTGCGGCAAGCCCCATACAATGTCTATGGGGTTTGCGGTAAGTGTGCGGCAAGTGCGTTATTTCCGCACCTGCCGAAAGTGCTGAAACTGCAACTACACTGCACTTGCCGCACCTGCCGCAAGCCCCATAGACATTGCATGGGGCTTGCCGCAGGTGAACCGCAAGAGCGGCCGTTATGCGGCAGCTGCGGTTTTTTTCACCGCAGCTGCCGCGATCAGCGTTTCCCGCTGATGTGAAAGGGGCCTTATACAGTTTTTTCATACCTTATTTTTTACGTCTGCATTTATCACCAGATTAAAGCTCTTCCACCTCTCACAGTGCTTCTATGGACCCCGATGTCACGAATAGTCGTTGCTCTTCTGGTCCACACTAAGTAGTTGTATTTATGCCTATGAGACTATTGAGTTTGCATCAGAAAACCCACGCCCAGTCTGTAAGACCGTAAAGGCCGGACATCTTACACCGGTAACGCTCCATCACCACTTGTGTAATATTTTTGATATTTTTTGGCTTTCGATGCGGCCCGGCCTGGTGATCCGATGAGAAACATAAAATCCGATTTTGTTCTGCGCCCGACGCACGAGCTAAACCGCAACCGCGCTCATTTATAATTGAAGCGAGTGTTGGACGTCCCTCTTTTTTCACATCGTATTTCTTTTAATTAACCTCCCTGAAGCAAATATCATCTTAAAGACAAGGCTGTTAATTCTAGTGAGTGATGTCGGTGGGATGTGTTATAATGTGCGAGGCCATTGGATGCCAAAGGGGTTAATTAGAAAACTGGAGGCTTAAATATCCTCTTTTGTCTCCTTTCTGTGATGCGGGTGTTTTCAGCTTTTTGCATTTACTTCTTTTTTTTAATACCTTTTATTTTCATTTTCATTTTGGAAATAAATAAATGGTTTGCAGCTATATTCCCTGTGGTTGGGCATAGCTGTTAACATTTCAGCAAGCATTGCTAGGAGGGTATGCATCAAATGGGTTATCTTACAAAATATTAACCTACCACTATAGATACGGCAGGTTCAGTAACTTCTTAAGGGTTTCACCATTTGGACTCACATTGATCCCATGAGGTTAAATCTGTTTTTTGCCTTATAATTAGTAATCTTGCAATTTCACACTGGGGCTTTTTTTCAATTCATACTTTCTGTCCTTTCAGGAAGAGTTTTCAGCAGTTTCCTTATCAGAGGCAGGAGTACAATGACTGATAACACCTCTATACACAACTGATAACATACCATCCACCATTCACAATAGGTAATGTCACCGCTCACCACCTCCTGTATAATGACTTCAACACCTCTATATACAGTAGATAACACAGTATCCACCATTCACAATAGATGATGTCACAGCTCACCTCCTCCTCCTGTACAATGACTGATAACACCTCTATATACAGTAGATAACACAGGATCTACCATTCACAATAGGTGATATCACAGCTCACCACCTCCTCCTGTACAATGACTGATATCACCTCTATATACAGTAGATAACACAGGATCCACCATTCACAATAGGTGATATCACAGCTCACCTCCTCCTGTACAATGACTGATAACACCTCTATATAAGATAAGATCAGATAAACTTTATTGATCCCGGAGGAAATTACAGTATTACAGCAGCAGAACAAAGATCAAGAACATTACACACTTTACAAAATAAGTCTATATGGACAGCAGTTGATAACACAGGATCCACCATTCACAATAGATGATATCACAGCTCACCTCCTCCTGTACAATGACTGATAACACCTCTATATACAGTAGATAACAGGATCCACCATTCACAATAGGTGATATCACAGCTCACCTCCTCCTGTACAATGACTGATAACACCTCTATATACAGTAGATAACACAGGATCCACCATTCACAATAGGTGATATCACAGCTCACCTCCTCCTGTACAATGATTGATAACACCTCTATATAGAGTAGATAACACAGGATCCACCATTCACAATAGGTGATATCACAGCTCACCTCCTCCTGTACAATGACTGATAACACCTCTATATACAGTAGATAACACAGGATCCACCATTCACAATAGGTGATATCACAGCTCACCTCCTCCTGTACAATGACTGATAACACCTCTATATACAGTAGATAACACAGGATCCATCATTCACAATAGGTAATGTCACAGCTCACCTCCTCCTGTACAATGACTGATAACACCTCTATATACAGTAGATAACACAGGATCCACCATTCACAATAGGTGATATCACAGCTCACCTCCTCCTTCTGTACAATGACTGATAACACCTCTATATACAGTAGATAACACAGGATCCACCATTCACAATAGATGATATCACAGCTCACCTCCTCCTCCTGATCCACCATTCACAATAGACGATGCTGCTCCCCTTCTCTTCACAATGATCTTTGTATACATACATTAGATATTTTAATGTAAAAGATAGGGTCAGTCTAATTATTCATGCTACATGTGGTGTTTCCTGAAACAGGAAGTTATAGCAAAAAAGAGCCTCGGTGTGAAAGTTGTAATAACTATTACGCTATTGGAAAAAATAACGCCCAACAAATTCTTAAAAAATACATATGACACTGCTGTGACTTATTGATGACTCATTCCATTTTAGTCCTGCAAAATGTTTACTGTATTTATAGATCCCCCCCTCCCTGGACACTTTCTCGGCTCCAAACACCTAAAAAACATAACAGAGGTGCTGCTGCTTTGGCGGATTGGGCTGCACCCATAATTTTGCCAACTCTACCGACAGGCCTTCGATTTTTGGGGGGCGCATCAGCTAATATGTTTTTACTTGTGTGCAAATATTCAAAAACTGTAAGTGCTGATTGGAGGGATGAAGAGAACCTTTCCAGGAGGGGTCACTGAGGAATGGAACAATTTGGAATTCTGAGATGTTTCATGGTTTCTAGCTATTATCAGGAGGCCATGCTATGTTCTGTGTATTCTCGGGGTGATCTGACTAGTAAATATAGATTTTCGGCCACATTTCACCCTTTAACTCTCTGACCGCGGTTGGCAATGTTGAATTACGAGGCTTTTTATATTCACATTGGTGTGTTCCCCGCTGCCTTAATTTCCCCGGATCACTAATACATTCAGGAGAGGAGTCTGATTGCACATCTCCCTTTCTCAGCCTCGTAAATCACAGGCCGGTGTTTGCAGCCTTCGGTTATCCGGTAATATACAGTGCGATGGGGGGTATAAATCACTGGGAGAGATGAGGGTGTATGTGACACTAGTAAGTAAATGTACCGCCACGTCTCTAGATTAGATGCGTACATGTCCAATCCCCTGTGTCGTCATAAACTGTGATCCATGTGCTGCATCCAACATACAAGATGATGGGGGTCTCGTACCCATACACCCAGGGGCTGGCTGACCCAGGTGTCCCCTCCCCAAGCCAGTGTTCAAGTAGCAGTTTTTGGGCCACCCTGCTTTCTGTCTCGGAGTTCACTGTTCATAGGCCACTGCTGTGTGCTTACCTCCAAAATTTACTAGCCAGCCCCTGGTCATACCCTCCTGTTCTTTCAGGAAGAGTTTTCAGTAGGCTCCTTATCATCAGAGGCTGGATAACAATTATAGGTAACACCTCTGTACCTATCACCTATCATAATTGACGATTCTGCTCCCCCTCCCTTCATAATGACTTTGCGCACACAAATTAGATGCTTTAATACAAAAGATGGGAGTCAGTCTTGTTTATTCACGCTACATGCGTTGTTTCCTGAAACAAGATTTCTGACTTTTAATAATTGTATCTGTTTATACACTTTTTTTTTACATGGGACTTCATTGTTTGTGTGTGTGTATCACACAATGCAAACAATGAAGTCCCATGTCAAAAAAAAAGTGTATGAATATTGTTAGTTATTAAAAGTTTGAAACCTTGTTTCAGGAAACAACACGTGTAGCGTGAATTAACACACTGACTCCATCTTTTGTATTGAAGCATCTAATTTGTGTGTATATATACTATTTGAGCAACATCTGAACTCAGTCCAGAAAAGCGCAACGAACATCGTGCACAGAACCCTCAAGCCCCCAACATGCCTCTGGCAGAGGACCCGAGCTTGAGGAAGGGCAAATAACCACCCAACAGGGGTGAGAAGGTAGTTTGTATGTTTAGTTTTTTTATTACAATATACATTTACTATTTATTTTTTATTTACTATATAAAATGGTTATGTGTAGTGTTTTATTAGTTGCCCCGATGGGAACTGTGATCACCTTAACGTTTCTTTTCGATTCCACAAAGAATACGAGCTATAAAACGTCTCTACAAATTCACAATTGCCTTTTAAAGAGCCATATTGGCAAAATAAGAGTCCAAATCTGTCCCCCCCCCCCCCCCCCCCACCATAGTCTTGTGAGCCTGAGAAGATGGTGCAATTATGGCCCTTCTGTGGTCTCCGTCTCCTTAACCTCCTCCTTGTCAAACATCCTTCCATACTGAGACACTTCCCCGGCTCCCCGCTGTACGGAGATGAAGGCAATCCAGCATGTTCTGATTATCTTGTCATAAGACAAAGGGCCTCCAAAGAAGACACAAGTGAAGGATGGGTCGTCGGGAGCCGAAAAAAAAAAAGGGCCTGGGGAGAAGGATGCAAACATCCCCCCCCCCCCGTACGATGCACGTGAAGCTCGGCTTTGTTAGGGAGATTGATGGGTCTCGGCAGAGCAGAGGAACCGGAGCAGGACGAGATGAGGTCCAGTGTTCTGTATCGCGGTTTTCATAGACCTCTCAAACCTAATGATCCGCCCAATGCCTTTATTTTATTTTACATTACCAATTAAAAAAAAAAAATCAATATTCATTACAAGACTTTAATATCTAAAATAGCCAATGAGACGCCCCAGACCGAGAGGAGCGGATTCACCCGCGTACTATCGTTTGTATGTATTTATACGCAGCCTGTGTGTATTAACGATAACACTCGCTCGCGAGAGACGTATGGACGGGAAGAAGGCCTCCGCCGGAGAGGATTCTGTCAGCTCCGGTACATAAAGAGCACATTTGGCGAAGAGACGCGTTAACGAAGTGGATGAGAGCGAGAGCAGATACAATGTCGCGTCCTAACGGCCTCTCTGACCTTGTTGCGCGTCGGCCGTTTCCTTTTCGGCACATCTGTTTGTGTTGACGTTATGAATGTACCAGTCTCGTCTCGCACATGATAGGCGTATTACGCTCAGCCGGGGCATTCAAGGTTAATAAAAACAAAATAAAACCTCGGTTCAGCAGTTTGTTTATGGATTAAGAGTACATAAGGCTTAATGGCAAGTAAAAGAGCAAAAATAGTGGGTACAAAAACAAAACAGGCAAAGGGTGGAAAGGTTATTGTGGTGCTTCATCCACCGACTCCCGTCTTAAAGACAGCTGTGGGTTGTCTTCTACAAGTTTTTGTGCAGTGTTTGTTTTTTCTTCGATTTTAAGATCTTTGCAATCCACATTGGATGACTTAGAAATGACTGATTTTGCCTTAGATAGAAGACTCGAACTTTACAGATTCCGTTGAGATGGGCACAAAAATGGACCTCTTCCAAAATTAATAAAGTTGGTTGTCCATTGTCAACTATTGGAGGTGGCTACCCTATAAGCCAATGTTGACCCTTTAGGTTTTTGGCAAAATCAGACTCTTTTCCACAAAGAGTCTGATTTTTCGGGGCTCTGCACTTGGGCATAATGATTTTCAGGACCCCGGTCAATCATCTTCATCGGTAGTCCAAGCAGGGTTGCCAACTTGACCATAATTACTCATTGATTGTGATCCAGGTCCATAGCCTATAACCCTGATATGAAGACATCAGCTGCATTCACTGTAAACTGTAAAATGATAATTATCAGAATAATCCTAATTTTTTTTCATCTTAACGTAAAAAAAAAAATTATGGGCCTCTTCAATTTTTTTAATGAACAGGGCAAAGTGTGTCTTTGGATTTCCAGATAGTTGGCAATCCAGAGTCTAAAGTCACTGTACCAGAGCTCTGTGAACCTTGTCTTCCTACCTTCCAGCATCGCTATGCATCTTGTCTGATCAGAAGGCCCATTGTAACGTAATAGTTGCAGCACAATACGCCAATGATGTTTTGCAGAGCCTACAAATCGGGAAAGGTGCCAGATATGACGGTAGGTAAAACCAATGGATATATGTGAGCTGTGAGATGACGAGGACCACAAACGTATATCGAGAACGGTTGCTTTATTCAACTCGTTTCAGAGCTATGTCCATGCTCCTCCCTCAGGAACCAACCGGTAGGTAAAAGGAGGTTCACAGGGCTCCGGTTAGATGGCATTGGTCTACTGGCACATGCCCAATGGATTAGGGTTTTATGAATATTTTTTTTAAAGCAAAATAGGCAAGCTGGCTTATGGAGGCTGTGCTTTTAGATGTTATTTTTGTCTCGTCCATGCAAAACGAATGTGATTTTATTATTATTATTTATTTATATAGCGCCATTAGTTCCCATGACGCTTTACATGATAGGAGAGTAGACGAGGACAAGTTCAATATATTCATGAAGTCCGTACACACAGCAACAGTAGGGAGTGGGATCCTGTCCTTGAGGGCTCACAGTCTATGGGGGACTGGAGGGGATACAGTAGGAAGGGGTAGTGCCGAGTCATGAGACAGTGCGGTGGACTGGGTCTCATTGCAGATTGTAGGCCTGCCAGAAGAGGTTAGTCTTCAGGTGTCTTTTGAAGGAATCCCAGGGTAGGCGAGTGCCCGATGTTAGTGAAGAGCGTTCCAGAGGACAGTGCATGCACGGGAGAAATCCTGTATGCAGTTGTAAGAGGGGAGTAGAGAAGGTGCTCTTGGGTGGAGCGCAGATTGCGTGAGGGTAGGTAACGGGAGACCATCTCAGAGATGTATGGCAGGGACAGGTTATGGATGGCTTTGTATGTTAAGGTTAGGATTTTGAAGCGGGATTTCTGAGGGGTGGGGAGCCAATGGAGGGCTCGACAGAGGGGAGAGACTGAGGAGTAGCGGGAAGACTGTTGAATGGGTCAGGCAGCAGAGTTCAGGATAGATTGGAGAAGTGTGAGGGAAGTAGCAGGGAGGCCGATTAGCAGGAGGTTGCAGTAGTCAAGGTGGGAAATTTTGAGAGCATGGACAAGTGTTTTAGCACCGTGTCGTGATCAAGGAAAGAGCGGATCCGGGAAATGTTTTTGAGCTGGAGTCGACAGGAGGTGGCGAGGGCTTGGACGTGAGGTTTGAAGGAGAGGGAAGAGTCGAGGATTACCCCGAGGCACTTGGCATGGGGGACTGGGGAGAGTGAGCAGTCATTGACACAGATGGATATGTCTGGTATTGTTTTATTTGCGTAAACAATCCAAAAACCCAACGAATGAGCGGGTTTTTTTTTTTTTTTTTGCTTCTTCGTCAGATTTTCATCAACCCATTTAACTTGTCGGATGTTTTAGGATGAGTCTTCTTATGCTAAATTGCCGATCTACTGGTAGAATTGTACCAATATACGCCAAGCAATGCTTCCTGGGGAAAAAAAACATGCAAATTACCATAACCTTCCTCCGCCAAAATTTAGATCATTTTTGTCATATTGGAAGAGGTGTACTCAGCTTTTTGCCCTGCATATAAGCCTCTCCCTGCCAGCTTGGCACGCTTCTAGAAGACGTGCATGGTTCACTCCAATATGAACGCCATGAACTTTTGAGTTATCGTGAATTATTCACTGTGGATAAACCCTAGGAAGAAGAAAATCCAGCATCCACAACAAATTCCAAGATGGAAATGTTGTCTTTATTTCCAGCACAAAACCCTACAAAACATATCAATAGAAAAGTAGACGAGTCTACGCGTTTCGGGCAAGGAAATGTCCTTAATCACGAGCATTCTAGATTCACAGTGGATACTCTGGAGCCAGCCTGTACTGTCGATCTTTAGTCATGGTCATAGTCATGGGGGGGTGGGTCATGATCACAAAGTCTCTAATATGTAATGGTACGTACATTTTTGTATTCGGATTTTTGCATACAAAGCGCATGTCTATCAGTACGAGCTCTCTGATTCGGGTCCAGTCCTGGACGCGTCTCCCACGTTTAAGTCCGGATCACAGGGTTTTGTAGAATATTTTCAGTTTCCTTTTTCTTGTAAATCCAGTCCAGTGGAAAAATAAACATGTGGAAATGCTGACAAAAGCTTAGAAAACCACCCAAAAGCCTCCTTTGTGCAGTGGATCAGGATTTTCGACCATCTGGTAACAATTGGTGCCAGTACGAAGATGTGCCAGGGATATGGGACTGGCTGTCAGGCAGAGGAATGGGTTTTTTTTTTTTGGTCCTTTTTTATGATCTCTATTTTTCCCAGCTACGGTAATTAAAATGCTCGAAGGCTTAAAATATGTGCAATGAGTTATATTTGACTTGCTGGATGTCGTCCGTGGTCAGTGCAGTTTAGGAAAAGTACCAGAGGTTCTATTTGGAATCCCCAGAAAATATCCGGTATATATGTTGTGTCATTTGCATTTCTTGTTGGGTGAGATCTGTTTTACTAATGTTTTAGCATTTTAGAATGAATAGTTATGGTGTTTTTTCTTTATCTTCTGGGAAAATACTCGAGATCCCCTATGACTTCCATTATAGTCCGTAAATTGAGTCGAGCCTGTCCAAGCTCATTATGAGTGCCGAGCACCCGAGCATGGTAGTGCTCACTCATCACTAGCTGTAATGTTTTACCCCATTATTCAGATATGTTGCCCATTGTGAATTTATTAAATTCCCATTTGGATATGGATAACCTCATGACCTTTTATCATTTCTGTTCACATGTATATGTGTTTGTATATTAGGCTTATCCAGCGGGATATATGTTATTTGTTGCGGCATTGCATAGAGCTTTTTTATAATAATTAAATAAATTATAACTAAGTTTACAGTAGAGGAGGCTGAACTGTGATGTTTTATATTTTCACTGCACGACAGTAGCTGTGCAGTCATCATCATTACCCTTGATACAAGCTTCTGTCCTGCTGGTTGGACAACTTTGGTGGTACCGTCCATGCAGTTGCATCCAGGGCTCTGAAGTCAGTCAGCCAAACATCCGACTCCTCAATTTCCCTGAATCTGACTCCAACTCCGACTCCACAGGCCTGGTTGCAACACACAGGAACATTTATCAACTGAGATGATGACTATCTTATCAGAGAACAAAAAGACATGGATGTTTGCAACATTTTTATTACTATTAATATATTTTTTATTTTCATTTGTAAAATAATGTAAAATCTGATTTAGGGTTCCCTGTATTCTAATGCTGCAGTTGAAAGGCGAGCTGCGGCGTCTCGTGTTTTTGCTGATGTCGGGTTATGTGTAATGACTACAGGTAGCGCCGTTTCCGGATTGTGCGTCACCACGTGTCTGATGTGATGCTCCTTTGTAGGATTGTAGCTTCAAAGCTCTGCATCTGTATTTCTCCTTACTGTGGTGTATTTTTATGTGGGTTAATAATATATCTTCAAGGGGTATTCCACCTCTTTTTACACACCCGCCACTGTTCATGTGATGAGTGTTGGCGCACCGTCATGCACACCCGGCAGGTATCCTACACCTGTCCTATTAATTAGCATAGGATAAATGCACATCACACGCCAATATGGTATGCGAGCGGCATCCTAATGCAGAGGCGACAGAGCTGGAATACCCCTTTAATCTGTGCCACGCCTGAGAGCAAAATCCACAAACATTAGAGCCACCAATGACATTACGGAAGAAAAATTGCAAAAAAAAAAAAAACACCTCTGTGATCAATTGTGTGAGTGGATCTTACATGATTACATTATTAGTGGTCAGATTAGAGGGGTATCTGCACACCCAGAGGGGTTTTTTTTCCCTTTACTTTCCAAATTCTTCACAAAATCTGCAAAAACTCAGTAAAGACTCCTGTTCACATGCAGCTTTTTTTGCTGCGGTCAAAACTTGCTTCTCACCAGTAATAAACACGGCCTTTTCGCAACGTTTTTGTCGCTTCTTCTGCAATTTTTGCATGACTATTACGTGTTCCTTGTTGACAGTTCATCTAAGAGACCTTTCACATCAGCACATTAACTCATGGCAGATCCTGCAGATTTTGCCACATCTGCCGCCTAATGGCTGACTTGCAGTGAGCCCCGTTCATTCTCTATGGGGCTTCAGGTCAGGTGCGGCAAGTGCGCAGAGTTTTACTGGATTCGGCAAATCTGGCTCTTGCAACAAAGGCAAATAACCGCACATGTCCGCAAGTCCCATAGAGAATGAATGGGGCTCGCCGCAGGTCAGCTGTTATTCGGCAGATGCCGCAAAGCTGCCGGATCTGCCGCGATCTGAAAGCAGCCTAATATGTAAAGCTGAGTGTATGTGTGTATGTACTACCCTCCAGGTAGCCCTAGCCCCTCTAAATAGCACCCTCCAAACCCACACCTCTTCCCCCCCCCCCCCCCACCCCAGAGGTCTCTCCAAGCCAAGCCTGCACCCCATCTCCCCCCAAAAGAACTCCCCACCAAACATGCCCTCCTCCTAAAAAAAGACGTCACCCGCAACCCCCACAAAAACCGCCCCCACCAAACGCACACCCTTCCCCCAACCTGCACCTCCGCTGCCCCACAAAAAAGATGCCCCCCCCCCCCCCAATACCCTCACCACCCCCAAGAAAGTGCCGCCCCCCCAAAAAAAGCCCCCTCTTACCCCCCAACCCCTGCCACCCCATCCCAAACCTGCACTCCCTCCCCAGAAACACTGCTCCTCCAAATCTGCGACCCCCACAGTCTCTATGCCCGAACAAAGCCGGGCTCTACAGCTAGTGGTTATATTCACCCCAAAATACTTAAATTCAGCAAAAATGTTTGTTGCCTTTTTTTTTTTATTTTTTTGCAGCATTTTTTTTCAATTTCTCGTTGCTTTTTATGGGTAAAAAAAAAGCTTCAAGAGCGGACGTGCTGTAGATTTCAAAACAGCGGTTTTCACTAAGGACAGCATGCTGTAAGGGTTAAAAAGCAAAAAGCAACTGTGCCTCCCTTATCAGTGCATGTGCTATGGTTTATGTAAACTAAAGGCTTTATCACCTGGTGATTACTATTACAGCCCCCTGCTGTGATTGACACCTCACTGTCGATGCACAATCTCTATAGAGAGTCTGGTGTGGGCGGGGGCGGCTCTCTCAGCTCTGCTGTGTTTCTAAAACTAAATGCTTTGATTGTGTGAGAACAGCTTCAGTCAGTAATCTATGTGATACATCGTTGGATTCAGGGTTTCTTTGCCTACATTGTGTTGCGATAACCTGCTGACAGATTCCTTTTAATCGAAGATTGCACACTTATCCGTTTTACTTAAAGGAATTGTCCACCATGCCTTTGATGCTTTAATTAAAAATTTAATCATTAATTAATTTTAAAAAACTTGCCGATTGTGCCCCCCGGTGCGCCTCTGTACCCCGCTGCAGGTGTTCCTTTCCTTCCCGATTGGCTGCAGTGGTCACCTGAATATTGATTATTTCTAAACTTTATATTTAAGGTATATTGTCTTCAGAATTATTTGTTGAACCACTTGGTGGAAATGTCTCGTTTAATGGAGAATATAGCGGCTCGATATTATCTGCTCCGTACCATCTGCGGTATAATTGTACGTCTGCAACTGTACATGTGTGAGTAGTTTGCACGATTACCTTCCCTAAGGCTTTGTACTTTAACTACTTTGTTCTTTTTTTTTTTTTCCCCCAGTCGGTTGGCATTCTCATTATTTTTATTTTTTTTAATGTATGACGTGTTTGAGGGTCTTGTGTGTGACATTGCGGCTGGTAATTACGCTTTTCTTCTCCCTCGGGCAGAAATTTTGTTCATTACTTAAAAGAACATCCACTAGTTTAGTATTACTGGAAATGACCTATTGGGCATAATTCAATTTATAGGCTTTAATTCTTGGTGGGTTGTATCTTATAGTCGTGGCGGGGTCTTCACACGAGAATAGAGTAAAATGCAAGATAATCCAATTAAGCTGTGATTGTGAATCGAGGTTGGAACATTTTAAATTTGATCTGTCACAAATCTGATATTAAGCAAGCCGGGTTCTAATTTGTACCTAATATTTCTAATATTTGGGTAATCTATGCTTCCAACTGCTAGGATTAATCATTGTCTTAAAGCGGCTTGTCATTATTACACATTATTATATAACGGCTTCTGTGAACTAAGATTCCCGGCTGTGATCAGATTGAATTTCAACGTTGATCTTCAATACAAAGAACATGCGATCTGTGGTGCTCGTCAACGTTGAAGAGCACCACAGCTCACATGTCCTTCATTTTGAAGATCAACATTGATGAGCACCACAGCTCCCATGTTCTTCGTATTGAAGATCAACATTGATGAGCACCACAGCTCCCATGTTCTTCATATTGAAGATCAACGTTGATGAGAATCACAGCTCCCATGTCCTTCATATTGAAGATCAACGTGAAAGAGCACCACAGCTCCCATGTCCTTCATATTGAAGATCAACATTGATGAGCACCACAGCTCCCATGTTCTTCGTATTGAAGATCAACATTGATGAGCACCACAGCTCCCATGTTCTTCATATTGAAGATCAACGTGAAAGAGCACCACAGCTCCCATGTCCTTCATTTTGAAGATCAACGTGGAAGAGCACCACAGCTCCCATGTCCTTCATTTTGAAGATCACTGTGAAAGAGCACCACAGCTCCCATGTCCTTCATATTGAAGATCAACATTGATGAGCACCACAGCTCCCATGTTCTTCGTATTGAAGATCAACATTGATGAGCACCACAGCTCCCATGTTCTTCATATTGAAGATCAACGTTGATGAGAATCACAGCTCCCATGTCCTTCATATTGAAGATCAACGTGAAAGAGCACCACAGCTCCCATGTCCTTCATATTGAAGATCAACATTGATGAGCACCACAGCTCCCATGTTCTTCGTATTGAAGATCAACATTGATGAGCACCACAGCTCCCATGTTCTTCATATTGAAGATCAACGTGAAAGAGCACCACAGCTCCCATGTCCTTCATTTTGAAGATCAACGTGGAAGAGCACCACAGCTCCCATGTCCTTCATATTGAAGATCAACGTGAAAGAGCACCACAGCTCCCATGTTCTTCATATTGAAGATCAACATTGATGAGCACCACAGCTCCCATGTTCTTCGTATTGAGGATCAACATTGATGAGCACCACAGCTCTCATGTCCTTCATATTGAGGATCAACGTTGGTGAGCACCACAGCTCTCATGTCCTTCGTATTGAAGATCAACGTGGAAAAGCACCACGGCTCTCATGTCCTTCGTATTGAAGATCAACGTGGAAAAGCACCACAGCTCCCATGTTCTTCGTAAGAAATATCAAGCTTCATGACTAAAAACTTGAACTTTTTTTCTCCGACATTCCAACCACAGATCAGGAGTCAAGATATGGTTGTATTGCGGCTGGCGCTCAAAGTTAAGATGCCCATAAGCTGTAAACAAAATTTGGTGGAATCCATTGGTGGTGTTGAGGTCCACCTGGCTCCACCATGCTAGGAGAAAAGGGGAGGATCAATCTGTTGTTGGCATACCCAAAACAGTGTTGTTTTTTTTAGGACAATTGGTACATTTATGGAGGCATCAAGAAAAATAACCGATTGTGGAATAAACAATTGGCTGACTTATTTCATATATATGGCCACCTTTGGGCCAGGGCTGTGGAGTCAGAGTCGGTGTCCATTTTGGTGGAGTGGAATTCAGGGAAATTGAGGAGTCTGAGTTGAATGTTTGGCTTACTGACTTCACAGTCCTGCTTTGGGATGCACTCAAGTTTTTACATTGTTTGCACAGCCTCTTTCTGTTCTAGTACAAAGAGTGGACCCAAGTTGGCCGGGACATGAATAAATGATGTCCATGTGCCCTAAAGGGTCATATCTATGCGGTTTGTCACGGTGAGATAATCCCTTTAGGCTAGGTTCAAATGGCTACTTTTTCATGGTTTGTGTATTGACCATGGGTGTAGGTATATATGAAGATGTCAGTTCAGGCTTGAAGATTGGGTATTCAAATACCTTGAAGTATGTCTCTCTGGAGACATACTAAAGTCGAGAATAAGACTTTTTGCAAGGAAAATAGGTTATATCTCAGTGCAGGGGTGGAAACCATGATCTTGGTAATGGGTGTTGTTTTTTTTTTTTTTTTTGAAGATCTATTTACAAGAGTGTTGTAAAAGAGAGCTGTAGAGTCTGAGTCTGTTCCCTTTTGGCCTAGTCGGAGTTGAATACAGGGAAATTGCGTAGTCGGAGTCATAGGTTTGGCTTACCAACTGCACACCCGGGCTGTGGGGCCAGAGTCATGAAATTGGAGTCAGTGTCCATTTTGATGGAGTCTGAGTCAGGCAAATTGAGGAGTCCGAGTTGGAGTCAGACGTTTGGCTTACCGACTCTAGTCCCGACTATGAAATAACACTGAGTAATACTCGCCTTACTTATCTCCATTATTAATGAGTCGTCATTAGGGATGAGCAGATCACTTTACTCAACCACAGCTAAAGGTCAGTACCTCTCCACGCAAATCTCCTTACCCTTGGGGGTCCCAGGCTCCGCTTATGATTAGCCGAGCTGGCGCCTCTGTGCCAAGAAAAATGTCATCATAGGAGGAGTAGGGATTGGTAAAGGACAGGTGTACTCTTTTTTTTTTTTTTTTTTTTTTTTTTTTTTTTTTTTTTGTAAGTTTTGACCATTGTAAGCTCTTGTTAAAAAAGTTACAACCTCTTATGGTAACATCGAAAATGTACTCGGATACTTGTAAGACATCGTTGTCATAGTACGGAAAGCTTTTCTTGCCACAAACCAAACGAAACACGCCTTAATGAAGTAAAATCTTTCTTGTTTAAGAAGTACAGGACTAGAGCAAACTCAAAGACCTGGCCAAGAGTGTGACCCCTGTCTATCAATATTTATGGTGGCGCACCATTCCTTTTCTAGCCCGAGGGCAGTGTTACGGCAGCTTCTGTTCTGCTTACCATCTCCTCTTACTCGCTCTAATAGCTCTCTAAATTGAGGCCCTACAGCCAATTTCTAAATCTCAATACAGAAAATATTATAGACCTTTTGTGTATTTGTTTTATTATTTAACCTTGGCAGCGGCGTGAGGTTGCACACTTGGCAGAGCCCTCTATGACGGGAAAGGAACTTTAAAAAGACTTTAGAAAAGTTGTGACTTTGGAGTCTTATTAGGTAACCCACAGTCGGGTGTCCAAGTTGATGAGTTGGAAAAATAGGTTGAGCGTAAGGGTGTAAGAGGCCTGGATATTGGTAAAATTGTTATGATCGGGTCAGAGCTTCTCCAGCATGATATAGTCTTGTGGGGCGTTCCGGGTATGCCAGTAGTTATAACCAGAACTGTGGAGTCGGTGTCTCTTTTGGTGGAGTCTGATTCATGGAAACTGAGTACGGTAGTCTCAATTGGATATTTGGCTTACAGACTTCACAGCCATGGTTGTGGAGTCGGAGTCTGAGTTGGTGTCCATTTTTGGTGTAGTTGCAGTCGGAGTTGAAGTCAAATTCAAGGAAATTGATGAGTTTGAGGTTTGGCTTCCTGACTTCATAGCCTAGGGCGGTGGAGTCAGAGCCATAAAGTCGGGAGTCCATTTTGGTGCAGTCAGAGTCGGAGGTTTGGCCTTCTGACTTCACAGCCCTGGATATAACCTTCCAAAAAGTGGTCCAGGAAGGAGCAATCATATACCCAACGATGAGCTCATGGGTGCCTTGGGTTGGAGTGAGTGAAGACTATTTGCAAAGTAGAGCAGCTATACCGCAAATCGATGAAAAAATGATTGCTGGACGCCTTTAGCGATTTTGTGCCTCGACGGGTCAGAACTATTCCATAACCGGGATAAATTCATGAGGAGCCGGTGCAGCCTCTGAGGCGCGAGTAATGTGATTAGTTTCTACTGAATTCATATGCTGTGTACATAGCCGTAAGGTTGACACTTGTACTTAGCGAATTGATAGGCTGGATGTTAGGAATTGGATTATATTCATGTTTTATTAGAATCCTAGTTTGTTCAGGGATGTGTTTATTTTATGGACTATTAAGCCTTTATTTCATGGGCGTTGCTATCTGTCAGCTAGAGTAAACCTCCCAAACCGCATAAATGGGCCTGCAGGTCTTTGAAAGCTAAATCCATCGACCCCCTTTATGTCTTCTATCTGTTGTTTCTTTCCTAAGAAATCAGTGTTTTTAATCCATGTGCAGTAAGTGCTATGAGCATGGCAGAGCACTCGACGACCCTCAACTTTCTAGGTTGTTTTCCCGTCTAGCACCTACCTCCGTAGCTTGATCAATAACTCACTTAATTAACTTGTCTGCTAATGAGGCTGGTGCTGGGCGTAGGAACAACCTCAGGAGGAGGAGTCTGTCACGCCCAGAGCACTTTACACCTCAGCAGCAACAGATAGAATATATAAAGGGGTTAATGGATTTGGATTTGAAAGACCTGAATGCTCAACTGGGAGGGGAGGTTGATATTAGTGATATAGTCCCATTAACCGGCTGCCATAGAAGTTATTGCCCAGCTGACAAAAAGCCGACTGACTCATTTCTTTGAAGTTTTATTTGCTATACATTTTCCCTCTGTGTTTTTGAGTCCGCTGACGTATACAGAAAACATGAAGCGTTTCCATTATTGGATGAGCGGAGTCATAACCCCTTTTTGTATTGTCCGGTCTCAGTACATAGACATGTTAATACCTGCTGATCTCCGAGGGAAAAGCTGCCAGATCCTCTGGATAGTTTCTAAATGCTTCAGAGCTCTCATGTGGGATTATTTCCAGTGAATTTAATATCTCTGGCATGGAGTAAATTGGTTTTAGGAATATAAAAAAGGTCGCCAATCCCAAGGTAAACGATCTGTGCGGAATTAATGTCTATATCTAATGAAAATGTACTCACGTTAGGTTCTAGTCAATGTGTTCTCTGTGTGCACTGCATGACTTTATGTATTGCATTGGAGCGCTATGTTGTAGGGAACCCTGAATCCCCGCTCTGTAGAACCACCTAAGTCTATTAAAGAGGTTGTCTACTACTTTAACATTGGTAACCTATTCTTAGAATAGATAATATCTGATTGGCAGGATACAGCGCCTGGCACCACCGCCGATCATGTGGTCCCGGTGGCGGTGGCAGCAGATGCCCGGAAATGCTCAATTCCAGAGCTGCTCCGCCTTCTGATAGTGGTCGTGGCTGGGAACTGCACATCCTATTGATTTGAATGGGGATGTACAGAAGACTGAGCAGCTCCGAAACTGAACACCTGCTGTCACTGCCAGCACCCAAGAACAACTGATCGGCGGGGGTGCCGAGTGTTGGAACCTGGCTAATCAGATATTGATGACTTATACTATTGTAAAAGTAGTGGACTAATCTTTATATGTCCACTATGAGGCTGTTGAAATGGGGTTAGGAGACCCACGGTCGGTCCATTTTTTTGACCATATTTGAAGCGGCCTTAAAAGACCACCAAGATTGTTTTGGCAGACTTCTAGACTATGCAATACTCACTGGGAAATAACAGAGGAGGAAAGCAGGAGCTGTAGTGCCGCCTATTGGAAAGAGCAATCTTTTAAGTCGCTATCGACCCTTTTGAAAAGCCTTGGCACACAACTTGCGATATAAAGGCAATCATGGATCTCCAAATGCATACATTTTTGTGCCGTTAGAGGACTTGTCACCCCCCTGGTGCATGGCAAACTAAATGCAGCATGCCTGCTGCATTCAGGGAAGGGGTCCCGCATGTGTCTAGCCCCCCTGTAAGCTTTAAAAAAAGACTTTTTCAAACTTTACAATTAAGAGGTCGCCTAGGTGGGATCTTATTAAGAGGTCCTGGCTGCTGGCACGGTCCTCCAGCCTCCTCCTTCTGTGTTCTGCCCATTCTATGTGTCTGCCGCCGCCTCCTCTTGTTCTGGGTCTGCCCTCCTCTTCTGCTCCTTGTGACGGCAGGAGCAGAAGAGGAGGGCAGACCCAGCGTGAGAGGAGGGGGCAGACCCAGCGTGAGAGGAGGGGGCAGACCCAGCGTGAGAGGAGGGGGCAGACCCAGCGTGAGAGGAGGGGGCAGACCCAGCGTGAGAGGAGGGGGCAGACCCAGCGTGAGAGGAGGGGGCAGACCCAGCGTGAGAGGAGGGGGCAGACCCAGCGTGAGAGGAGGGGGCAGACCCAGCGTGAGAGGAGGGGGCAGACCCAGCGTGAGAGGAGGGGGCAGACCCAGCGTGAGAGGAGGGGCAGACCCAGCGTAAGAGGAGGGCAGACCCAGCCCTCCGAGAAGACATGCTGCATTCAGTTTTGCATTTAGTTTGCCATGTTCCAGGGGGGTGACAGGTCTTCTATAAACTTGTGACGAATCTTCAACAGGGGGTTTAGGGGTAAACACTGATTTAAAGCAGACCAAATAACTGGAGCGCATGATCTGTACAGCTTTCTGTCCCTGAGCTCCTCCAATGCCACTGCATCATCGTACAGTACATAGCTTGGGCCAGCGGCGCTACTATGTCACTGGACCAAGCTGTCAATTTGCAGGACCACACCGTCCTCTGAAGGTAGAGTAGCACTGGGTTTCTGAAAATAATTCAGAAAAACCCTTTAAAGTGTGGTGGCTTACAGGCCATGCAATGCTTCCTTGGAAATAAGATATGCAACTAGAGATTCCCTTGGGGCTTTTTTATGCCAAGTCATGTGGAAAGGATCAATGGCTTCCAAGGCTAGACCGCCAGTTTCCAGTTATTGGAGGTCCAATTTCTATCTATGTATCCCCTTCATTGATTACACTGGTCAACAGCATTTTTGGTGCCAAAGATATTTCATTGAATTTAGGGTAACTTTGGGGTGCTGATTCTGAATATGTCATCAGTTTTGCCAGATTGGCTCAAGTTTTTGAGATTTTTCATAAAATGTGTAACAAAAAAGACGTTTTTTGCTACTTTTTTAACGAAGTCTGTTATGTTTCTTCTATGTTTTGTCAGTGTATATTCACCACAAATGTAACAGAATGAGTCTGGATCGTTAAGACAACTTCTTCTTGATGAGTTCATGCTTTTCACTGGACAACAGACAACAACATAAAGTTAGTGCAAAAATCAAGCTATGAACAAACTTTTAGAACACTAATTAACACAAAACTATATTGAGAACTGCTCAGTTCAAGTACTAATCCAAAGAAATTAATGAGATGATGCGTCGCATTTACCAACAAGTGCTATAAATAAGATACCAAAAATCTCAAAAACTTGAGCCAATCTGGCAAAACTGATAGCATATTCAGAATCAGCACCCCAAAAATACCCCAAATTCATTAAAATATTTTGGGCACCAGAAAAAAAAATTTTTTTTGTTGACCTGTGTTATCAGGCCAAGTGATGTACATTGGGTAATCAGCTGATCGGTGAGCGTGCCAGCTGATATTGGGGGGCCATTGATATCAAAGTCCCGGAATGCACCTTTTGGAGTTATGGAGGTACCCGACCTATGTTTATGTCATAAGTGTTGGAAAGAGCTCCACAGTCATCTGCTTTTATGAAAAGAAGGAAACACGGTCCTTCATGCCTATGGCATCAAACTGTAAAACCATCAGTTAGTGAAATATGTTAACTGCCCAGCAAAATGTCCTCCCTACTCCATCACAGCACGAGGATGGGATGTTACCTCTCAAGGAAAGGTCATCGTGACACAAGGTATTTCTGATAGTAAAAAAGGAAGAATTTTACTTATTTTGTATGGGGGAAGGCGCTATCTGTTCAGCTTGTTACTGGTCATGTCTGTGTTGTAGCTCTTGGCGTGTTTGGACAAGACGTGTAGGGAGGATGTGGCGTTCGTTTTATTTTTTTTACCTCCCTTTTCCTCTTGAAACCTGTTCTGTAAAGTTGTAAGGTGGAATGTTCAGCATTATGTGAAAGTGAAATGCTGCTCCACCTAATTTGTCTTGTCCTTTTATCTTCACTTCCATTAATTTACAGACCGGAAAGTTCCCTTTTTCTTTTTCCCTTTGCCTTACGAGTCAAGATTGTTCTAGCTTTCTGTATTACGGCCAGAGAAACCGGATCCCCTGTGGTCCTAGTGTACTTGGATCCTTGTAAAACCCTACGACGATCCATGTCCCGGTCAGTAGGGCTTTAGAGGTACTGGCTGTAGTTGACCGTAGTACAGCCTCCGCCTTAGAGGACGTTGTTTTTGACCGTCTGTAGTATCAATCCAGCACTTGGAGACTGTAAAGACTCATTTAGATGTTGGTGATATTCTTCTCGTACACATAAAATGGTATGAGGTTCACCGGTGTCCTTCAACAGAGTATCGTCAGAATTTGGTCAACGTCCATTTTTACCATCCCTCTCCTATCTAACCGTTTGCGAAAAATGGAAAGTACACAGGTGGATCCTTAGACTTGCACTGCCGAATTTGATCCCATAATCGGAGCAATATCAGCTTTTATGCTGACCATTCAGTCCAAGGAAATCCGACCCTTCCCATAGATTATCAAATAGAACTCATACGTGAAAAACTGAAGTCTGAACGAGTCCCAAAAATATAGAAAATATCCCTGACGTACCGTTCTAAAATGTGTAAAAAACCTTTATCATCTTCTATTTCGAGATCACTTAAAATTACAGGACCTGAGCCTGAGGCTCTCTTACGGAGATATTTCGGTCAGGTTTACTCATGTCATGAAGACCTTGTGTGACTTTACTTTTTAAGCCTGGTTGGATTGAAGCATTGATGTTAGATGGTGATTTATATCCACACAAGGTCTCTTTTTGACATCACTGCTACCCAAGAGGATTTTAAAGGGTAGAAAAAGTAGGCTGAACATGCCAACCATCTAAGGTGGGCATCGGCCTCTTGACTGTCTCCTAACAGATAATGTCGGGGAAGAGAAGGATCCAGTTATTAGAATTTCAGTAGCCTATCCTTGTGTCTGGCCATGAGATGAGACTCAACCAGAAGAGGCTTCTCATAAAGAACGTAAGGTCATCCGAGCAGTCATCGAGAGAGAGCTCCCTACTCAACGTGTATGGCCAGTTTTAGAGTTTTCCAATAAATAGATCAGTGAGAATATCTGGAGCAAGTTTAATCCATTATGCCAGCTATTAATTCTTCATATAGCTTTGCGTGTGTGGTCAATACTTCTCGGTCCTTCACCTTGACATTGAGGTAAGTTGCAAACTAAAGGGCTTATATAATTTATAAAAACCCAGTGTGAGATACCTTTTTCAGTACCCTAACGTATTAATTGTAGTTGAGAGTACCCAGAATATAGACTACCTTGCAGCCCGTTGATGGCAGTGACCGTTGTGTAATTCTTTGTTTCCCCTGTAGAGGCACTGCATGGAACCTGAGCATTTGGGAGACACTCTTCAATGTGCCGATCATTGGATGAGTCTTACTTCTAAATTTATAGTCCATCTGCATGACAAATAGTATAAATGTGTATATATATATATATATATATATATATATATATGGGAGGTGCTATCTGTTAAATGTTATTTTTGTGCTCCGTTTGTTAGGTTTTCTACGTTTTGATGTAACATCCTTGGCGTATAATAGGAAAACCTCCGCGCTCATTGCGAGCCACACTCTTAATGGAGATTACTTAGTGTTTAACTTTTTAATGGTAAATTACTTGAGAAAGTAATAAAAAAAAATAAATTCCCCAGCTGCTGCGAGGTTTTAGCTTTTAATTAGTTTTAGATGTATGTTGATCGGCTTTGATAAACTGGTAAAGAAACGTTTCACGGTTGAAACTCACGTCCAACCTTTTCCCCCTTCATCTGAATAACACAAAAGAGCAGAGTGCAGTCCTGAGCGATACGATGCTAATTCAATCTTAATTGCGTTTTTGTCTAGCAGGAACTCAAATGGGAGCTCTCCGGAGCGTTGGTCTTTGACCTGTAACCCTTCAGCTACTTCAAAACTGCAATTCCCAAATGCCTCGATACCTACCTTACGGGTCAGGTACCATTGCCATATGAAGGGAGGTAAAGTAGTTGCACAGAGGTTCCGGAACACAAATGTCCTTTGCTTCCGTCCCTACATGTAGCCCAGTTGGATAGTTTGGGCCAACCACAAGGAACATGGTTTAGGCCAAGTGTCGAAACAGGTTGGATGATCCATAGGCAGGGTTGTGGAGTCGGTAAGCCAAACATCCGACTCTACAATTTCCCTGAATCCAACTCCACCAAAATGGACTCCACGACTCCCAACTCCCAGGGCAAATATCCGACTCCAACTCCTCAATTTCCCTGAATCCGACTCCACAGCTCTGTCTATAGGGAGATTGATACCCTACTTGGATGTCCATTTATAAATTAGGGTCATGCAGAAGATTGTGCCCTGGTGGTCCTCACCCAGCCATGTCTTCTACACTTCTGCTCTAGATAACACAAGGGAAATTTATAACTGCCCGTGTCCTTCCATTACCAAAAGATTTTTGCCTAGGGCCTCGGTATTGGTTGGTCCCATGTAAAATAAATAAATATATAAAGCTGTTGTCTGCAATATTACCTTCTTCATTTGTATTTATATATTGTTGCCATATAGAAAGCCGGTAGGTCCTCCAGTGTGAGGCCATACTCCTCATTGAGGTCAGCCACACTACTCTTTTTGGAGGCCTGACTTTTACCAAACACTAATCTGCTCCTTCTTGACATGCCAATGTAATACTATAAAATTAATTTTCTAGTATCAGAGTTTCAGAACATCTCAGAATTTGGAAGACCCACCCAGGGACCAGGGCTGTGGAGTTGGTAAGCCAAAATGGACACAGAATCCGGCTCCACAACTCCTACTCTACAGCCAGGAAGCCAAACCTCCGACTCCTCAATTTCTCTAAATCCAACTCCACCAAAATAGACACAGACTCTAGTCCTCGGTAAGCCAAACCTCCGATTCTAGACAAAATGGACATCTACTCTGGCTCCATGACTCCAACTCTACAGCCATGGTGTGCAGTCAGGAAGCCAAACCTACGACTCCTCAATTTCCCTGAATCTGACTCTGGCGCCACCAAAATGGACACCGACTCTGACTCTACAGCCCTGCCTGGAACACCCTGAGGGAACACAGTTGTGGCCTTTTTATTGCTGAGTAACATAGACCACACTTCGGGCCGACTCGTTATTGCATTTTTGCCTGTTGATTGAGTTTTTTTGTGCTTTCTTTTGTTTGCACCCTATTCACCTCTCCATTTGTACCCTTTCTTGAAAGTCTTTTTTAATGTGTTCGCTTGTGTTGTTTTCTTTTTAGTTTACCACTGTGGGCGTTATTTATGGTTTTCAGATGCTTTTGCCTGATTTATTGCTCGCGACTTTACAAGAGTGGTAAAATTTGCCTTAAATGTTATGATGTAGTTCAGCTTACCCCCACTTCCACGGAAAGTGGTATTTGCATCAGCTATTTAACTTTTTTTTTGAAGCGACTCTTGCTCCATTTTGTTAAAAATGTGACTTTTTGCAAAAAAAAATAGGGTTAAAGACGAGAACAGAATGTTGGCCATCATTTTTAAGTATTTGCAGGAAAAAAATAAAAATTTGCCATGAATACATCTCATTGTTTAGACCCCCAAACACCTTTTTTCTATTTTCCACTTGTTTTTTCCCCTGGTCTCCATGTTTCTTGTGACTGAGTTATACATGGTGTCTGGAGGTGAAGGAGATGATCTCTTCTCCAGGCTCGGTCAGGGTCGGTGACATTGGGGCATAGGGTTGTATTACCAGAAATGAGTTCTGCAGATGAAGAAATCCCACCTGGTTTTGGGCTTCTTTACTGGAACGACGGCCACTTATTCTTTATAGATCCGGTTGAGGTTGTGGTATTTTTAGAGATGAACATTTTCAGAAGCATCAAACCATTTTCAGACTTCGTCTCATTGTGTTTCTTGAATTGACCTTGAGGTTATAAACCTATCGTTATATCATATAGATTTTACATCTATCTACATCTGGATCAAATATGGACAAATCGTAGCCAGGTCTAGAAACCAGCATCTACCCACTGTAGGGCTGGTTCTGCAATGTAGACAAGGATAAGTTAGGTTGGCCCTTCAGAACTTTCCCTATTTTACCCCAACTTACCCCACGTTGTCAAATTTGGTCTTCGTAGTTATATTAGTACCCCCAGCTATAGTCCCTTAAAGTTATGAAAATTCTTCAGTTGTAGTGAGGGTGCACGTCACTGTCTTAGTTGACAGAATACATCCTATTCTCCAGCTTGTCCAGTAATCATGGCCAGGAGCTCTCCTACACCTCCCCAGTAGTCACAGCAGGGCTCTCCTACATCTACCCAGTAGTCACAGCAGGGCTCTCCTACATCTACCCAGTAGTCACAGCAGGGCTCTCCTACATCTACCCAGTAGTCACAGCAGGGCTCTCCTACATCTACCCAGTAGTCACAGCAGGGCTCTCCTACTTTTCCCCAGTAGTCACAGCAGAGCCCTCCTACCTATCCCCAGTAGTCACTGCAGGGCCCTCCTATTTATCCCCACTAGTCACAGCAGGGCCCTCCTATTTATCCCCAGTAGTCACAGCAGGGGCCACCTATTTATCCCCAGTAGTCACAGCAGGGGCCTCCTATTTATCCCCACTAGTCACAGCAGGGGTCTCCTACTTATCCCCAGTAGTCACTGCAGGGGTCTCCTACTTATCCCCACTTGTGGCAGCAGGGGCCTCCTATTTATCCCCAGTAGTCGCAGCAGGGGCCTCCTATTTATCCCCAGAATTCACAGCAGGGTTCTCCTATTTATCCCCAGTAGTCACAGCAGGGTCCTCCTACTTATCCCCAGTAGTCACAGCAGAGCTCTCCTACTAATCCCCAGTAGTCACAGCAGGGCCCTCCTACTTATCCCCAGTAGTCACAGCAGGGCCCTCCTACTTATCCCCAGTAGTCACAGCAGAGCTCTCCTACTAATCCCCAGTAGTCACAGCAGGGTTCTCCTACTTATCCCCACTAGTCACAGCAGGGGTCTCCTACTAATTCTCAGTAGTCACAGCAGGGCTCTCCTACTTATCCCCAGTAGTCACAGCAGAGCTCTCCTACTTTTCCCCAGTAGTCACAGCAGAGCTCTCCTACTTATGCCCACTAGTCACAGCAGGGCTCTCCTACGTTTCCCCAGTAGTCACAGCAGAGCTCTCCTACTTATGCCCACTAGTCACAGCAGGGCTCTCCTACGTTTCCCCAGTAGTCACAGCAGAGCTCTCCTACTTATGCCCACTAGTCACAGCAGGGGTCTCCTAATTCTCACTAGTCACAGCAGGGCCCTCCTACTTATCCCCAGTAGTCACTGCAGGGGTCTCCTACTTATCCCCACTTGTGGCAGCAGGGGCCTCCTATTTATCCCCAGTAGTCACAGCAGGGGCCTCCTATTTATCCCCAGAATTCACAGCAGGGTTCTCCTATTTATCCCCAGTAGTCACAGCAGGGTCCTCCTACTTATCCCCAGTAGTCACAGCAGAGCTCTCCTACTAATCCCCAGTAGTCACAGCAGGGCCCTCCTACTTATCCCCAGTAGTCACAGCAGGGCCCTCCTACTTATCCCCAGTAGTCACAGCAGAGCTCTCCTACTAATCCCCAGTAGTCACAGCAGGGTTCTCCTACTTATCCCCACTAGTCACAGCAGGGGTCTCCTACTAATTCTCAGTAGTCACAGCAGGGCTCTCCTACTTATCCCCAGTAGTCACAGCAGAGCTCTCCTACTTTTCCCCAGTAGTCACAGCAGAGCTCTCCTACTTATGCCCACTAGTCACAGCAGGGCTCTCCTACGTTTCCCCAGTAGTCACAGCAGAGCTCTCCTACTTATGCCCACTAGTCACAGCAGGGCTCTCCTACGTTTCCCCAGTAGTCACAGCAGAGCTCTCCTACTTATGCCCACTAGTCACAGCAGGGGTCTCCTAATTCTCACTAGTCACAGCAGGGCCCTCCTACTTATCCGCAGTAGTCATAGCAGGGGTTTCCTATTTATCCCCAGTAGTCACAGCAAGGCTCTCCTACTAATCCCCAGTAGTCACAGCAGGGCCCTCCTACTTATCCCCAGTAGTCACAGCAGGGCCCTCCTACTTATCCCCAGTAGTCACAGCAGAGCTCTCCTACTTATCCCCAGTAGTCACAGCAGGGTCCTCCTACTTATCCCCAGTAGTCACAGCAGGGGTTTCCTACTTATCCCCAGTAGTCACAGCAGAGACCTCCTACTTTCCCCAGTAGTCACAGCAGGGCTCTCCTACTTATCCCCAGTAGTCACAGCAGAGCTCTCCTACTTATCCCCAGTAGTCCCAGCAGAGCCCTCCTACTTATCCCCAGTAGTCCCAGCAGAGCCCTCCTACTTATCCCCAGTAGTCCCAGCAGAGCCCTCCTACTTATCCCCAGTAGTCACAGCAGGGCTCTCCTACTTATCCCCAGTAGTCACAGCAGAGCTCTCCTACTTATCCCCAGTAGTCCCAGCAGAGCTCTCCTACTTATCCCCAGTAGTCACAGCAGGGTCCTCCTACTTATCCCCAGTAGTCACAGCAGGGCTCTCCTACTTATCCCCAGTAGTCACAGCAGGGTCCTCCTACTTATCCCCAGTAGTCACAGCAGTTCTCTCCTACTTATCCCCAGTAGTCACAGCAGGGCTCCTCTACTTTTCCCCAGTAGTCACAGCAGGGCCCTCCTACTTATCCCCAGTAGTCACAGCAGAGCCCTCCTACCTATCCCTAGTAGTCACAGCAGTTCTCTCCTACTTTTCCCCAGTAGTCACAGCAGGGCCCTCCTACTTATCCCCAGTAGTCACAGCAGGGCCCTCCTACTTATCCCCAGTAGTCACAGCAGGGTCCTCCTACTTATCCCAGTAGTCACAGCAGGGCTCTCCTACTTATCCCCAGTAGTCACAGCAGGGTCCTCCTACTTATCCCCAGTAGTCACAGCAGTTCTCTCCTACTTATCCCCAGTAGTCACAGCAGGGCTCCTCTACTTTTCCCCAGTAGTCACAGCAGGGCCCTCCTACTTATCCCCAGTAGACACAGCAGGGCCCTCCTACTTATCCCCAGTAGTCACAGCAGGGCTCTCCTACTTATCCCCAGTAGTCACAGCAGAGCCCTCCTACTTATCCCCAGTAGTCACAGCAGGGCTCTCCTACTTATCCCCAGTAGTCACAGCAGGGCCCTCCTACTTATCCCCAGTAGTCACAGCAGAGCTCTCCTACTTATCCCCAGTAGTCACAGCAGAGCCCTCCTACTTATCCCCAGTTGTCACAGCAGGGCCCTCCTATTTATCCCCAGTAGTCACAGCAGGGCCCTCCTACTTATCCCCAGTAGTCACAGCAGTTCTCTCCTACTTATCCCCAGTAGTCACAGCAGTTCTCTCCTACTTATCCCCAGTAGTCACAGCAGGGCCCTCCTACTTTTCCCCAGTTGTCACAGCAGTTCTCTCCTACTTATCCCCAGTAGTCACAGCAGGGCTCTCCTACTTATCCCCAGTTGTCACAGCAGGGCTCTCCTACTTTTCCCCAGTTGTCACAGCAGTTCTCTCCTACTTATCCCCAGTAGTCACAGCAGGGCTCTCCTACTTATCCCAGTAGTCACAGCAGGGCTCTCCTACTTATCCCAGTAGTCACAGCAGGGCCCTCCTACTTATCCCCAGTAGTCACAGCAGGGCCCTCCTACTTATCCCCAGTAGTCACAGCAGAGCTCTCCTACTTATCCCCAGTAGTCACAGCAGGGCCCTCCTACTTATCCCCAGTTGTCACAGCAGGGCCCTCCTACTTATCCCCAGTAGTCACAGCAGAGCCCTCCTACTTATCCCCAGTTGTCACAGCAGGGCTCTCCTAGTGTTCCCCAGTTGTCACAGCAGGGCTCCCCTACATCTTCCTCGTAGGTGTTGGATATATTTCGGCAGATGCTAATATAATTCAGGTTAGTGGTCCGGGCTGCAGACACCCACTGAATGAGCAGAATATGATAATTAAGCTTTTCTTGTGTATTGTTGTCTCACAGAAAGCAGAGATTTGTACCATGTTTGGACCTCATTGTCTTGTATACCTTATTATTCAGTGATTAACATGATGAACCCGGGACATGCCCTTTAGATGACTATAATATGGACTCTCTGCTTGAAACACATTTTTCCAGCCAGGTAACCCAAGAAAAATGGCTTTAAATTGTGCTCGCACCCCGGGCTCCTAATAAAAAGAAAAGTATCCGATGGAGAAGTCTTTAAAACAATAACAAATAACCGCTGTGCTTTTTACGGGCATTATTAATTTATGCCGTTTTCATTGCAGTTCTTAATTGAGCAATTAGTAGTCATGAGCAGTCACAAAAAGCTGTGTTACAAGCTTTTTACTTTGAAGATAAGAGGACCATTAAGCCTTTTCCTATTCCTATCAGTAGAACAACGCATCGGGGGAGGGGGATGGAGTTGGAGGAATTTGCACAGGTGTGCGCAGGTATTCCTGGAGCTGGGGGAGCCAAATGCTATTACCTGTTGTGGAGGAAATTTCATCCACCTGGGATTCAGGGATTAAGTCTTGGATTGCAACCATTTGCTCAAATTTCATTTCCTAAACCTTATCTGCAAGAATGTCTTTTTGTTCCGAGACCGGGATGGAGGGAAGAGAAGCCGCTGTCTGTGCCACAAAGACCCTGATTGTGTGTTTACAGATGGAGCCAAAAGCTGGTATTACAAGTGTGGGCGCGGAGATTGGAGGCGAGGAGGAGGAGAGACCGATTGGCCACAAGTTCAGGATTTAGGTTTTTATCCACCGGTTGCAGTTGATGGAGCGCCTCTATGTAGGATGCTCGAGCCTAGGTACAATGAGATTATGTGCACACGGGGTCTTTCTGTTGAGTTTTTGGACCAGAAACTTAGCCAAAACCCTCCTCAAAAGCTATGTGCACCGGTTTACTGAAATGGCTTTGCTGTCCCAACTGCGGATGCTCCGCTGCCGGCACCTCAGCCAATGCCTCTCCATGAACACCTTCTTTTCCACCACTTCAGGGTTTCCGAACGTCCCAAAGCCAAAAACTCATCTGATTCTTTTGCCTCCAAGAAAAATTCCATGTGATCCGAGCCCAATGGTTTAGGATGAGTTTATTATTCAGCGTTGAGCTGTTTAGTTGGGGAAGAAGGGCGTTATCTGTGAATGTTGACCAGTTTGTTCTCACCAGGACTGTGCAAATAGGTAAGCCAAACCTCCGACTCCAGCTCAGACTCCTCAGTTTCCCTTAAACAAAGTCCACCAAAATGGACAATCGACTCTACGACTCCAACTGCACAGCCCTCGTGTGCAGTCGGTAAGCCAAACCTCCGACTCCAACTCCGTATCCTCAATTCCTCTGAATGCAACTCCTCCGAAATGGACACCGACTCCACAGCTCTGACTCCAGGTCATTGGAGTCATCAGACTCCGGGTGTCCAGTCAGTAAAGGTACTGTTACACGCTTCAAGGTCGTTAAGATATCAGCAACGATCACATGGCCCGCCCGGTCGTTAGGACATCTTTTTGAGATCGTTGGTGAGATGTCACACGTGTAGATATCGTGAACGACGTACCAACGATGTGGCGAGCAGCTGTTGTTCGCACAACCCAGGGAACGATACTTGTTCACTGCTGTGAATAGGCAAAGTTGTTAACAACATCGTTATTGCGGTGTCACACACAATGATGCAGCAGGTTGGCTGATCGTGGATCATCTGATTTCAGGACATGTTCTCAAATCTGCGATCAACGATCCAATGATTTATCATAGTCGTATCTCGGTGTCACGCAACAATGTCCTAACGATGTCATTTGAACGACCCCCAAACCCGTGACGTTTGATTGATATTGTTCACGATCTCGTACCGTTAAGCCAAACATCCAACTCTGACTCCTCAATCTCCCTGAATTCGACTTCAACTCTGACTCCACCAAAATGGCCACTGACTCAAACTCCACAGCCCGGATTTCCACAATAAACTAAAAAACAAAATGTTCACTATAACTATTATCATCTTTGTTCATTCCTTTGTGAATACTTTCTATCAGAAGGACCTAAAAGCAACTAAACTAGAAAAAAGATAAACTGATCAATAAAAGAAAAAAACTCCGATCCTGATGGATTATAATCGATTTGTCTCATCTCTACAGTAGCATACTGGAATAAAAGGCAGGTTTGCAGTCCAGGATAGTGGCAATCACAATGCATGCCTTAGCAAGTGAGGGAAAGCAAGTTCCAGCACCTATAATGCTGGCAGAATGCTGATGAGAGGAACTGCCCATTTAAAGAGAGTTGATGGGAGTTTGCAGTTCTGGACAGTTCGGGAAGTTCCAGGACGTATTATTAGACTTAAGTGCACACAAATCATTTTTAACTTGATGGTGGATAGATTATGGTTTTCTACCATTTTTAATGAAATAATGAACACCTTAAAAGACTGTTTCACACATGTTTAATACAGCAACATATTATGCGCTCATATTGTATTGTGTGAAAATGGCCTAATAAACTATTTATTAGAGCAGTTGGTAGCGAGCATTGCCCGGTGCCAGTGTAATAGATAGGCCGTGATTTGTTGTCATTTATCTTTACCTGTGCAATGCTAAGTTGCTCTTGGCAGAAGAACAAATAGAATATATTACGTCGGTGTATGAGCGCGGCTCGTAGCCTGAAACCAGCAGAAACTATTACATTGAGATATTTTATAGCAGTTGATTGCTTTCTTTGATTAAGAATTAATTGGCTTGTGCTGGATTGACTGTAAATAATGCACCTATTTCCGAGAAACATATGGCAATGAATGAAGTTGTTGATTTTAAAGCCTTTTGTCTTTGCCGTTGGTCTTCACATTTTCTCTGTTGCGTTTCCATCCCTTGTTCTTGTAAAGTTAGATGATAAATGGAGTATTGAGGTGTCTGTCCCCTGTATATTCAATAAGGTATTATATAGCACATTGGCTTTATATGACGGTTGGTTGGCCGGTGGCTGGAGCAAGACCATCTGTCTAGAGTAGCATGGTTAGATGACGTCTCTGGGGAAGTCATTGCAAATGCTTTGCCAAAGTCAGTAACATGGACTCCTTGTGGACAGTTATGTGATGTGGCCATTAGTGGGTCACAATAAAATAATATGGAACCTCCGATGAATGTAAAGCCTTATGCATTGGAAAAGCTATGTGCAATGAGCCTCTAGTTGGCCAATTAAAGTATCTACTCTCTGTGCTGCCATGGTCTACCAGAAAAAAAACTAATCAGAGAGCTATGTGCCTATAGTGTGGCCCCCTCAGTTAGGGTATGTGCACACTGGTAGGTTTACTGCAGGTTTAGCAGCGGAAACCGCCGGTCGGTTTCCATGAGGTTTATGTAAATTTATGTTAATCCAAAAGCGGCTTTTGGGTTAACATATAAACCTGTGGAAACCGACCCCCGGTGTGCACACACCGGCGGTTTCCACATGCTCATCTGTTGCTAAACCGCTGGGTTCCCAGCGGGTTAGCAACGAATGTGCATGTTCTATAAACCGGCCGGTTCTGCAGCGGCTGCAAGCAGAATCATGTGCTGCTTCCAGCCGCTGCAGAACCGCCGCCGCTAACCCGCTGTGCACCCGCCGCAAACCCGAGGCACAGCCGCAGCACATACCCGCCAGGATGCCGGTGGACGGCTCTAGAGCTTCCTGGCGGGTCCGCCCAGCCGCCGACGACACAAACCCGCCCACCGTGTGCACATAGCCTAACTGTATAGGGACCCTGAGAGTTGCAAAATATATTAGGCTGAAGTTATTGAAAATGGATGATTTAGACCATAATAATTGTCCATCAGGTAAAATTAAACAGTTGCCAACCGACCTGAGACGTCGGCCGTCCATTCTCTTGAACTGCCTGCCGTCCTGTCTCGTGAGTTGCCGGCTGTCCCGTCTGTTGAGCCGATGACCATCTATTCTCTTGAGCCGCCCCCGCCGTCCCGTCTCTTGAGCCGCCGTCCCGTCTCTTGAGCCGCCGTCCCGTCTCTTGAGCCGCCGCCCGCCGTCCCGTCTCTTGAGCCGCCGCCCGCCGTCCCGTCTCTTGAGCCGCCGCCCGCCGTCCCGTCTCTTGAGCCGCCGCCCGCCGTCCCGTCTCTTGAGCCGCCGCCCGCTGTCCCGTCTCTTGAGCCGCTGCCCGCCGTCCCGTCTCTTGAGCCGCTGCCCGCCGTCCAGTCTCTTGAGCCTTTGATCGACGTTAAACAAAAGATCCTTCAAACAATTACAGATTACAAATTTTGTGAGTATGTCAAAGAAACTATCAATTGTAACAGTCAACATGTATAAGTAATGACAAATTTGGCGTAATGCTTGATCACCATTTTCATCAGTCTTCCATCTTCATTTTAATCTGTATGTCACCATAGAACTAAAGAGGCATTACCAGTTGGAGTACCAAGCTACAGGAAGGTTTGGTGTAACATTAATTGCCCAGCTTCTACCTCATATTTGGGTTTTGATTTACGGTAAGTTGAATGTGACCTTGGCGTAACGAAGTTTCATCAAATTCCGGGTGTGACCTGTGGTGAACACGATCCACACATTACTCTTCTATGGAAATTGACCACCAAATAATTTCTGGTCTTAGTGCGAATGTGCCGGAAGACTTGTGGATCTCCAGCCCATGGTTGACTACCAGCAATTTTCGGCTATTCCTCCTCCTTCTGAACGTGACTCGCTAGATCTCCTTTATCATAGCCTTGACCTCTGATTTCGGGCATAAGATTTCCTAGAATCATGGTGCGTAATGTTGAGTGTGTCCGGTAACCCAACTTTTTGTCCTCAAATGATGTAACGAGTACTATAAAGCTACGGATCTTTTATACATTGGTTTTCGGGTCTGGTATTGTGTTCCCACGATATGTATTCCTGCTGTAAAAGTCACACGTTATACTGGAATTGGCCGCTTCTGTTTTCTAAATGTGCGGATTATATGTAGGCGATGATAAATGTAGCGTTTCTCATCTTATTTTCCTGTGTATAAATTATATGTAAACTTTATTTTTCCATTTTCCCAGTCGGGCGCTGTCTGTCAAGTCTGTTGTGGTATTACATGAACCGTACAATTATATCATGGCGTACTGGTTATATACACTGCTGGATGGGGAGGGTTGAGCACTTGGTAAATGCTTTGTTAACTCTGTGTGGATTTACTATAGTCCTATGTGCTTGTTTTCTAGCTGCGATATGCAACAATGAATGCAAGAATCTATAAGATTTGTGATATCCGTAGGGATCCTTATACGTTTGGTTGGTGCACGTTCACACAGGTCGTGTTCCATGTCAAAATCCATATAGAGATTTTCTCCAAAAAAGTCTCCCATTGTTCTCACTGATATCCTGTAACCCTCCGATCTGACTACAGCATGGTCTTCTCTCCGCGAAGTGTGCTGCTTTTGTAGAGCCTTAGTGTGCCGCCATATGACTTGATAGGATGCTGCATTACAATACAGTCTTCCCTAGAAACGTTAATGCTTTAAATTGGTGTTTCGGTAAAATGTTGTTCCCTGTCCACTTCAACAGGGGTGAAGCTGAGAAAAACCGAATACAGCGCTTTATCACCGGCGGTTCCGTAGAACATGAATATACTCAACCTCCGCTCAACATGCTCAACCTCCGCTTCATTCATACAGCGCTCGGGATCGGTGGGAGTCATGTCAGTCGTATCCTCAACAATCTAGAAACCTTCCCTTATATAGGATAAAGTCAAAACTTTCCACAAACCCTTTAAAGGGGTTCTCCACTACTAGGACAACCCCTTCAGAATCCACTTATTTTGCCCAGTTAAAATAAAGGACCCTTTACTCTCCTACTGTGCTGTCGCTTCTCCAGTTGGATGGAGGCTCACGTGACATTGTGACTTTATGGAAGCCCCCGTCCAATTACTGCCGGCTTCCTTTTCTCCACTTTAAGACCAAAAGAGTTATCAACAGGAGGTGAATGGCAGATACAGTATCACTTGCTGTTGGTGGCTCATTTGGTTTGAGGGCGGGGAGAAGGAAGACGGCAGTGATTTTGACGTTATGCGGACCCCCCCATCCAGTGTCACCTGAGCCCCAAACCGCGATTACTGATGATGTTAGATCGGCAGCAGCACGGGAGGGGAGTGCAGGATCTTTATTTTTCATGGTGGATTCAGAAGGGGTTGTCTTAATAGTGGATAACCTCTTTAAGAAATTACTCACCTATTACTACTCATCCTATGCTGTACATGTGCTTTGTTCAACCAGGGACGTCGGATACGTTTCTGGTTTCAGTTGTCAGTTGTCAGACTACAAAAAGTCTAGCAGTTATCACTAGCGTGCGATTCGCAGGATGGGAGTCCATTGGGTATGTCCGCAATCCCAGCCCTGAGAACTGCCTTTTACATCCATTGCTCTCAATCTCGGTTTGGAGCAATGATCATGTTGTGTCTACCTGGCTAATCAAAGGCATCAGGGATGCCGGGAGGTATAAGGTGGTTTTTGAGGCTCTCGTCAAGTGGTCACTAGTGATGAGCGAGTACTACTCAAAATGAGCAGGTTGGAAGCTTGGGTGACCGCAACTCAAGTTCTGAGTATAATGGAAGTCAATGGGAAACTCAAGCATTTTCTTGGAAGATCTTCCAGAAAATCACTTGAGTTTAACGTTGACCTTCATTATACTCAGAACTTGCGTCATGCCCAACCGAGCGTCCTTCTTGCTCGTTTCTAGTACTAAGCACTAAAGCATGATAGTGCTCGCTTATCACTAGCGGTCACAGATAATTTACTCTATTTATCCCCTCTCCTGCTAACGATCCTTTAATGTTGGCTTCAGGGCTGTGGAGTCGGTAAGCCGAACATCCAACTTCGACTCCCAACTCTTCAATTTCCCTGAACCCAACTCGGACTCCATCAAAATGGACACCGACTATAGCTGTGAAGTCAGTACGCCAAACATCTGACTCCGACTCCTCAGTTTCCCTGAATCTGACACTGACTCCGCAGCCCTGGCTGGCCATATGGAGGACCATTACTAAGAGGGCCCAAGAATATACACGCATGAAGACCAAGACGCCATTCATACAGCCTCTGTGCACTTCACACCTTCGTAAGGAATATCTTGAAGGCTTTAGGTCACCTCTTACCGGAGGATCTCTTCAGTCTAGACTCCGGTCTGTCTATAAAGTGGTTGCGGTGGGAAATGATGGCTCTGTAGACTCGTCGGAGTCTGATATTGGATCACTGACTTCGCCTGATACGAGATAACTGTGCAATCTCTGTCGTCTTATGTTATTTGTGGTGGTTAATTTATTCTGTCGGGAAAAGTGGATTTGCGTTTGACCTGGTTTATTGTAACCAACTGTGTGTTTTCTATTTTTCCTTTTTTACAAGAAGAATTATGCATTATTGAGTCTTTTAAGACATGGGAATATTCTGTCTGCTTACAGTGATCAATGCGAATAGTCATTTCCAGGAACTCTTTGTAGTCGTAATGATCTCAAAAAGCCCGGATGATATGGAGACATGAAGAAAAAGTAAAAAAAATAAAAATAATAGTTTTCTGTTGGGGACGATACGAGAAGCTTTTGGTTTAGCGTTTAAATCTCTATTATCCTTATTAAATTTGGTAAAGCGTTCAAAGTGATTTGGACACGTAAAGCGCATTCAGCCCTCCAGCTAAAGCACTGTTTCGCCGTGCCAGTCATGTCTGCTTCCACCGAACATTGCAGCTGCCAGTGACTGGGAGACGCACGCCCGGACAAGGATTCACTTTTCTTAGTTAAACTTTGTCCTTCCTTGTTTGGAGTGTTTGACATAATTCAGAAAATAGCTCATAGTTCTCCGAATTGTTTTGTTTCTGCGATGATTTTTCTTAGAATTTGGCCACATTTACTTACATTTCCGACTTCTCAAAAATATTTGCCCATCATCGACTCGTGAACAGCTCTTATAGTGAATCCGTCGCCAGGCTTTATCCTCCGCATCTGAGAGCAGCATAATGTAGAGACCCTGATTCCAGTGATGTGCCTCTTGATGGGCTGCTTTCTGTAGTTTTGATAAAATCACACACTTATTACCTGGAGATTCTCTAGTGGACTCAGTATCTCGTGCCGTGTAGTCATCCTGCTCTGTATAGCCCCACCATCACCACGGATTGGCAGCTTTCTGCCTGTGCACAATGTACAGCTGCCAATCTGATTCCAGTGATGTGTCACTGAGCTGCTTGCTGTAGTTTTGATAAAATCATACTTTTCTTGCAAGAGGACTAGGTATCTCATGCCATGTAGTCATCCTGCTCTGTGTAGCCACACCTTCACGCTTGATTGGCAACACTTTGCCTATGCACAGTGTACACCGAAAGCTGCCAATCTGATTCAAGCGATTTGTCACTTACTGAGCTGCTTGATGTATGTAGTTTTGATAAAATCACGCTTTTATCGAGGGCTGTGGAGACGGTAAGGAAAACCTCCAACTCTGACTCCGACTCCTCAATTTCCCGGAACCCGACTTAACCAAAATGGACACCAACTCCAACTCTATGACTCCCCACTCCCCAACCATGGCTGTGAGGTCAATAAATCAAACATCCGACTCCTCAATTTCCCTGAATCCAAATCCACCATAATGGACTTAAACTCCGACTCCATAGCGCCGGTGTTCAATTGGTAAGACAAACCTCCGACCAACTCAGACTCCTCAGTTTCCCTGAATCTGACTCAGACTCCAAAATGGACACCAACTCTACGACTGATTTCACAACCCAGCTTTTATCAGCAGTACATCATCACTAGAGGATTAGGTGTCTCATGCTATATAGTCATCCTGCTCTGTATAGCCACGCCCCCACCACTGTTTGACAACATTCTGCCTATGCACAGTGTAGAGCTGCCAATCTGATTCCAGTGATGTGTCACTTACTGGGCTCCTTGCTGTCATTTTGATTTAAAGGGAGCCTGTCACCAGGTTTTTGCCGTCCCATCTGAGAGCAGCATAATTTAGAAACAGAGACCCTGATTCCAGCAATGTTCACTTACTGAAGCTTACGTCATTTTGATCCTAAATTTGTTTTCATCTGCTGCAGCAATTTGCAGTAATTTGAATATTTCGACTATCCAGACTAATGATAAATTCCAATGATTAAACAGTGATTTAAAACCTACACATCGCTGGAATCAGGATCTCGGGTCCTTTTATATGCTGCTCTTCAGATTAGTTGTGCAAAAACCTGGAAAGTTCCCTAAATCCTGTTTTCTCTTCTGCAGATCTAAGCGTTCTGAAGTCTGTATGGCTGCGCCAAGCTCAACTCCAGTTGGCGATTTCTGTGCTGACTCTGAATGAAAGCGGTTCATTCAGTGGTTCGGTCGGGACTTTATAGGCTCATGAAGTGGACATTTATTGACCTCATAGTGATAATCCATTGCTGATAAAACAATGATTTTGTTAATTGACAGTAAGTGATGCATCAGTGGAATCCGTGTTCTTGTCTGGAAATGTTTATCAAATTACGGCAAAACCTTGATAAGGTCATTCATTCCATATTTTCTACAAAGTCAAATATTTTGCTAAACTTCTGCATCTCTAGTTTAAAGTCCGTGTTTACCACCAAACCTGTAATTTCAGTGCTTAGACACTTTGATTACAGTTTTTCTGGATAGCAGCCCTCTCAATAGTGGGAAGCACGGATAAATGAAATTTAAACCCATTTCAGAATTGATGAGTCTAATCCAATTTACTAAATGTCAAAAGATTAACATGATCCCGTCCGTTAAACTTTGTGGTTTAAAGACTAGCGCAACATCTCATTTAAATATAACCTTTCTCAGATTTACCCAGAGATGAAACGCACTAACATAATCTGCTGTAATACTCTGAACAGGATGTGACCGCACCTATAATATAACTTCTCACAGAATTGTGGGAGCCATCAATTGTTGAACAGGCACAACAGAATATGGAAACTTAGTATTACAACGTTTACCTGCACTGCACTGGGTTATGGGGCCTTAATAGTGTAAGGGCCTTTAGCATGAAGCGTTTATATAGAAACGCGGCAGATGCGGTGAAAAACGCATCTGCCGCGATTGCCGCCTAACCATGCCTTAGCGGGCGGTTGCCGTTGTTCCCATAGAAAGTTGAGTAGGGACTTGGCTGCAGGTGCGGCAAGTGCGGTTTGGACTTGCGCAGTGTACGCCCGAGGCGCGAAAAAACCGGCTAGACCAAACTCTCCAAAGCTGCAATAATCATGACTCCTCAGCTTCTTCCACAGACAAACTCATTTCAAAGTAGTCAGCATAGAAAGGAATTCTGTAACTGGCATCAAGATGGTAAGACACATTGATTATTTATAGCTGAAGGGAATGGTAACAAAAGGGCTACACCTGAGATAAAGGCTACAAAGAGCAACCGGATAGGAAACAGTCCTTATTCCTTGCAGCACTACAAGAAAGTAGATTCACTCAAATAGTAGTTGTAGACTTGCAATCAATAAGGCGTTGTGACCTCTGGTTCACTCACCAGAGTCTCCTCCAGGTGAGACACACTCTTATGACATTGTGCTATTCATGAGAGTATCCATACTCGGGTGCTCATACTGTAACGAGCAGTTGGACACTCAACGGGCACGATAGAGTATAATGACAATGAATGGGAACATAAGCATATTTTTCCAGAAATCTTCAGAAAAATGCCGAGGTCCCTTTGACTTCCATAAGTCGCGCCGCAAGAGCACACGTCTTAAGTGTCCCGGCTGCCATATGACACCCGATATTTTTTGGACGGCCCCATGGTGTGTCTATGAAACGGTCTTGCATGCTCAGTCAAAAAACCTGGTCCTACGGATTGCGCTTTTGGTCAGTCCATAGAGCTCCAATTTAATGCCGGCTTCGGATTTAACGAGCACAATTGGCAACATTAGCGTTTTTGGTATTGGCAAAACCATGACACTGATTCACAAAGTTCAACGGAGCACTGATCTCTTGATGCGTTATATATTACCATTCTCTTCTTGTAGAGAACAAGTCAAGGTTACATACGGTGAATTACTCATAGATTAAACTAAGCAAACAGTTCTTCCACCGGTACAAGGAGAAGTCGTTATCACGAGACGACCCTGTACATTGGCAGACACCCCATATTCAGTTTTTTTTCTTGGCCTTCAAGACGTAAATTCATTATCTGTTGTCTGTGTATTCGCAGCTGTCAACTTTTTTGGTTTTCTCACAGATTGTTGAGGGTGTGTCGTAAAAAGGAGAATGGACCTGATTGTTCCACCACTACCCGCTCCCCAAACACAGGCTTTTCTACACTTAGGTTAATGTTTGGTGCTAAACAGAATTTTACACACCAGATATTGAACTTCTACAAAGCAATAACTGTTTATATAGCAAGTCATAGAATGTTTAAAATTCCCAATGTAGGACCGATATTGGGGGAAAAAAGCTATTTCTTGGTTACCGACATCCATTTATCCAAAAAAATAATTGGCAACATATAAATTTTTTTTATTATGGAACCACCCCCATATTGCCTCTTGTATACATTATGAGCCCCCACATAGCCTCGCTATACACAGTATGAGCCCCCACATAGCCTCGCTATACACAGTATGAGCCCCCACATAGCCTCGCTATACACAGTATGAGCCCCCACAAAGCCTCAGTATATACAGTATGAGCCCCCACAAAGCCTCCCTATATACAGTATGAGCCCCCACATAGCCTCCTATATACAGTGAGCCCTCACATAGCCTCGCTATACACAGTATGAGCCCCCATAAAGCCTCCCTATATACAGTATGAGCCCCCACATAGCCTCCCTATATACAGTATGAGCCCCCACATAGCCTTGCTATACACAGTATGAGCCCCCACAAAGCCTCCCTATATACAGTATGAGCCCCCACATAGCCTCCCTATATACAGTATGAGCCCCCACATAGCCTCCCTATATACAGTATGAGCCCCCACATAGCCTCCCTATATACAGTATGAGCCCCCACATAGCCTCCCTATATACAGTATGAGCCCCTACATAGCCTCCCTATATACAGTATGAGCCCCCACATAGCCTCTTATACACAGTATGAGCCCCCACATAGCCTCTTACATATAGTATAAGCCTGCACATAGCCTCTTATATTCAGTATGATACCCCATGTAACTTCCCTATATGCATTATAAGCACTCACAAAGCCTCTGATATAGTATAAGATTCCACAAAGCCTTTATATGTACAGCCACACATAGAAAAACCCCACCACATCCTGACTCTGTCCTCCACTCTCTCCAGTGCACTGACACAGCAGGCGTGGTAACATATTGACTGATCGATTGATGGGTTATGACCACTGAGACCTAATAACTTTTATCCCTGTTAGAACAGAGCGCTAGTCCACGTGCTCGACCCATCCATTACCTGTGAGGCCGCCGAGCAGCTTTGTCCAGAGGATTGGTGATGACTTGTTAACACTGGATAACCCCTTTTAAGATGGCCATACACAATCGGTAGGTGCCGAGCGCTCGTTTGGCCACTTGACCCCCTCCACCCCCCCTATACATATTGCTCTTATGGATGTTTTGTAGGGTAATAGTTGAATATAATGCTTTCAGATCTCTCTTCAGGGGCGGCTTATCTGTTGAGAACTAATGATCGGGCATGTTGCATCTCAGTATGCCTGATCACTGTCAAATATTCATTCAACTGGTCCTACCGGGATTCTGTGGGTTCAGGTGACCTCAGTATATCGTGTATTCTCATTATCATGTTGATATACAGATGTTTTATACCAAGGGCACTACTAATACTACTACTACACCATACATCATTCATGAAGTCTATTAAGTCATGATCAGCCCCAGGCGCCGATGTCATGATGTCAACACCAAGACACCGTTGGCCGTGTAAACAGCACTTCTCCACATCCCGGATAATGAAAATGAGTCATGTTTGCAGAAAACCTTAATCTCCTCGGTACAAGCCGTTAATGAACCTGGCTTGTATCGTGTGAATGCAGTCGCCTTAATAAACGTTAGATTTGGCTGGAAAAAAGGTCAATTAACTGTTCTTATCAGTATTTTCCATCCTCCGCACTGGGCGAGTGAGAATATCATCTAGACGGTGAGCGCTCTAATCCCGAGTAATTGACTGGCTAATATCATACTGGAGTGCAGAGCGAGCCGACCCGGCCGGGGAACATCTGCCGAGCCTTCCTTATAGATGAGATCAAGGTGATCACTGTCTGTTGTTTTTTTGTTTGTTGTTTATTTTTAACCTGCGGCATTAGGACCCCCAATCTACAATGTGAAACGTATGTGCCGCCCCTCATTACCAGTGATAAAACTGCTATACTGCGGAGTATCTGACACACAGCGGCTGTGCACATATAGGTCACATCTCCTCTGATTCTGGTGAAGGGAGAGCGTCATTCATGAGATCAGCCCTGATGAAATCACTGACTTCCTGCTGATTATTAGAACACAAACTGAGCTCCATCCATTGACTTTAAATGTTATGTCAAAATGAGAGACCTGATAGGAAGCAATCAATAAAAGGAGGTTGAAAGAGTTAGGAAATCACATGAAAGACCATTCTGTACTATAATTCTGCCCCATATGGACAAGAATATTACGACCATACTACTGAGGATCGCATCTATTGCAGGATGCTCAAGATTATAACTACCGTATATACTCGCGTATAAGCCGAGGGTGGACCCCAGCACAGGTATACAGCCCCCAGCAGTGGTATACAGGCCTCAGCAGTATGATATACAGCAGACCCCAGTGGTATATACAGCAGCTCCCAGTGGTATATACAGCAGCCACAGTGGTATATACAGCAGCCCCATTGGTATATACAGCAGCCCCCAGTGGTATATACAGCAGCCCCTATATACAGCAGCCCCAGTGGTATTGCAGCCCCAGTGGTATTGCAGCCCCTATATACAGCAGCCCCAGTGGTATTGCAGCCCCAGTGGTATTGCAGCCCCTATATACAGCAGCCCCAGTGGTATTGCAGCCCCAGTGATGTATACAGCAGCCCCTATATACAGCAGCCCCAGTAGTATTGCAGCCCCAGTGGTATTGCAGCACCTATATACAGCAGCCCCAGTGGTATTGCAGCCCCAGTGGTGTATACAGCAGCCCCTATATACAGCAGCCCCAGTGGTATTGCAGCCCCAGTGGTATTGCAGCCCCTATATACAGCAGCCCCAGTGATATTGCAGCCCCAGTGGTGTATACAGCAGCCCCTATATACAGCAGCCCCAGTGGTATTGCAGCCCCTATATACAGCAGCCCCAGTGGTATTGCAGCCCCAGTGGTATTGCAGCCCCTATATACAGCAGCCCCAGTGGTATTGCAGCCCCAGTGATGTATACAGCAGCCCCTATATACAGCAGCCCCAGTAGTATTGCAGCCCCAGTAATGCAGCCCCTATATACAGCAGCCCCAGTGGTATTGCAGCCCCAGTGATGTATACAGCAGCCCCTATATACAGCAGCCCCAGTGGTATTGCAGCCCCAGTGATATATACAGCAGCCCCTATATACAGCAGCCCCAGTAGTATTGCAGCCCCAGTAATGCAGCCCCTATATACAGCAGCCCCAGTGGTATTGCAGCCCCAGTGATGTATACAGCAGCCCCTATATACAGCAGCCCCAGTGGTATTGCAGCCCCAGTGATGTATACAGCAGCCCCTATATACAGCAGCCCCAGTAGTATTGCAGCCCCAGTATTGCAGCCCCTATATACAGCAGCCCCAGTGGTATTGCAGCCCCAGTGATGTATACAGCAGCCCCTATATACAGCAGCCCCAGTGGTATTGCAGCCCCAGTGGTATTGCAGCCCCAGTGGTGTATACAGCAGCCCCTATATACAGCAGCCCCAGTAGTATTGCAGCCCCAGTAATGCAGCCCCTATATACAGCAGCCCCACACAAATGCTGGCACACATCCCCCCTGTTGTAAGCCCCCCCCCCTGCTGATTACTTACCATCCCTGGTCTTCAGCAGCACCTCCGCGCCGGTCCTCTCTGCTCCGGTCCTCCGTGGTCCCGTCATCTGTGCTCCGTTCCCCGGCTGCATCCGGGGTCCCCGCGCGTCGCAGACGTGATGACGTCATCGCGTCTGCGACCCGGCTGGTCACATGATACAGCCGGGGAACGGAGCACAGATGACGGGACCACGGAGGACCGGAGCAGAGAGGACCGGTGCGGAGGTGCTGCTGAAGACCAGGGATGGTAAGTATTCAGCAGGGGGGGCCTTACAACAGGGGGGACGTGTGCCAGCATTTATGTGGGGCATTATGTACAGATATGCACTGCTCCCCCTGGCGCTGATTGACAGGGGGATGCAGTGCATATGTAATGAGCGGCCCCACGTGACGGGGCCGCTCAGTATACAGTATCCCCGCCGCCTCTTCCTGCCTCCCCAGCCCGACACAGCCCCCACCCCACTCACCCCGTATATTGACTCGTGTATAAGCCGAGGGGGGGACTTTTCAGCCCAATTTTTGGGCTGAAAAACTCGGCTTATACACGAGTATTACGGTAATACTGCTCCTATGTACAAGAATATAACTACTATAATACTGCTCCTATGTACAAGAATATAACTACTATAATACTGTCCATATGTACAAGAATATAACTTCTATAATACTGCTCCTATGTACAAGAATATAACTACTATAATACTGCTCCTACAGTTAGGGCCAGAAATATTTGGGCAGTGACACAAGTTTTGTTATTTTAGCTGTTTACAAAAACATGTTCAGAAATAAAATTATATATATAATATGGGCTGAAAGTGCACACTCCCAGCTGCAATATGAGAGTTTCCACATCCAAATCGGAGAAAGGGTTTAGGAATCCTAGCTCTGTAATGCATAGCCTCCTCTTTTTCAAGGGACCAAAAGTAATTGGACAATGGACTCTAAGGTCTGCAATTAACTCTGAAGGCGTCTCCCTCGTTAACCTGTAATCAATGAAGTAGTTAAAAGGTCAGGGGTGGATTCCAGGTGTGTGGTTTTGCATTTGGAAGCTGTTGCTGTGACCAGACAACATGCGGTCAAAGGAACTCTCAATTGAGGTGAAGCAGAACATCCTGAGGCTGAAAAAAAAGAAAAAATCCATCAGAGAGATAGCAGACATGCTTGGAGTATCAAAATCAACAGTTGGGTACATTCTGAGAAAAAAGGAATTGACTGGTGAGCTTGGGAACTCTAAAAGGCCTGGGCGTCCACGGATGACAACAGTGGTGGATGATCGCCGCATACTTTATTTGGTGAAGAAGAACCCATTCACAACATCAACTGAAGTCCAGAACACTCTCAGTGAAGTAGGTGTATCTGTCTCTAAGTCAACAGTAAAGAGAAGGCTCCATGACCGTAAATACAAAGGGTTCACATCTAGATGCAAACCATTCATCAATTCCAAAAATAGACAGGCCAGAGTTAAATTTGCTGAAAAACACCTCAAGAAGCCAGCTCAGTTCTGGAAAGGTATTCTATGGACAGATGAGACAAAGATCAACCTGTACCAGAATGATGGGAAGAAAAAAGTTTGGAGAAGAAAGGGAACGGCACATGATCCAAGGCACACCACATCCTCTGTAAAACATGGTGGAGGCAACGTGATGGCATGGGCATGCATGGCTTTCAATGGCACTGGGTCACTTGTGTTTATTGATGACATAACAGCAGACAAGAGTAGCCGGATGAATTCTGAAGTGTACCGGGATATACTTTCAGCCCAGATTCAGCCAAATGCTGCAAAGTTGATTGGACGGTGCTTCATACTACAGAGGGACAATGACCCCAAGCATACAGCCAAAGCTACCCAGGAGTTCATGAGTGCAAAAAAGTGGAACATTCTGCAATGGCCAAGTCAATCACCAGATCTTAACCCAATTGAGCATGCATTTCACTTGCTGAAATCCAGACTTAAGACGGAAAGACCCACAAACAAGCAAGACCTGAAGGCTGCGGCTGTAAAGGCCTGGCAAAGCATTAAGAAGGAGGAAACCCAGCGTTTGGTGATGTCCATGGGTTGCAGACTTAAGGCAGTGATTGCCTCCAAAGGATTCGCAACAAAATATTGAAAATAAAAATATTTTGTTTGGGTTATGTTTATTCGTCCAATTACTTTTGACCTCCTAAAATGTGGAGTGTTTGTAAAGAAATGTGTACAATTCCTACATTTTCTATCAGATATTTTTGTTCAACCCTTCAAATTAAACGTTACAATCTGCACTTGAATGCTGTTGTAGAGGTTTCATTTCAAATCCAATGTGGTGGCATGCAGAGCCCAACTCGCGAAAATTGTGTCACTGTCCAAATATTTCTGGCCCTAACTGTATGTACAAGAATATAACTACTATAATACTGTCCATATGTACAAGAATATAACTTCTATAATACTGCCCCTATGTACAAGAATATAACTACTATAATACTGCCCCTATGTACAAGAATATAACTACTATAATTCTGCTCCTATGTACAAGAATATAACTACTATAATACTGCCCCTATGTACAAGAATATAACTACTATAATACTGCTCCTATGTACAAGAATATAACTACTATAATACTGCCCCTATGTACAAGAATATAACTACAATAATACTGCCTCTATGTACAAGAATATAACTACTATAATACTGCCTCTATGTACAAGAATATAACTACTATAATACTGTCCCTATGTACAAGAATATAACTACTATAATACTGCTCCTATGTACAAGAATATAACTACTATAATACTGCTCCTGTGTACAAGGATATATCTACTATAATACTGCCCCTATATACAAGAATATAACTACTATAACACTGCCCCTATATACAAGAATATAACTACTATAATACTGCTCCTATGTACAAGAATATAACTACTATAATACTGCTCCTATATACAAGAATATAACTACTATAACACTGCCCCTATATACAAGAATAAAACTACTATAATACTGCACCTATGTACAAGAATATAACTACTATAATACTGCTCCTATATACAAGAATATAACTACTATAATACTGATCCTATGTACAAGAATATAACTACTATAATACTGCTCCTATATACAAGAATATAACTACTATAATACTGACCCTATGTACAAGAATATAACTACTATAATACTGCCCCTAGGTAAAATAATATAACTACTGCTCCTATGTATTAGAATATAACTGTTATATTACGTCCTTTAATTAATTACTTCTATAATAGCGCTCATTTTGTAGTATGGATTGTACAGTATTGTATGGATATGACTATTTCGTGGAGTCTTCTCTTATGGTGCGCTTCTATTTTCAGATCTGCATCTCTAATGATTCTGTTCTCCGTTCTCTTCCACCTCCTGGGAATTGTAGTTCAGGTGTTCGTCGTTTCGTCTCCGGTGTGTGTATGTGGCTGATCAGCCCCATTGTTAAGGTCATGATCGGCGCACAGATCCGAGTGCGATGAGTGACATTTAAGGTTTATGGATGCTATTAGATTTAATGAAGCCATAAGACAGAATGTTGTTGGAGAAGGATCGTGCTACTTAGCTCCATTATTGGCTTATTACTGTAATTTGAAAGGAGCCAGGATTAAATCAGAACCTTTCCATTATGGAGATTGGGATGATCTTTTCCGGACCTGCATAGTTATTGCTTCTCTTTCCGCTAATTTGATTAGCACAAATTGTTTCTCAGCAAACTTGGACGTTGGCGGCGGTGGCGGTGTGTAAAGGGACGCGGTTACCTGGTTACCTCTGCCTTCATTATTGTAGCCTCCCAGCGGGCAACACCGGCTGCTGCGCCTGCATCCAGGATCTCATCTCAGCCGGTGGGGATGGGGGACATTGTCTTTCCCCCTTTTTTACATTTTTTTAGGTCAAATTCTTCCTAGCACCAAGCTTAATAGGAGGAAGGTGGGAATCCTAATCCATGGGTTTAATTGTTCTTTAGCAATAGGCAAACAGTCTGACAAGAGGCTGCTTTGTGCGATGACGGTTTGGCTTTGAGCCAGGGTACAATTGGCGAGCCAGCCGGAGGGCGGGCGCTACAGGGGAAGGGGGCTCCCGGGGAACAAATTCAGTCGGATTTAATAAACGGGAGACCCAGGGAAGTTCCAGCGGAGCTGAATCTGTGCCAGCAGTCAGCTATACGTCATTTATCTAGAGCTCTGGCTGACATTTTAATAGCTTGATTAGTTTAAAAAGAATACTGTTATTGTATCTGCCCCCTGTGACGCCCCGCGCTGCCTGAATTTGCATCCTCCATTGTGACTTTGCCTTGACTTGTTGTTAACTCATTGGCGTTGGACTAACCGGTATTGGGTTTCCGAAAATGGCTGTCCCATAGCTGCAGTTTGTTTTTCAAAAACACATTGTTTTACTCACACTCCCCGGGTCCAACGCCAAGAGTCCGCCGATTCTACCGGAAACTGTTATTGTCAATCGCTGAGCTCAGCAGCTTGGCAGAGCCGCCAGGCTCACGGACCGGCAGCAGTGCTGTCAACCTGGCATTGGCGGAGACTGAGTGCTGAGCCCCCGGGAGGGACAGGGACTCTGACATGGTAAAATTCATTTTTAAGGCTACGTCCACATGGGTTCTTCTAGACACCGCCGCAGTTTCTGTGTCTATTGGACAAAGCTTTTTTCTTTGTTTAGGAAAAGCCGGTGGTTGTTTTTCCTAATTCGGCTTTGCAAGCATCATTGCCGTCATTCTTGCTGTGATTCTGCCTTGGCTGTGAAGTCGGAAAGCCAAACACCCAACTCAAACTCTTCAATTTCCCTGAATCCGACACCAGCTCCACCAAAATGGACACCGGCTGTGACACCACGACTCAGACTCCACAACCATGGCTGTGATGTCAGTAAGCCAAACATCCGACTGTGACTCCTCAATTTCCCTAAATCCGACTCCTGCTCCACCCAAAATGGACACCTACTCCACGACTGACTCCATAGCCCTGGATTCTGCTGCTGCTATCTTTCTATAGAGTGTTGTAAAGAGAGCAGAAGAATGGTTAGGTCACTTCTTTTTAACCCTTTCGTGTTTCCAAACCCTCAAGCATCTAATAGAAGTGACATAAGGGGAAGATGTGCACATTGGTGTCGTTTTGTGGGCATTATGTGCGGAATCCTCCTGAACAAGACGTCATGCACATAACCCAAGTCAATTTTTTGTCCTGTCTGTCTATATAAAAAGAGGTTTTACCATCTTGTTTTTTTTTTGCCATTAACTAAAATACAGCTACACATGATTTAATTTGTGTCCGCACCCTTATCGGTCTGTGCTATTTATTGCATTTTTGTAGAATTACTTTTTTTAATTTGGAAATGCACCAAAATAATGTGAGCTCTGCCTTTTTTAATGCAGTATGCATTAGTTTTCCGTAAATCATATACACTTATCATGGCTGCGAAATGCACATAAAAGACAATTTTGTGAGGGCTCATACAGACGTTTGTGCCAATCAGTTCAAGCACGGACTGGCCACGGCTCTCCCGACCCCCAACGTGACCACTTCATATATGTTTATGAGGTTGTCACGATGAGGTCGGAAAGACTTTTTCCAGTCTGTTATTGAGACCAGTGATGAATCTGCACTACCACGCTCGCGTGCTCAGTACTTAAAGCTAGCAGTTGGGTGCTCAAATGGGCGCAACTTCGTGCCGAGTATAATGGAAGTCAATATGGGAAAACCATTGACTTCAGTTACCTTGGGTGCTCGAGTTACACCCATCCGAGCGTCCAATTGGTCATTTCGAGAACATGGTAGTGTTCCTCATCACTAATTCAATTTCGAGATCGATCGAACTGACATCTACATGAATGAATGGAGCGGTGTGCTCATAGTCGGACTCCCTCCATTCGCATTAGGTTCTTCAGAGCCTCGGTTCAGTTGTTGTCCGAGCGGTCGTTCTTCCAATAACCGGAAGTTATCGCTTATCCTGTGGATAGGTTATAACTTCCAATCATAAGAATAAAATTTGAGAAATGGAACATGGCTATTTTTTGGCAGGATTATTGTATTTTTGGGAATGGTATAATATTATTATTATTTACTTAGATTATAAAATGTTTGGATTTATTTTTCAAAAATGTTCAAAAACAAACCATTTTCTTTCTTAACCTTCTTTTGTACAAACGTTCTAGATACCGTTGTCAAACTTCCTTTCGTTTTAACCAACGTGTATTCTTTTGTGAATCCTGCCCCTTTGCCTTCCTACCCCTCCTACCCTTTTCCTCCATAATTTGGCATGTGAGACACGTCGGTGTAGACAATGCCCTTTTTATTGTATGTGGGTCAAATTTTAATAAGGAACCCAGAAATGGAGTAAAATATATCTATTTTTTTTCTTCTTCCCATCAAAATCCAGAGAGTCTGATAAATTGGACGCCTGTGTGTGTCTGACGGCTTAATAAGAATTTAGTAGATATTTGGCTACAAAGGAAACGTCTTATAATTGGGAGCGTGGAGAATAGACGACTTGTCTTTTTTGTGGTTAACGGGCCTAGAATAGATCAATGTTGAGGTGAGGAGAGCGGTAGACTTAACAAGATGGCTGACAGCTCCTTCACCGGTGTTCTAGAACGAAGCCAAGTGAAATCGAAGAGCAGTCTCGAAAGGTTTTCTGGCTTAGTAAGGGGTTAAATTTGTCAAATTGTTCCTCCTCTCAGGCCGATTTGGACACAAAGTGCCCCTTTCATAATCCCCGTTGTATGATGTAGAGTTTGGTGTCCTCCTGACCTCTGACTCCCGCAGAATATCTTCCACCTTGCATTTCCCGAAACTGCTAATCACCGGTGCGTTGATGTATATCTCATGGCCACATACTTCCCCGGCAGTGTGAGGATAGAGATTTCATCCACATATTAATCAGTGTGACTGATGAGAGACTTGCCAGACCACAGACAATCTGTCATCCAAACTATGTAAGAAATGTCTTTGGACATCCAGGAAGTATTTTAATATTTTTTGGGTGGTTTTAGTTGATCCCTATGGTTGTCTACTAGACCTGAGAATATTTTCAGAGCGTTTTTAAAGACTTAGATAATCACAAAAAATACATTCCAACAAATAAACGCTTTTAATCAAAAATGTTATAGTAAAACTGGGTGACTCTTTTGATAAACCCCCCTCCAACACAAAAACGAGTGTTGGCTGTTTTTAGGGGTCTTTATACGTAATTCTTTTTCTTTCAGAGTTTTTTTTGGAGCAAAAAGTAAACTCTTCATCCAGGGCTGTGGAGTCAGTGAGCCAAACATCCGACTCCAACTCTGGACTCCTCAATTACTCTGTATCCGACTCCAAATCCACCAAAATGGATATCAACTCTGACTCCACAACCATGACTGTGAAGTTAGTTAGCTTAACATCCGACTCCGATTTCGGACTCCTCAACTTCCCTGAATCTGACTTCAAATCCATCAAAATGGACATCAACTCCCAATCCACAACCATGGCTGTTAAGTTAGTAAGCCAAACATCCGACTCCAACTCCTCAATTTCCCTGAATCCTACTCTGACTTCATCAAAATGCACACCGACTCTAACTCCACAGCCCAGTCTTCATCTTGCCAATCAATATTCACGGTTAAAGATGAGTGGACCCGTTGAGGTCCAGGTTCTGCGGGTTGTGAGGTGGCTTCGTTGGTTGGCAAGACGGGAGGCAATGACCCAGGCTCTGGTTCACACAACAACACTGTTTATTTACATAGTTGAATTGGTTACAGACTCGGTTTCTGGGACGCAGCCGGTACAACCTTGTACGTTTGCAACACAGTCCAGTATGAGCCCTGTACTTCTGCCAGGTTTTGTCTTGGCCGGGTCCACGGGCGAGGGCCAAGACCACACGGCTATGTTTTGTCAGCACACAACCTGCTCTCTCAGCCTCCACTCATTAGCCTCTTTGGCTTCAACTGAGACCCCACCCTGAAGGTCATGTTTTAAACACAGGCCTAGATATGGGGATTCTCAAAGAACCGGAGTGGGAAAGGACTCTTATAGGGATATGGAGCACAGTCTGGTAGACACATACCGGCCATCGTAGATCACATCGGTCACTGTCTCACAGGGTTCAATTGGACTTTATAAAAAGTTCAATTCTTCACCCACCCTTGACCTGAACCTCATTGAAAGCCACTGATTGGTCAGTCCTGCTCTCCCCCCATATACAACCAGCCATAAGCAAAGCACTTACAGTGTATGGAGGGTGGAGGTTTTGTATTTATTTTTCATTTATTTTTTATACACACTACAGCCGATAACACTGATTTTACCCTCTGTATGAGCCAATCAAGCGACTCGCACTGACCGAGCACCGTGTGTACCCGAACACAGCGGTGATCACTCCAGTGCGTACATAAAGCTCCTGAACTCTGTATCTAAACAATGATTTTTTTAGTAAATTCTGTGATCGGCACGAGCGCCAAACTTTAAGGTTCGGGTTCGCTCATCCCAACTCACGTTTCTAGAACTCCTCATGGTTTTTGAAGAGTTTCTGCTCTGAAAAACCCCATAAAAAGACAACATTATTGGTAACTGCCATGTCTCCAATGTGATTTACCTGCAGATATAGAGTTAATCAGTAGGTTAATAACATATCTAAAGCTGTCTGTCTACCAGGAAGATCGAATTTTGTTTGTCCTTGCAGCCACCAACCTTAAGTCATAAAGGAGCGACTACAGTAAACCACTTAAAGCATTCTGATTGGCAGTTATAAGCACACCCTGGCATCTTGATTGACAGTTCTGCACAGATGGCTGCACACCAAGCTTATATCCGCCACTCACTGTGTACTAGGCGGAGACTGTAGCCTCACCTCTATGACTGAAAGCTGTTTGCTCCCAGGAGAAATCAAGTTAATTTTCTTCCATTAACCGAGCTTTCAGTAGGGCAGCCAAACAGCATTGTAACCCTATATAAACCTTCAGATTAGGCCTATATTTTCAGGTTAATGGCAATTGAGGACATGATCACTTCTCTTTATTGGGGATGTCCAGGGCTTGTTTTATTAGGAACATGTTAAAAAAAAAGTAAAAACATGGCAGGTGTTTCACAGAAGGAACTACCTGCCTGTAGTACCAGAGCAGAGCGGTCATTCATCTGTTCATCATCAACAGAGCAGCTCCTCTTCTTCCAGGCTGCTCCATCGATGGGGTGTGACTTCCGGTGTAATGCTGAGTGACAGCAGGGTATCTGCAGTTTGGCGATGGAGAACTAGCTGTCAATCAGCATGCTGCAGTCACGTCTTATCGACAGAGCAGACAAGCGGCGGTCGCTGTACATCAGCAACAGCCACCGGAAGGAGGGCGGTCTTTGACCGGTCTGTTTCGGGAGAATGGGGCTGGATACAAAACTAGACATAATGTAAAAAAAAATATAAAAGCACTGAATATTTCTTTTTAAAATCATGGTCACACAAGAGTTTGACCCTACAGAGCGGCTGAGTCTTTCCTGGGTGAAACCTCTCTAGGGTAACAGCTGCTTCACCGGCAGTATTGTTGTCTTTGCTGGTGCCACCGTCACTGGCGTCTTTTTCCCTGTACCGTCAACAATGAAAAGCGGGCGGTTTCGTTTGCAGAATGAACGTGCTACTACTTCTAAAGGCCCCCTTACACCTTTCAACATTGGCTGCGATGTTGGAAGCGATGCCGCAGGTGCGCAGCTCGCGACCAACATCGCTGCCTAGCTGTCACATGGCAAGATGTTGCCGATGACAGCGCTGCAATGTTGGCGCAGCATCGCTCGCTGGGCTGGGATCAACCCAGCGAGCGATCCACTGCAATGCAGCCAATAGGCGTAATCGGCCTGTGACTTCGCTATTGCGGTGTCACACTGAACGATGCCGCAGTTTGTTTAAGTTGAAATTGACAGGTCAATCTGTCAACTCCGACTTGAACAAGTATCGTTGTTGAATCGTGATTTTCCACTCTACGACTCAACAGCGATGTCGTTTCAACATCATTCCTGACGTCACTTTTGAATGACTTGGAAACGATATTGAAAGTGTGACGATACCTTTACCTCTACATGGTTTATCAGTTCTGAAGCGGTTAAAAAAAATAAGTAACGGAAGAGTAAACGTGCACAGCAATGTTGTTGTTACATTGCTGCGCATTATCTTCATTAAAAAATGTATATTTTAATTTTATATATTTATTTTTTTTATGAGTGCACTACATTATAAAAATATTTTTGTGCATATAGAATGTATTGTTTTGCTTTTATTAAATTAAAGAAAAAGTCTGGAAATATTTAGTGCTTCTTGTAAGCGGGGGGAAAAAAAAAATAACTGTTCATGGTAACAGGACACTTTGTTTCTCGAGAGCGATGATTCCGGCACAAGATTTCCATTTTCCATGCCATTTACAAGAGATTTATTTTTGCTGATGGCACAGTATTCAGACATATGTCACTGGCACACAACATGTTCATTCACAAACCCTAATGATCTGGGAACACAATGTTGCTACGGGGAAACAAAGAGCTTTGTGTAACGTATTGTACTCCGGTTTTAGTTATGTTTCGCCTTTATTTCCACAGTTTTACAAACCTTTTATAAATTTATACTTTTCAACATTGTGAAACCTATATTGTTTAATATCATCTCATTGTACGAAAATCTGATCTAATTTGCCTCTCTAAAACAAAAAGATTGTGTGAAAAATTGAATGTTCACTACAGTGTATTTTATTTACTTAAAGGGCTTGCCCATACCCGGTTAACCCCCTGCTTATTTGCTAGGGGGCTCGACACAAAAAATAAAAGTTTGCTCACCCGCTGGCTTCCCATGTCTTCTAGACTTTCTTTTAAAAGCAAAGTTTGATTTTTAGGACCTTTTGGTAAGCAAAAAAAATTACAAAAATAAACTTGGCTCAATCCTCTAATTTTAGGAGGTTCGAACTATGATTTCTTGATTTAATGGGTCGGGCATGTCGAATTTCAGCATAACTGATGTTTTATCTTTACCTTTTCTGGGGGAAATAAGATGCTTTTCGGTAGAAACTAATTTCTGTTTGAACTAAATGTACACTCAGCAGAGTGAGGAAGGTTTATGTTGGAAATCGTGATCGGGGTAATTAGAATTTGCTCAAAAGAGGATGTTTTCTGCAGGGCGGTGGAGTTGGCAAGCCAAACATCCAACACCGACTCCTCCAATTCCCTGAATCCGACTTCACCAAAATAGACACTGTTTCCACGATTCCAACTCCACAACCATGGCTGTGAAGTCAGTAAGCCAAACATCCAACGACGACTCCTCAAATTCCTGAATCCAACTTCGCCAAAATGGACACCATTTCCACGATTCCAACTCCACAACCATGGCTGTGAAGTCGGTAAGCCAAACATCCAACTCCCGACTCCTCAATTTCCCTGAATCCGACTTCACCAAAATGGACGACGTCTCTACGACTCCAACTCCACAACCATGGCTGTGAAGTCGGTAAGCCAAACATCCAACACCAACTCCTCAATGTTCTTGAATCCTACTTCTTCTCTACCAAATGCACTCTGACTATACAAAATCCGACTCCATAGCACCAAAGGACCTCCAGCATCAAACGAAGTTTGTTAAAACGTAGCCTTTAATCCTATAAAATAAAAGTTTAGGCATGGAGAAATGATAGCTCAACGCTTGATGTATCCATAATAAGTTGGGTTTGGTCAAACCTGGTGGCTGCGCATCCAGCCACTGCAGTACAATAGCAAGAGGGAGAAGAAGTGAAGCAAATTTGGCACATCTATCCAGATAATCAGAAGGTTTTATTTATTATTATGATTATTATTATTATATTTTATTTAGACATCATTAAAAAATGATGAACAAATCCATAGAAAATGTTGTGGGTGGGATAGACAAAGCAAATTAATCCATTTGTGTTGCATAATTGTGTATATTTTTCGGACTATAGGATGCCCCAAGGTTCAGACTAGAAGAAAAAAAAAGCAGGAAAAAAGAAAATTTCATAGTATTAAACTTTCATGATCTAATAAGCAGGAATAGGGTGGGGTAAGACTAGGACAATGTTTTGACATTGAGTATCTGCAGCACAAGTTGGCCGATCATTGTAATCGTGAATGGACAGTGTTTGTTTTATCTGGTGGCTAATTTTCGTTTCAGTTTTGTGATTTCTTAATTGGTTATTAGCGATTTGTGGATTTTTGTAGGAATTTTTGATTCAATGGAATTGGGAAGCTCTGGTAAAGACTTTCAGTCTTTTTGAGCTCCATTGAGTTGTATCCATCAATGACTAAATGGGTAAATTCAGCACTCGGCACAACTTGTTTGAGCCTCATGAATGACCAATGAGTAGAGATGAGCGGACCCGTGGAAGTTCAGGTGTGCCAAGTCCGGCTAAACTTTTTAGAGATGTTCGAGACCCGATCTTGACCCTGGAGCCAGATCCCCATTGACATGCATAGTTTCCCAAACCTCCCTGTCCCTCTCCAATTTCAGATGATAGACCCAAACAGAAACCTGGACATAGAGAGGTATAAACCCCGAACTTTACAGTTTGGGTTTGCTCATCTCTGCCAATGAGTAAATCTTTAAGGGTGCTTTCACATCTGCGTTTTTCGTAATTCGCGGCAGAAGCGGTGAAAAAAACGCATCTGCCGCGTTTGCCGCATAACGGTTCCACTTGCGGCACGGTTGCGGTTTTTTTCCATAGGAAGTATAGGGGGACTTGCGGCAGATGCGGCAAGTGCGGTATTGCACTTGCGGCAGGTGCGGCAGAGAAAAAAACCGCAGTAAGCCGCGGTTTTTTTCTCTGCCGCACCTGCCGCAAGTGCAATACCGCACTTGCCGCATCTGCCGCAAGTCCCCCTATACTTCCTATGGAAAAAACGCAACCGTGCCGCAAGTGGAACCGTTATGCGCAAACGCGGCAGATGCGGTTTTTTCACCGCATCTGCCGCGAATTACGAAAAACGCAGATGTGAAAGGCCCTAAGATTAAAGCCTATATAGGATCTTTGAAGCTATGTTGGGTTTCCTATAATGGACACCCTTTAGCAATTTCTGCTTTGTGGGGAACTGGTTTTTATTTTTTGCTTCTTGTTTGTTTTGTTCTTTGGTGTCTCTTTGCGTTTAGTTGTATTTTTCTTTCCTCCTAAACTCAATAGACGTACTTGGAACGATCATACAACATCATAAAATCTGTAGAGGTACCCCCCCACCTCTGCGGCTGAGTTATGTTTTGAGGCTGGAGTGATAAAAACGAGCGAAGGTGATATACTGTCCCCGGGCCGGCTAGAATATATGGTGTATGATTTTAGTGCTTGGATTTAAATTTTACAGTGAAGACAATTTCTTGGAAGCTGTGATTCAAGGTCGGCTCAGGTGATTTTGAAACAGGGGAAATGGTTGTTAAGGATGGCTTCCGCTTGATATACGGAACCTAGCTTACCGAAGACGATGGTGCCCGGTCCCAGGGTTAAAATATCATATGAAATAGCAAGGATGCTTAAAAAGCCCAACATTCTGTATGTTTATGCATATTCACGCACATTTCAGGGGATTTCATGACACTTTTAGCCATTTGTAAAATTGCCTACACAAGAGGCGGAACTGTACTAAAATTAGACTGAGTATTTTTGACGACTACTGCACAAAGATACTACACAATTAAGTCACTCTGATATCAGGTGACTTTCCTGACGTCCACCATAGACAATGGTATTCTGGGTCCAAGTGATCAGAAGCGTGATTGCTAGAGTCAGATGAGAAGTTTTTGGACTTATTGGCTGATCTCTATAGGTATGTTCACACTGTGTCTTCTATCAATGGTCAAAAAATAGTCAATTTTCAAGCACAAGACGCTTTAGGAGTCGCTCATTTTATCTGGAGTTTCGTAAACCCAAGTCATCTTTTCTTAGTGGGTTTTTTTTTGGTTATTTCCTTTGCGCTTTTTCATCGTTTTTGTTTTTCTTGCTGGCTTCCCCCCAGCAGTTTTTGGGAACATATATTTTACAGGATCTTTTTTTTTTATAGGGGCTGTCCACTATTAGGACAACCTCTTCTGATTCTACTTTTCCCCGCAGATAAGTAAAAGCCGTTTCAGCACTGTCAGTAATCGCAGATCCTGGGCTCACGTGACATCATGAGATCACGCAAGCCCCGCGTCCAATCACCCCTGACTTTTGGACCAAATGAGTTAATTAACAAAAAGTGATGCTGCGGCTGCTGCTTGCTTCCTCTTGATTTCTCATTTGGTCCGAAGGCGAGGAGACAGAAGCCGGCCGTGATTGGACGCAGGGCTCGTGTGATGTCATGTGAGCTCCGGAACACTATTACTGACAGCACTTGAACATTGTCAGCACAGGAGGAGAGTATAGGCTTTTTTATTGTACCCCGGGGGAGACGTGGAATCAGAAGGGGTTGTCCTAGTAGTGGACAACCCCTTTAAGTTCATTGACCAATGAAGAAAACGCTAGCGTTTCTCATATTCTTGTAGCAAAAAAAAACAAAGGATCTCAACCTCTACAAGGCCTTCCCATTGACGTCCATTGGAAAGTATTATGCATCTTCCTAACTGAAAAAGACAGCGATATACAGGTCACTTAGGTTTTTAAACACTTTTGCCCTTGAAAGCCTGAAGTGATGAAAATATGTGCCTGAACATATGAACAGCAAATAGTTTTTCCATACAATGATTGAATCATTCTTTTGTTTTTTTCAGTGTTTTTTTTTCAACTATTTTTGTTTTTGGAGCAGGACCGTTCACATTATTCTATGGGAGCATTGAGTATGGAGTATTCTTTCTCTCCATTTTTTGGAATATTCACCTTAATCTAGACATTCTCACATCTCACTCTGATCATACTGTACTTTTCTACATAGTTTGGCCTTTCCCAAAATCTCGTAAGTCTTTTGTGCCAATCACAGACCTTCTTTATGGGTGCCCAATGGATGAACCCTCATGCCTCATGTCATTTCCCCTTTAAGCACCTACAATGTACTGCTGTTATGTGTCTTGCCATTCGTTTCTGGATCTTGTTTTCCATTTCGACTACCAGTGAAGTAGAATAAATCTCCGGCTTCCCTAGGGTTGGACATATGAACATTACTGTTTATGTTGCGTTTCTAGGCCTGTGAGTTCATTCCGGTAGACATTGGGCTCACTGTGCTTGTAGTGAGACATGAGTCACCAGGTAGGTGTTCAACCATGAGTGACCATTGACTCTCACAAGCATGTGAAAGTAAAGAACAAACTGTGAATTTTCATTGGGCAATGGAACTTCGAAAGATCTAAGGGTCCATTTGGCCTTGCCGTCACCTTGAAGGGGAAAGTTGACCCTTAGTATTCTAGGCTCTCATCCGTTCTCCCTTACTGCTGTTATATTTACGAGAAGAATTTAGGGTAATGAATGCTCTTTGTGTGAAGATATAAATAATATGTGATGTTGGAAACATTCATTTCATACTGTCATGTTGCTCATTTCTGTTGAACACAATTTGCGTGCTATCATGGACGAAGACATGTCTTATATTTAGTAGCATGTTTAATACTATGGGACTTCATTACTTGATACAATGGCATCTAGTACAAAGGATGCCTCTTACGATGGGATACTACGGATGCTGCTGTATGCCAATGCTATGACATCCCTTGGAGCTTTACTATTAATAACATTTCTTCGAAAGAAACCTAAATAAATCTAAGTCTTGCTTGACTGACGCATGTTTTGAAGAGGCATCTTGCATATCTACTTTCCCAAGTGACCATTACATGACCTATAAATCTGTCTACAACAACTTGATGCCCCCTACAAAGATATACCTTATTCCTTAGATCGTCTGTCAGAGGCTTATCTCCCAGCCAACTAGTTTTTTTGCTTTGAACTGATGAGGAGCAAATGCCCCAAAACACGTGACTGCAAATGAAGGTTTCCAGTTTGGCTTCATATTGTGTGTCATGTGTTTTTTAAAGGTCGATATTGAGATTTATGATTGCTGATTGATTTTCAGCCCTACCTCTAAAGAGGCAATTTACATATATATGAATTAAAAACGGTGCCATACTGTATTTTTATATAGGAGAATTATTTCTTAGGCTATATTCACATTAAGTTTTACCGTATGATCAGTGGTTCAGTTTGGGCTGGCTTCTGAAGCTTTGGAAATATGGTATACAATGACAGGGACTGTCACGTTACAGACCGAGTCACTGGATGTTGTTTTCAGCCATATCCACTTATTTCATGCGTTCTCAAGATTTGGTCTTGGTGACTTCTTCAAGTTAGGTGGCTTTGGCCATGTCAACTCATACGCCTAAATCTCGTTTTCCAGGGCTTCAGACGTACGCCCCAATGAAGATATTGTTTGTAGGGTAAAACTCTGAATAGAACTTAATGGTTAAATACTGTAAATAACTGCCATGTTTTTATTTGATGTTTTTCTTTGGTTCTTATGATTGTGGTTATACATTAGAAATGTAGTGCTTTGGTGGAGAAGAGTCCATTTTTACCATGTTGACGTAGGAGGTCACAATTTTTCTTCTCTGAACTGTAGCTGCTCTGTAAGAAGGGTCCATCTACAGCTTGGCCATAGCTTCTTAGGCACCACTTTGGCTCATAGAAGGTGTTGCGAAAGTGTAGACTAGAGTTCTTCTGATGGACCCATGTCTCTAATGTTGAAGTAAAATAGTCCTAAAATGCCTTTTTGGCTTATGGGCATCATTGAAGGTGGTCTTGGGCTCCACAACCAATTCATTAGTCACAGCCTTGTTGATTACCTAGAAAGCACTTTCCAATCTGGAAAGGGATCTTCTCTAGAAAAGTGAATATCTACATGGGAACTAGAAGGTTGGCCCTCAATGTCCTGACTGGCCTCATATCTCCAGACCTAAACTGAACAGATTAGTATATACTTAAGAGGCTTTTGAGTTTAGGCTAGGAGACCCTAAGCCAGTCTGTCCTAGGCCAATTTCACAATTCCAATGTTCAGTGTTTTTGGATAAACTACTGTATATAAGAATTATTTCAAAAGTTTTTTTTTTTAATATCCAATAGGTAGTAGAATTACTAACTAAAACCAGGGCTGTGGAGTCGGTAAGCCAAACAACCAACTCCTCAGTTTCCCTGAATCCTACTGCAACTCCACCAAACGAAACACTGACTTTGACTCTACGACTCCGACTCCACAACCATGGCTAAGAAGTCAGTAAGCCAAACATCCCGCTCAGACTCAATTTCACTGAATCTGACTCCAACTCCACCAAAATGGACTCAGACTCTACAGCCCTCTGTAAAACTAAGGACGATTCTCCATTCTAAAGGAACTTGATGGCTTGCTTTCGGAAACAGTGCCATCTGTCCATAGGTTGAGTCTGGAATTGCATCTCAACCCTTTTTTTCAACAGGAGCGATCAAACCCTACAGCACCTCCCCTCTACCCCCCTCTAAAACATGATATTGGTGCTGAGGGAATCACATCAGTAGTGATCTGTAAACAGTTTAATCAATTTTGCAATGTTTGTCTAGCATGAATAGGAAGTGGGCGGCTGGAGTAAACCCGTGATCAGCGCATGTGCGGCGGCACTGCAGTCAATTGCTCAGTGATTGCACGTGCTCCGGTAGATGACTTTTCAGTGAGCTTGTTTGGACTTGAAATAATTTATTTTTTTTCCTTCCAATGTGCATTTAATCGAACAAGGCCAGTGGGAGGTCAGACTTCGCACTATACCACAGTAATTACCACCAAGTGAGCCCAGGGCTTGAAAGTCCATTTTCTGTTAGCAGCGAGTCCCTTTCTTCCTTTTAGCCGCTCTTAGCGGTATCAGAGGAGAAAGTCGCACATGGTTAACACCTCACATGCGACAGGTCGCCCCTTATAAATATTGATAAGGACATTCTGTTTTGGAAAATTTCCTCAAAATTTAAAGTGACAGGTACATATTCTTGTGGTTCATTTTCTTTCCTTCAAGAATTTTGTTCTTTTATTGAATCACGGTAAATTGAAACGGTATCGCCATTAGATGACATGGTTGAGCAAGAAAGCACAACAGTAGAGAGGAAAATCCAGCATCCTCCAGAATTGTAGAATAAAACATTGCCTTTATTTTCATCATTAAATGCAAAAATGTAAAAAAAAACATGGACATGCCTAACCGATTCTTCCTCATGCTCTTGATCATGACACAGTCTCACAATTCCCAACAGTGTAAGACTAGGTCATGATGAAGAGGGTTTTTTGCTCGAAACGCGTAGAGGTCTGTCCACATATTTTTTATATTTTTGCACAGTTTTTAATGAAAATAAAGGCAAAGTTTCTATCTTGTAATCTATCATTTTGGCGGATGATGGATTTTCCTCTCTATTATAGTGTATGGACACTCCATCTGAAAACTGGTTCAGAGTTCCTTTCACCGCACCCTCCATGGTTTATTTCTTCTTTGGGCAAGAAAGCACCAGGTATCCGTTTTTAAATATTTGGAGATTAAAGTCTCCTGTAATCCTTTGGATTATGAAAAAAATATTTGAAATCCATTTCTTATTAAATTTATGCAGAAAAGGAAGATATGGGCCAAATTACCCTTATCATTGGTAAGGGTGAAGTAATTAAATAAAAGCGATTTGGATGCTTCAATTGCTATATTTTCTACAAATCCTGTGAAATCTCATCTGTACAAGGTGAATTTTTGGATACTAGGAAATTCAAAGTATCATCAACAAGGCTTCCTACACGTTTATTAACCTTCCTAGCGTTATTCCCGAGCCTGACTCGGGGTTAACATTCACTACCAGAAGCGTTAACCCCGAGTCAGGCTCGGGCTTACCCGCGTTCGCGGCAGATGCGGTGAGAAAACCGCATCTGCCGCATCTACCGCATCTGCCGCACTTGTGCCGCACTTGTGCCGCACTTGTGCCGCACTTGTGCCGCACTTGTGCCGCACTTGCGGCGCTGTTGCGGCGCGGTTGCGGTAATCTGCATAGGAACCAACCACCTCTGATGACCCTCATACATTGTTAATATGTGCCCCTGCAGCCTAGTAAACCATTAGCAGCACTGTTGTTGTGTGCTAAGTGGCTGCAGTACAAGTGCGATAATGATTTGAGTAACTTACATGCCAGCGTACATGAGGCCGTCTCCCTGTGTGTGATGGGACGTGTGGGCGGTGCTCATCATGTCTGCTCGCCCCCTCCCTTATGCACGCCCCCTCTCAGCCTGCTATAATGTGTGAGGCTGATCTCGTCATAAAGGGGCGGGGCTAAATCGCGGCATAACGGTAGCCCCGCCCCTTTATGACGCAATCAGCCTCACAGCACTATAGCAGGCTGAGAGGGGGCGTGCATAAGGGAGGGGGCGAGCAGACATGACGAGGACAGCACAACAAGTCCCAGCAACACACAGGGAGACGGCCTCATGTACGCTGGCATGTAAGTTACTCAAATCATTATCGCACTTGTACTGCAGCCACTTAGCACACAACAACAGTGCTGCTAATGGTTTACTAGGGTGCAGGGGAACATATTAACAATGTATGAGGGTCATCAGAGGTGGTTGGTTCCTATGCAGATTACCGCAACCGCGCCGCAACAGCGCCGCAAGTGCGGCACAAGTGCGGCAGCTATGCGGCAAGTGCGGCAGATGCGGTTTTTTAACCGCATCTACCGCGAACGCGGGTAGCCCGCTTTTAGCAACAATTTCCAGAACTAAACAGACCGCCAGGGAGGCTACGGCCATGTTCACACATTGAGTATTTGGGGAGTTTTTTACCTCAGTACTCCTGTGTTTATCACCCACTACTGGTTTTGGCTACAAATACTGAGGTAAAAAACTCCCCAAATACTTAGTCTGAAGCCTAGCGTCTTAGGCCACGTTAACACGTTGAGCATTTGGGGAGTTTTTTACCTCAGGATTTGTAGCCAAAACCAGGAGTGGGTATTAAATACAGAAGTGGTGACATGTTTCTATTATACTTTTCCTCTGATTGTTCCACTCCTGGTTTTGGCTACAAATACGGAGGTAAAAACCTCATCAAATACTCAAGATGTGCACGTGGCCTAGGTGTCAAGGCTTCAAACGTTAAGACCATGTGCACATGTTGAGTATTTTGTGAGTTTTTTACCTCAGAATTTATAAGTCAAAACCAGGAGTGGAACAATCAGAGGAGAAGTATAATAGAAACAAGTCACCACTTCTGTATTTATCACCTCCTCGTGGTTTGGGCTGCAAATCCGGAGGTAAAAACATCAAATACTCAATATGTGCATTTTAACATCGCCTACTGCGTAAAATATGGTGGAAGGTTGGAGAACTCCAGCAAATAACGTGGTGTTCACAATATCCATCAATATAAGAAAGTTCATGGTTACTCAATCTGAAGATTCTGAATGGGTTTGAGAGTAGAAGGGGAAGGGAATCGGGAAAATTTTTCTGCTGGTATCGGATAACTTGTTTACCATAAGTCCTTTTTTCTGCCCAGATCGACCTTTTTGGAAAATGGGCAGAACTTAGTGGGCGTTGTTCGGTCTGATACTTAGTGACTGCAGACTTGTGATTCCTCACATCACTAGCAATTCACACTGTGAGGAATCGCCGACGCTGAGAGAGAATGAAGTCAGACTGTAAAGATGTGATTTGCATAGATGTGGTCACGTGCTGACGGGGACTAACCTGTATCCGGCCCTGCTCAATGCAAATGAATTGAGCGAGGCCGGATACAGTTTGGTTGCAATGTGGCCATAATTATGCATATCACATACTTACAGTGACTGCCTTCTCCCGAGACCAGCACTGGTGCAGTGCTGGTATGCAGTGCACGCAATGTGAGGGTTCACATAGAGTGGTTGCAGACTTGTACTTTCAGACCAGACAACCTCTTTAACGGGAAGAGGTATGGCTGAGCACATCTATCAATTTTAAGGGATATGTCCGGGATTTTATGGAAAAAAAAGAATGTATCTAAGCACTAATAGACACATAGTTTCTACCTGCCTGTTGTGCCCAAGGATGTTATTTGCCACCCAAGAGCAGTTTAAGATCGCTCCTGACAGTTATTTTTCAGCTTCTGCTGACATGGCATCAACAAAGAGGCGAATTCTCTGCTCTGTTGACAGGCGTCACAGCCGATGTCATGCTTATTGACAGCCGGCTCCCCCATTTCCCCCCATCATCATGATGTTGGCTAGCCCAACTCTTCTACAGAGCAGAAAACAAGCCTTCGCTTTATTGACGAACCCATTGTATTGCCAGGAGGAGCGGTCAGTGACTGCTCTCTGTCGGCGGTGAAAGGCGCCAAGCACAACAGGCAGATAGGTGGCAACTACCAGCCTCTGTAAGTGCTTGGACACTTTTTGTAAATGTCAGATATACCCTTTAATTTACGCCTAAAGTGGCATCATTTATGACAGCAATGTACTCCGGTCCTTTACAGGGGTAGATTTCTTGTCGTAATGCATGATAGCTAAATAATGCGCTAAACCAATTACGGTAATAAATGCTTGCATCTAAAGGATTTTGGTGCAGCACACTCTTCATCAAGACTGATGTTTTATACGTCAATCAGGCCAAAGTTGTTTTCGAACTATCACCTTATCTTCTGAGACCTTCAATAGACTAACACTGTATCTTAAAGCGGTCCTCATTTTTTTACATTTTTTTCCCAGCACCTTCTCTGCCATTGGGGTTGTGTCTGGTATTGCAGTTTATTCCCATTCATGTGAATTTGATTGAAATTCAGTACCAGCCTATGCATTGAATTGTGTGAGATTACACAGTAGTTGTTTTTTTTTTTCTTTTTAGTATGTGATCAAGATCTTAACTCCTGATTAGATAAGGTCGGCTCGGAAATTGCAAATTTCTACACATGTTCTAATCCACTGTGAGCATTTCTAATGTGGATCCTGGTGAGTATCTCGGGAGACCTGAGCGCATTGCTGACCCTCTTAGAACCCATTTAATTCCATTTTAATTAGCGCAGAAAAACAACTGGAATGTCCCCCCCCAGGATAGAATCTACCCATCAATTCAGAGGAATGTTTCAGGAGTTGGGCTCCAGCTAGGAAGCCGAGAATGCTAATTGTGGTTAATTATGCTTTTGTAATCTGAACAATACCACTATTTTTAGAAAGCCAAGCTTCCTTGCTGTATAGATTTGTCTGCCTTTTGCTCAGATCTTCAAATGGCTTGGTAAAAAATTCACTCAATGTAAATACGAGACTAATCGTTTATAGTTTTTGATTATCATTTATGACTGGTTTTTCGATTCTTGAGTGAATACATTGAAGGAATTGTCCAGAATTCGAACACCGGGTCTGCTATCCTTCTAGTAATGGCGTCACATCTGTCCACGAGGCTATTCACCTGAAGGAGACGCAGATACAACCCATGGACATGAGTCTGTGTTTTTGGAATACCGGAAGACACTTTTTCGATTTTCAATTTGCTAGTTTTGTTCTTTGGTGGAATTATTTAGACATGATCTCTAAAGCCCCCCAGACACGTGAGATAGCTGCCAACTGATCAGTGATTCAGACATTCGCTCATCCGGCAGTTAACTCACTCTAATTATCCATAATCTGGAGTTTTACCAAGTGCTCCTGTGTGCTCTATGAGAGAGCCGATGCCAAACGCCTCTGGTGGAGTTCCTATCTCACAGAACAAAAAGGTCTGATAGTCTGAAATTTGACATGCTGGATCCTTATCTCCACCAACACCATGTTTTGGGAAACCCATATAAAATCAGACATCAGGGGAACCTGTTGATATTGGCTGCTTTGATGTTGGTCTAATGTTTATTGGGGCCTAATGCCTTGTGACTTCTTGTATTGTACGTTGGGATTGTAGCCATAAGATGAAAACCTTTTGTTGCCTAGATCTATGGTCCTTGATTTCCTTGGTATTTCACAATTGATAAAACTATTGTTGGTGCTTTAGACGTTGCTACATATGTAGAATATTACTTCTTTGGAAGTACTTGGAGAGGCTTTTCTAGATGCATCACTGTGTGACCTTCATTAAATACTTCCGTTATTGCCTGTAGGGATGAAAATCTTATTGACAGCTTTCTGTTTGATGGGAATGTTTAGGACTATAGGAACCCATACTTTACCAACTAGGGTGTTCTAGAACTTGGGTAGGAAATTATTTGAAGCCAGTACAGACATCACCCTTTACTGTAAGGGTTTGCTTGAGGAGCTCTGTGGTTGAAGAGTCTGAGTCCATTTTGGTTGAGTCGGAGCTGTATTTTTGGCTTACCGACTCCACAGCCCTGGTTGAAGAGCTGTGAATGACTTCCATCTAGGTGGAATGGCCGCTTTACACGTCCCGATATCGTCCCGATATTGTATACAACGGCACGGGAGCGTGCACTTTTTTGGCAGTAATCCAAGATCGCATAAGAGCTGTCACATAGGGAGATATCGGTATGCAACGCAACTGCGATGTATACGCCCCCTCGTACGAGCGACCCAGGGAATGACCATTTAACATGGGAGTGAATAGGGGAGGTTGTGCTCCAAATCGTTGTTGGGCTGTCACACAGCACGATCCTGCCAGATCGTCCATCCAATATGGGGCAGTTGGAGAGCCTGCACAATTCCCCCCCCCCCGATATCGTTTTTGCATCGTTCTTGCATCAAATTGGTCATTTACACCACACAACGTACGAACGATATCGGCGCCAACGCACGAACCATGTGACTTTTTATCGTTGTTGGACAACGACATCGGGACGTGTAAAGCGGCCAGAAGGCTTCACAAGTAGTTTCTGAAGAGCCACCACAGAAGTCTCCCTGTTACTGTTGGGAATTCATGTTAGGAGCTCTGTTTATTGGCGTTCATCATATCCAAGTATCTCTTTCATTATTATTGTGTTGTGTAGTGTGAATTGTCCTATAACAGTTGCATCTAAGTTAAGGTTTCCCAACTAGGATTCCATAGAATTTAGGCAAAAAGTTTGTCTGAAACCACCACAGATGTCACCCATTAGTGTAGGGATTTCATGTCAGGAGCTCCACAGTTGAAGACCTGCGATTGGCTTCCATCTAAGAGGTTGGCTTCCCCCCCTAGGGTTTTTCTAAAACCACCAGTGAGGCCACCAATTTCTGTAGGGATTTTGTGCTACTGTAGTAGCTCTGTGGTCTAGGTGCTATGAATGACTTTGATCTAGATGTCGGGATCTCCATTTATTTCTTCTATAATTACCGTTGTTGGATGCCCTGTAACATTACTTATCATTAAAAAAAATATATGGTCTGAATTGCCTCTCCTGCCCTCGTCGGTGTCGTGTGTAAAGTCTCGTTCTTGTCTTGTCACTTGTCATTTCCTCTTTATCTGGCCGCTTTACCACAAGCCGCATTTAATTCCAAATTAGATCTTTGTCATGTTTTATAATTCCATCAATCAAGACGCATTTTCAGCTTGGAGACGTCTGTTTTCCTGCTGACGTCAGGCTCTGTCTGTCTCGCTGAGGATAAGTATTTATGGTATGTCTAATGTCAGAGTTAATTTTTAGAGGACATGGACACGTCCCACATCAGTATGACAGTGCGACAAACAAAGAGGAATTACTGCGCCGGACTCAGACAAACCATATTAATCTCGCCGATGACCAAACTTGTTTTTATAGTCCAGTCATGAATAATCTTCAGCTTCTTCCTTTTATAGCACTTTTTTGAGCTTGAAGCTTTTGAGATTTATATAGATGTACCATATTTCACTATCTGTCTGTATTATATACGGTATATATAGAATATATTTTTTACACCTTTCATTTAACTAATGTAATGAAAATCTGATAAACTTGACAATTGTGGTCATTTTGTTAAAATATATCGAAGAGTTAAGACAATGTATTTAAAGTGGATTTTTCAGTGGATTTTTTTATTTAATCTTATTACCTCCTCTAATTTCCCCTGTTTTACTGATTTGGATCAGTTTTTCTTTCTCTTCTGTGCCCTTTCGATGCAAAGCTATCTTCCTTCTATGGTGTAATTAAGGGATTTTACAAATTTTCCCTTCAGCCACCTGGACGTACACCATTGAACTCCTCTGTGGGCGTTTGCATTCTCTCTTCTGTCGCTGGCCAATCAAATCACAGCCCTGCCCACAAAGAACTGGGCTGTGCCATAGAACATATTTAAAGAGAAAATTGTTTTTCGTGTCGGGGTCATAACTTTAGATAGAAAGGCACAGAAGAAAAGGAAAAACTGCTCCACAATCAGTGAAAAATTGGTAATTGGATGAGAATGTATTTAGGTTTAAATTAAAAAAAAATAAGTGAAAGGTTTTTGTTTTTTTAATTATTATAAAGAGATGAGTGGACCTCGTGAACGTTTGGGTACCTCGGGTCTGGATGAACGGTTTGGAGATATCCGGTTCAGGACCATAACTTTACCCCGGACCCAGATTCCAATTGACATGAATGGGTGACCCAAACTTTTCAGGCGAAAATTCTCTTTTCTCTCTCTCTCCCTTTCCTCTCTCCTCACTCTTTCTTCTTAACTATCCTCTCTCTCCCCTTACTCTCTCTCTCCTCCCACTCTCTCTCCTCCTCCCTCTTGTCTGTCTTCTCCTCTCTCTCCTCCTTTTCTTTCTTTCTTTCTTTCCCCTTCTTTCTTTCCCCTTTCCCTTTCTTTCTCTTCCTTTCTTTCTCTTCCTTTCTTTCTTTCTTTCTTCTCCTTCTTTCTTTCCTTCCTTTTTCCCTTCCTTTCTTCTTCCCTTCCTTCCTTCCTTCCTTCCTTCCTTCCTCCTTCCTTTCTTTCTTTCTTTTTTCTTTCTTTCTTTCTTCTCTCTATTCTTTCTCTTGTCTCTCCTCAGATTACGAACCCAAACATGAACAGGACGTACATATAGAAGTCTGTTCCAGGTTCGGTGCCGGACACTGTTCGATACGAACCCCAAACTTTGCAGTTCTGGTTCGCTCATCTCCAGTTGTTTTTTAAAGTGTTGTTAAAAGAATGCAGTAACCCGGTCCTTTTAGGTCCTGTAGATTTTATTTCCTATTTTCTGCAAAATTAGTTTGAATTTTGAAACTCTAGGTATTCTTTAAGAATGTCGTTGTTGGTAATATCTAGTTGTTGAGCCCCATATACGTCACGCATTCTAGGCTTTGGAAGGAGAACCCTTCTTTCTTTTGAACTCCGTTTGGTGATTAGGTTAATCGGTGCAGGTCTCACTTCAGAGACTGCTAGTAAACATAATCATCGGTGATCGCCGGTGGTAGCTTATTGTCTTACACTGTTTCTCTGCGGCGGCCACTACAGGGGAAATGTGGTATAACATGTTGGTCGTTCATATCGCTGTTTGGTAACCTGGTTCCTCCAGCGAAAAGGCCACTCTTAGTAAGTTTATAGCATCTTTTGTTCAAACTCATGGGCTGGGGTAACCACAAATTTTTAAATGGGCGTATGGAGAGGGGTTGTCTTAAAGGGATGTTGCCAGCTGAGGCCTTCAGGTCTCTTCTCGCCATAATTAATCAGAGTCTTGGAAACTGAGCTCTGCAGGTCAACTTTTTAAAATCGGTCATACGGTTCCAGCAACATGGGGTATGCTATTTTTTTTTTTTTTTTTTAAGGAACCTTTCTGGTCTTTTCCAAGGGGGCATTGCTCACAAAGCAGCCTAAATAAATTCCCCCTGAAAATCCTGTAAGCACTAAATAAAAATAAAACGTCCCGATACTCTATGGCGGTTTACAGAAATACCTGCATATCCAGGGGAGTGGCGGGAATACGATAAAAGAGCAGACTGGCCTCTTTTGACCTGGTGACAGCCCCTTTAGGAATAAATTGACAACCTATTCCAAGTTTTATGATGTTTCTTGTATAAATCTGACTTTTGCTTCTCTTAAGAAATGTTTGCGAAAGTATTAACAACCCGGAGAATTTGTATGTGTGTGCATGTCTGAGCGCCGCTAGTCAGACCTCTGGAGACCGCTTCCTCAATTACAATGACCTGTAAATGCCCTAGTCACTTTAAAATACCTTTTTAAAAAAAAAAAAAGGCGAGAAGAGGAAACATTTGCAATGATGGAATTATCGGTCCTTTGAATGCTGAGGTGTCACGGAAAATAAAGCTTTTCCATTAAAGGAGCTCGGTAAATCACGCGTTGGGTTGACGTCCTCGTTAGCATGGGCAAAGGTAGGATCATTTATGTGGAGGCAGTTTCGTATTTGTCAGGGATTGGTGTCGTTCTCAGCCAAAGTTGGCAATGGTTTGGGGTCGTCATCGCCGCTGGTGTCTGTGGACGGAATGTTGGAACGGTCGACAGAATGTTCTTATGTCCTGATATTATAAGCTTTTGAATGGAACGAATAAGACTGAGACTAAGTTCCCACGATAAGTATTTGGTGCATTTTTCCGATTTTTTTTTTTTGAGCAAAAGGTGTCGTGTATTACTATTCCAGAATTTTTTAATGCTACGAAAATCAAACAATTTTTAAATCTTCATCATGGCAAGTTTTTTTTACTTTTTTCACATAGACTTGAATGAAATCCTAAATGCCATATTGTTTTTTTCCCCACGCAATTCTACAGCAGAACAACCGTAGATGACTTATCAATAATTTTTGTCAATGCTAAGCATTAAAAGTTTCCGAAACACAGCAGTTACCCCTTATATCCCCAGTCTTGGCTTCTCATATAGCCAAATCAGATCTCATACTTTGCACTGATGGGGGGGAGGGGGTGTAACTGCAATAGGTGCAGGTCTTGCAATCACATCTGTACCCTTGAGCCTAGGGGACCCCAAAATTCTCTTTGGCCTATAAGAAAGACTATTTGTATGGAAGATTTGCAAATATTAGGGGCCCTGTTGGAGCTTTTGCATCAAGGCCCATTAACGTCTAGTTACGCCACTGGTGATACCCCGAAACAACGTGTCTGCAAATAGAGATTCTGATCTGGCATAAATCCCAAGTCATATGACACGGCTCATTAAAGGGTCGATATTGACTTTTAGGATTGCTACTACCAATAGGTGGCACTAGAGTTCAAGTGCTCTTCCTCTTTGAAAGAAAACATTTGCATATTGCAAACATGACGTCAAAAAAAGACAACATCCGCAACTGAATACAACGTGATGAAAACTATAAAAGCTGAAATCGCAATGAGCTAATTCAGGGGTCTCCACTCCACACACAGTGCAGGTTTTCAGGATTTCCTTAGCAATTGACTATTGGTAATCAAATTGCCAACTGTCAAATGCTAAGGAAATCCTGAAAATCTGCACTGTGTGTGGCCCTGGAGGCCTGGAGTTTGAGACCCCTGAGCTAATTGATGCTTCAGATTTTATGCTGCATTTCTACACCAAAAGCTTATTGCGGGAACTTAGCCTAAAACAGAGGTCTCCAACTCCAGGCCTCAAGGGCTGCAAACAGTGCAGGATTTCCTTAGCATTGCACAGGTGTTAATGTGATCATCTGCATTGGTGAGGATTCCAACTCCTGTGCAATACCAAGGAAATCCTGAAAACCTGCACTGTTGGCGGCCCTCGAGGCCTGGAGTTGGGGACTTCTGGCCTAAAACATTGACATTTTCACTTTTCCTGTAAAATGTTTGTAATATTGTTGGCTTTGTACCGTTCTATGTTTTTGTTATGTTTTTACTTTATGGGATTTATTCACACATAGGAGACTTTATAACTGGAACTTTGTTCCTTGCATCTGAGTTGTGTTGACTCTACGGCAATTCCATGAATCCGCATTCATTTGATTAGGATTGTCACTGAGGTTTTTAGACCTAAAACATGATACTTTTTGCAGATGATGCCCCAGTTATTCCAGCCTCACCCTTTATTACTTTACTTTTGTAGCATATACTTGCACTATGCCTCCCGAATATGTCTCAGTGCCAACTAAATAGTGCTAGACAATGAATACCCCTGAATAGAAACTACATGAGTAACCACGTTGTGACCGACCATTATTTGGAATCTGTGGCCAAGTCTTTACTACCCCATGATGTAGGGGCTGAAACATTGATTCCAAATACTTTGGCCTACAATGTCTCCCACTGAGCATATCCGAGACGTCATTAGTCGGCAATGTCAAAGGGAGCTGCCAGCAGAGGATCTTGATGATTTCTCCAAGTGCATTCAGTGCAGCTGAACATTCCTCAGACAATGCGCTGACATCAGCCAAGGCTGTAATTTGGGGGATTCCTGCTCATAGTCTATTCTGAATAAGTTGACAGGTTTTGACAATGTTGTCATTTGCGGATCAGTGTCGTCTCCATCCTGAGGATTCTGTGATTCCACCACTTTTCCTCCTTGAGTGTAGAAGCGACTAGACACTTGTATGATTGATACCATTACAAACCTGACAGCCTTTTTCGGATTCATTATCGCTTTCCGTGGAAACTTGGAAGTAACACGGGTCCTGGCTTTATTAGCGGCGAGACATATTGCTTAGCAGCCATTGCCTAAGAGCTGTATCAATAATTGTTTCATTAGTTCAGGTTCTAAAGATTAAAAACTGTACAACTGTATCGGATAATCAAGGGCACCAATTTTGCTGGGGAAATTAGTAGCGCGATCATTGACCGATCAATATGCAGATTGATTTGGAGAGAAAGGAGCAGAAATGCATTTGTAGATAGAGGGAAAAAAACATTACAATTGATGCTCTGTCTACTTAACATTAGGACATCACATTATTTAAAGGGGTTGATCAGGTTTGGGACAAATTTCTGCAGTCGCCCTATGTGACATCTCACTGTCACATGGTGAGTGCGTGGTCACCTTACCGCGTGTATGTGATTTACATTCTTGCGGTCACATGCCAACTAGACTCGTTTGGATTTCCAAATGAGTCTAGTCTGCACATGACCGCAAGTATTCAGATTACATGTGGTCCCATGAGCACCCGCATGCACTAGGAGTTCCAAGGAATCGTGACAGCGTGTGCACTGCAAACTGTCGTGATTCAGCAGCCTGCAATCACATAGTGACTGCAGACTTTTCTCCCAAGTCCAGACAACCCCGTTAAAGGGTTGTTTTGGTAACAAGATTACCACCTCCCCATGGGATAGGCCATCTCTTTATTTGTTTTACATGGGACTGCTTATAGGCTAAGTTCCTTCCTCTGTGGATAGGTGAGAACATCTTCATACCAAAATGGGTCCCTTAAAGAGAATCTGTCAGCAGGATTTTGCCATTTAAATGAGGACAGCATAATGTAAGAGTTAAAAAAACAAAAATCGACTGTGCCTCTCTTTTCAGGCTGTGTGCACTTAGTTTACTGGGTGCAGCTCAGAATGGTGAGCTGTGTATAATCCCACCGACATCAATGATTGCCAGATTTCTGTGTACACTGTATATGGACAGAAAGCTGCTGATCAGTGTTGAGGATGTAGTTGGACCAGGAGGCACAAGACACCTAGTCCTGTAGTGATAATCTCCTGCTGATAAAACACTTTTATTGAAGCAACCTAGTAAGTGACACATCACTGGAGTCAGGGTCTCGGCCTCTACATCATGGTACTTTCAGATTACATAGCAAAAAACTACTGACTGATTCCCTTTAAATGATGGTCGTCCAAAGACAGTTATTTTATTGCCCATATAAAGTTACCTTAAATTGGTTTTCTACTCCATAGATATTGATTGTCTACTCTTGATCTGCTTGTTCTTGGGTACTGCAGCTCAGCTGAGATTCAGAATGGCCACCGCCAGGGTGCAGAGCTGTGCTGTTTTCAGTTCTTTACACTGTGAACATCCGACTACTGCGGGCGGCAAACAGCTGATCAGAGTATGTGCTGGGTGTCGGACCTCTGCCAATATGAGATACGTAGTGAACAAACTTGTAAGGATGGGGGTCTTAAAGAGGTTAGCCACTACTTAAACATTGATGGCCTATCCTAAAGGTAGCGTTACACACTTCAATGACGTAAGGATATCACCAGCGATCTCATGGGCGCACGGTTGTTAGGACATCTTTTTGACATCGTTGGTGAGATGTCACACATCTAGATATCGTATACGATGCACCAATGATGTATTTGTTCGCACAACCCAGCGAAGGATACTTGTTCACTGCTGTGAATAGGCGAAGTCGTTAACGACATCGTTATCGCGATGACACACACAATGATGCAGCAGGTTGGCTGATCGAGGATCGTTTGATTTGAGAACATGTTCTCAAATCTGCGATCAACGTTCCAACGATTTATCGTAGTCGTATGTCGGTGTCACACGTAACAACATCCTAATGATGTCGCTGGAAACCCGTGACGTTTCAGCGATATCGTTCACGATCTTGTACCGTGTAACGGGGCCTTTAGGAGAGGTCATCAATTTCTGATTGGCCAAGGCCCTACACCCGACATTCCTGTTTTCGGTGGCAGCAGGTTGCCTGAAATGCTCGGTTCCGGAGCTGCTCAGTCTTCCCCTAGTGGCCGCAGCCGGGTACTGCACATTCGCCTACTATTGATTTGCGTATGCAGCACCAGACTGCAGCCACTATACCTATAGGAAATGTTCCAAGATCGTGATTTGTGTCAACACGTTTTAGAGATTGCATCTCCTTCATCAGGACAAAATCTTATTGATTTGATTGAATGTGGTTATGTCCTGATGAAGGCGATGTAATCTCTGGAATGCGTTGACACAATCAATCACGATCTTGGAACACTGTATGTTCTGGACTTTATTATGGCAGCACAGCCTTAACCCCTTCTTGTCCATAACACTGAAACTAGCTATCCATTGTAGGCAGCAGGGCTGTGGAGTCAGTAAGCCAAACATTCGACTCTTCAATTTCCCTGAATCCGACTCTACCAAAAATGGACTCCAACTCCACAACCATGGCTGTGAAGTCAGGAAGCCAAACATCCAACTCCCAACTCCTCAATTTCTCTGAATACGACGCCACCAAATTGGGCACCGTCTCCACGACTCTGACTTCACAGTCTTGGTAGGCAGAACAATAAGTGAAGGCTGCTTCTTCCTCCCAGCTATACTAAGTAACCAAAGACCCACTACAACCTATTACTTGAAGGGCTAATGTATACGGCCCACTTCACATCAGCTCTTGTGGCAGATTTACCGCATCTGCCGCCTAGCAGTCGCACTTGCGGCAGGCCCCATGCATTGTCTATGGGGCTTGCGGCAAGTGCGGTATTGCCGTGATCCGGCAGTTGTTTTCAGCTGCAGTTGTTTTGAGCGGCCGCAAGTGCCGGATCGCGGTAATACCAAACTCGCTGCAAGCCCCATAGAAAATGCATGGGGTGTGCCGCAAGTGCGGCAGTTAGGCGGCAGATGCGGTAAATCTGCCGGAGGGGCCGCAATCAGCGAAATACGCTAATGTGAAAGGGGCCTTAGAAATATATTTCTTATGGTACAGACCCAATAGGGGCGTGAAAATCTAGGATTTACAATATGGGGGAATAAGGTTATCCTAAGAGGAGGATGGTAAGTATTGTACCAACATTTCTTTCTCTTTTTACTGCTGCTATCCCTTTATAGAAGAAAGGAAAAATGGAGAAAAGGCAAAGATCCAGGTTTCCGCAGAAAGCGAACTGTGACTTAGCATAAATCCCTGAACTCCACAGATGAAAACTGTAATTTATGCAGCAACTGCTGAGATGCAAACACGGGCGGCGTCTTCGTGGGGGTCGGTGTATGCGGTTTGCATTGGCGCAGGCTCGCGTGCTTTCCGTGTAGACGTTTGTGTTGGATGTTGTGGTATACACCTGTCGGAGCACTCGCCTCCTGCCTGTGTAACCATGTGTTCTCCTGGCACCACAACCAACGTGTTAATGAGGCTGTACATTGTGTGCCGACGAGTCTGAGTAATGTGCGGAGACGTTCGCGTGACACATGAACTTGTTTCATTAGCTGCGTCTCACCGATAATAAAGACTCTTCCCGGGGAAGGTTGTTTAATACTTCTGCAGTCGTAAAGTACATACGACGCTGCGGAGTCTTCATCTCGCTTAGTAGGGGGCGCTGCGCATAACGTATGCTTCGCTAAGCCATGACAAAAAGTAGAATAGGCCAATGGGAACCAACCTCAAGATGCAACAACAACACCAGAAGTCAAATAGGAAAAAAGCTATGGGAAAATCAACAATGAAGTCACTGGACAAGATCTTCACATCAAGGAACATTTCACTGGTGATGAAGACACGGCTCGTTCATAGTCTGATCTATTCTGTAATAACACATGGAAGTGACACCTGGAAAATAAAGGAACAAGATAGAAGAAGAATAACACCTTTGAAATGTGGAGCTGGAGAAGAACATCAATACCATGGATGGCAAAAGAACAAAAAATCAATACTGGAACAAATCCAGCCAGAATGTCACTGGAAGGAAGAGTCACCAAGCTACGACTTGTCTACACATCATACGAAGAGAGAAATCAGAGAAGGAGCTAGGCGAAGAAGAAGACAAGCAACCCAATGATGCTATCAAGATAATAGCAGAGAAACCTGGTGGCCTACCTAGCTTGGGAACCTGGTGGACCTACCTAGGCTTGGAAAAGACTTGGTGGACCTATCTAGGCTTGTAGAAGACCCTAGTTGACTTACTAGCTTGGAAACCTGTGGACCTACCTAGGCTTGGAGAAGACCCTAATGGACCTATCTAGGCTTGGAGAAAACCTGTGGACATATCTAGGCTTGTAGAAGACCCTAGTGGACCAATCTAGGCTTGGAGAAAACTCTGGTGGACCTTTCTAGGCTGCACAAGATCGATCTTCCTACAGATCGTACATCCATCAAGTCGCAATGGCTTGAGATCAAGCTGAAGGCCGGTTAATATCAAATAAGAATGAGAACTAGATAATAGACATCCATGTTTCCCATATAACTACTATTGGCCTCATTCATGACAATTTATGGACTCTGTATTTTGTGGTCCATGTAGCAGGGAGAATTTTTGATCCAACTGTGTATCTTTGAACCCAAACTAACAATATAATAGATACTTTTTTTGAGGTCGTTCAAGTCAGAGGATCCGCTGTTGGATTGGGAATTCCTGTCGTAATGTAGAACAGAAACGTACGTATTTCCGTAATGCAAACGTCCTATAGAGTTACCCTATGTATAGCACAGGAAATAGCTGAGTGATCACCGGGTCCAACTTCTAGGAGCCCTGTTTTCAATCGTTGGGAATCCCAGGGACTAATCCCCCCCCGCATATGATTGGGAAATTATTCCCATATAAAATGTATAAGGGGCAACTTCAAATCTTTGGTACACTCCCTTTATATAGCGTGAGTTGCAGCTCTTATCTTCTGGATGTCATCACGAGAATGTTCAATCTAATCTCTAACTTGACTTCCCATTTCTGAACCTTAGCGCTTCTGAAGACGGACAGGAAACATGAAAAAAGGAAGTTGTGGCTTCATTCATCTCTGACCCTGATTTATTCTGTTTTCCCCTTTTTTATGATGATACCGATTTCTGACTAATTCTATGACAAAATACCTCCTGCGATAGACCATCAGCCTTCATCACTGTAGATTCACTTTAAATGTAACCTGTCAGCAGGTTTTTGCTATGTAATCTGAGAGCAGCATAATGTAGTGGCAGAGACCCTGATTCCATCGATTAATCCCTTACTGGCTGCTTGCTGTAGTTTTCATAAACTCATCTTATCACAGGGATTATCACTAGAGGACTAGGTGTCTCGTGCCCTGTAGTTACTCTGTTCTGTATAACTCCGCCCCACCACTGATTGGCACGCTTCACTGCACACAGAAAGCTGCCAATCAGAGGTGTGGGTGGAGTTATACAAAGCTGACAGCAATGTGGGCAGTCATACATAGCTGGCAATCAGTGGTGTGGGTGGAGTTATACAAGCTGACAGCAATGTGGGCAGTCATACATAGCTGGCAATCATGGTGTGGGTGGAGTTATACAGAGCTCAGCATTCAGAGAACTTGTACCTCGGCAGCAGAGAGAACTTTTTATCAAAACTGCAGCAAGCAGCCAAGTAAGTGACACATCGCTGGAATCAAGCTCTTTTCCCACAATGTTCTATAAGAGGTTCAGTGATAAAAAAAAAAAATATATCTTTTTATTTTTTTTAGCTTTTTTCCAACCGAAATATATTCATGTTGAATCTTCTCCTATTTCGTGAAATTCTTTGGTCTCTCCCTGTAATATTTACAGATTAGAGCCGCCAAATCATCCGTTAAAATAATAATAATGGGGTTTATATCTGTCCTAAAATGACTCCTTGTTTCCACTCATTACCGGTTCAGGAGCCCTCTGCCATGATGGTCTCGTCATCCTACGGAACGCGGTGGTGTCCTCATCGTTCTTCACAAAGAAACAATAGTGTGACGGATGGTATTGTGCTGGCGCCTCCACACCATGACAGGCATAAATAGGGCAAGGCTCGCCGGCCGGTCTCCGGCAGCAAAGGCCAGACACTTGGCAGCCGGGCGGCCTCTCTTCTGGTGTTTAGCATCTGTCAGAGCTCAATATTCTCCCAGGTAGATGAATACGTCTTCAGTGATCGGATTGAAGTGGGAGCTGGCAGAGGGCGCGCGGTGGAAACGGGCAAAGCTTTGCTCTTTTTTTATCCTTCGATCCAGAGCGTGCCAAGTTCAGCAGCGTGCCATTTTATTACTGTATTTATGACTGAGCAGCCGTCTGTAGTCTGTCACTTGCAGGAATCAGACCAGTGCACCTGATATTCCTGTTTTTTTTTTCAGTATTTTTTATGCAAATTGAAGGCAGCGATGAGCCGCCGGCAGAATAATTGTCTCCTGATTTGAAGTGTGATGTTCTTTGATGGGGTCCTTGTTTTAATGAGACATTTTCATTTTTTAAGCAATGATCTGTAAATCTGTATTTTATTTTTTATTTTATTTTAAGACCCATGTAAAAGCCATTGCCTCTGCTCTTGTCCATTGGGTCCTTTCTAATAGTTGCTCTGTGCGTCCTCCATGCTTTGCACTGCAGCTTTGCTTTGTCCGATAATTTACACACAATATTAGGGGGGAAAAAAGGGTCACTTGTGGACTTATCTGTAGTATTTATATGTGTGGTAAATGCAGCTTTATAGGCTTTGTTCACACAGGATGATGTTGGCTCGTTGTTTTTTGTTTGTTTTTTCTACACCAAAACTGCAGCAAAACCTGATCTTTGTTTTTAACAAAGATTTCTTGCCAGTAAGTTACGGTACCTGTGGTTTTTCTTGCAGTTTTAGTGCATTTTTCTGTTTGGTTTTGGTAACAATTTTGATTAGTTTTTAGGGCTTTCTCCTAATCTGGTCTCCCCTCTATTTATCCTCTTTCTTTCCCTCCCCTAGCTCTCTTCATCATCTCTCTCTCTCCTCTTTTTCTTTCTCTACCCTCAGCCAACAGCCATTTCTTCCAACTTGCCATACACAGGAACGCTTGGCAAACAGCCATCTCTTGCAGCTCCCCATACACAAGAACGCTCGGTTGATAGCCGTCCCTTCCAACTATCCATACACAGGAATGCTTGGCCAACAGCCATCTCTTGCAACTCCCCATACACGAGCGCTCAGTTGATTGTGGTCTCTTCCAACTCACCATTGACAGGAACGCTCGTTTGATAGCCATCCTTCCAACTCCCCATACACAGGAAAGCTCAACCAACAGCCATCTCTTCCAACTCGCTATACATAGGAATGCTCAACCAACAGCCATCTATACCAACTCCCCATACAAAGGAATGCTCGGCCAACAGCCATCCATCTCCTCCAACTCGCTATACACATGAATGCTCAGCCAACAGCCATCTCCTCCAACTCGCTATACACAGGAATGCTCAGCCAACAGCCATCTCCTCCAACTCGCTATACACAGGAATGCTCAGCCAACAGCCATCTCCTCCAACTCGCTATACACAGGAATGCTCAGCCAACAGCCATCTCCTCTCACTCGCTATACACAGGAATGCTCAGCCAACAGCCATCTCCTCCAACTCGCTATACACAGGAATGCTCAGCCAACAGCCATCTCCTCCAACTCGCTATACACAGGAATGCTCGGCCAACAGCCATCTCCTCCAACTCGCTATACACAGGAATGCTCGGCCAACAGCCATCTCTTCCAACTCGCTATACACAGGAACGGTCGGTTGATAACCATCCCTTCCAACTCTCCATACACAGGAATGCTCGGCCAACAGCCATCTCTTCCAACTCGCTATACACAGGAACGCTCTGTTGATAACCATCCCTTCCAACTCCCCATACATATGAATACTTGGCCAACAGCCATCTCTTTCAAATCCCCTTACACAGGAATGCTCGGCCAACAGCCATCTCTTCCAACTCGCCATACACAGAAACGCTCGGTTGATAACCATCCCTTCCAACTCCCAATACACAGGAAAGCTCAGCTTATCACTCCTGTGTTCTTTATGAAGGAGTCCACACCAACCATTTATTGCACATGCAATAGGGGCCATCCAACTACAGATATACCTAGTTCTACTTCGACATGGAAGTGGTGGATGTATTATTGGTTACCTCCTGACAGCGGCACTGGAGACATTTATTCTTTGGAAAGCTAATTTGTATTTTTGTCCCATTTAGCATGCCTGGTGGTCTCCACAAGGAGGAACACGCTGCCCCTAAACTTTGCTTGCCAGAGGCCTGGAAAAGCTGGCTAATGACATCTGTGTTACAGCCGCAGACATGTGTCCCAGATGTCAACATAATTGTTTAGTTTTTTTGAATTTTACAAATTCACTAGACATCGACTTCAGGATTTATGATTTATTGTAGGTTTTTTTTCTATTTTTCTCCCAATGTTCAGTCCTCATAGCAGTACGGCTGGTCTATCATACCATACCATTCATCTGTGTGTATCCTGCAGAGGTGGCCGTACATCTTGTCACATGCTGCAAGTAAATCTCGGACACAACAAACTACAAAATGTGTAGATTTCCCTGTTGAATTTTACGCCTCCTAATCTGTCTGTTCTGCAGCGGAGGTCTCTTATAAACCGGTACATTAATCTGTAGGAGCGCTGACTGTTACAAGCTCCCTGAAACATGGCAATATCATATTGATTTTTGATGAGATTCTAATTCTTTGAGATGCACTAGTATATGTATATTTATGTGCGTGCGTGTGTATATATATATATATATATATATATAAACACACACACAGAGATAGTGGAGTCGTTATTATTTTGGCTGCCTGCAATCCCCACTAGGGGGAGCTCACTGCATACTGTATTGTAATTGAATTCAATGTCTAGACTGTATGCACTGTGCTCCCCCTAGTGGCTGTTAAACTGTAGTTACTCTGGTATCTTTCCTGTCTGTATTGGAGATTTATTTTGGAGCCCTCTATGTATATAAAAGAAATAAAATAGAGTTTTGACCGCTAGTAAATGATTTATTAATGTGTGAATCGGCACGGACGGCTGAACCCATTTGGACTGAATGTTTGGAATTAGTGCTTTGCAAAATTGAAAAATGTCTCTCTTTGACTTCTTTTTAATTGCCCCCTTTGAAACTTCATTTAGAATGTATTCATAAACATAACGTGGAAATGCAATGTTTGTGCGGTAATTGGATGTTACACCAGGTTCTTTAATCATGGCCCTGTTATTACAGCATGGCGCAGATTACAAGAGCGGCACTACCCGTGTACGGCCGAGCTATATTTGTCATTCATTTCAGGGCTTTGGTTGTCATCATCAGAGTGACATATACGGGTCTATATACCACAGCTGTGCATTGTATTATTGACATTCCAATAGGTGACACACTGGGCTCTGCTACATCAGGAGCGGTGCGGTGGCTCCGGATTCCCTTCTGAGGGCGCCCTCCAGATGTGCCGGCCTCTTCCTTCTGTCAGTAGTATCTGCGGGATCAGGGAGCCACTTATTGGAGCACAGAATGAAAGAAAATCAATAGCAATTAGTCCAGTCAACACTTGAGCCCTTGTATCTTGCACCTCTGATGCGAGTGCGTCGCCCTCCGGCTGTGGATATCGGGTCCCTCTCCGGTTCCGCGCCCCCCCTGCTATCCTCGTACGGGTCTCTGAGCATCTGGAGCTCCGCAAATAAATTTTAGTAACTTTTATTACTTTTGGCGCTGGAGAGTGAATGAGACTTTACTGTTGTAAATTCCAAAATTCCATATTATGGAGCTGGCGTAGATTCGTAGGTCATAAATCTCTTCTCCAATCAATGTCTTTGCTTTATAAATTCTGCCTGGAAAACTTTAAAATAAGGTTCTCTGCTGATTTTTAAGGGGCCAATCACTTTTGTTGCTTATGTAGTAGATTTTTTTCCTGTCTCCATCCAACCAATCCCAGTTACCCAGAAGACTGTTGGGGTATTTCCTACTGTATATACTTGGACCCCCTCTAATTTCAGGCTCACATATGTGACGCTAGTATGAAGGAGTAAAAAAAAAAAAAAAAACCTTACTGCTCTGCTGCTTTTTAGTGTTTCTTACCAGAGTGCTGGAATCACAGATACTCTGCTCAGTGCTTCTATGTAATGTCCTCCATGCTGCTGCTTTATTCTTTTTTTTTTTTTTTTTAAAGCTGAAAATTGTAGTAGTAAAAAAGGGAATTTATTTCCAAACTGAAGCTTAAAATTTTCGATATGACCTAACAGATGGAAGTGGAGAATATAATAAGACTAAACACACTGTGAGTTTACTGAGGAATCGGATTACAGCTGCCCATTGAAGATTTAGGAAAGGGGAGGTAGTTGATTAGCAGAATTTGAGAGAGGCAGATACACACACACATACTGTGCTCTGATGCTGCTATTGCTTTCTAGTTTTTCCTTAATCCAGTGCTGGAATCACAGCCACTCTGCTCAGTACTTCTATATAACGTCCTCCATGCTGCTGCAAATTGTTCTAGGATGTACGGTTTTCCTTTGAAAACTGTCAAGCTTATGTAAGGAGATCTATAGGCCAGGCAGAGCATCATGGTAAGGTTTATGCACATTTGGAACAGTTAAAATAGTGGAAGTAAAAAAAGGGACGTTTTTTTCCATACCTTTGCTTAATTCTTCTATTTGACAGAACAGATGAACCTGTAGAATATTGTAAAACTGAACATACTAAGTTCACTGAAAGATCAGATTACAGCTGCCCATTGACGTTTTAAGAGAGGGAAAATGAAGGAATGAGTAGAATTCGAGAAAAGTACATACACATACAGACTGCCTCCCCGCGACTATTGTCTTCTAGTGCCCCTTCCCCATCCCCTGCTGGAATCACAGTTACTCTGCTCAGTACTTCAATGTAATGTCATCCGTTCTGCTGCAGAAAATTGTTCTACGATGTGCAGTTTTCCTTGTAGAAACTGCCATGCTTATTGGAGACCTAAATGCCCAGCAAAGACTCATGGGATGGTTTATGGAAAGTTGAAAAAGTTGAAAATAGGGGTAATAAAATAGGGAGGTTTTAAATACTTACATTTTTCTACACATACTTAATTTTCCAGAACACATGAACTTGGAGATATTGTAAGGCTGGACACACTGTATGTTTTAGGAGAGAGGAAGGTATAGGATCAGCAGAATTTCAGAGAGGTAGAAATACACACACTCATACAGAATACAGCTCTGCTGTTGATTTCTAGAAAGTGTTTCACAACCCAGTGCTGGAAACACATCTACACTGCTCAGTACTTTTATATCATGTCCTTCATGCTTATGTAGCTGGACATGTGGTACATCAGGACAGGGGAGCAGAGGAATCCTTCATGTCTTTGTATGGGAGATATAGCAGCTCATCTCCACACAGCAGCCGAGGAAACGTATAATAGAAATACTTCTGTATTTATCACCCTCTCCTGGTTTTGGCTACAAATTCTGAGGTAAAAAACTCACCAAATACTCAATGTGTGTACGTGGTCTTACAGTCTGAAGCCTTTAGTCTTGCGCCATGCGCCCACGTTGAGTATTTGGTGAGTTTTTTACCTCAGTATTTGTAAACCATAAGAGGGTGATAAATCTATACTTTTCCTCTGATTGTTTCACTCCTGGTTTTGGCTACAAATCCTGAGGTAAACTGACCAAATACTCAGTGTGAACATGGCCTAAAGGGGTTTTCCAGATTTGGAAAAATTGGCTGCTTTTTTTTCCAAAACGGCGCCACAACTTTTCTCAGGTGTCATGTGGTACTGCAGATCAATCCCATTCATTCTCAACAGGCTAGACACAACCGTTTCCCAAACATGCTGTATATAGAAGAAAGATTAATTTTTTTCATAACATCAGAAACCCCTTTTAGGAACTTTCGGAACTTAGTTTCCTCCGATAGCCTTTCTTTTGAGTTAATATTACAGAGAGGCCTCAGCACGTTGGGTCCTGGGATCTACACAAAGGCCTTGCTGGTTTCGTTAGTACCGGATAACTTTGGAACATTCATGTATTTTTCATGCGCTGCTGCGCGGTCTGGATGACTTTTCTTAGGCCGGTGCACAACCTCTTACGATTGCGGCCTGGCGCAGCGCGGGAGGTGTAGAAATGCGAAATCTTTTTTTTTTTTTCTTTTTTAATGGCTAAAAGCAATGTTCGCTTGAAATAATAATGCCACGTTCACTTAGCCTTCCTCTCGGGACCTTGAAAACCTCGGCCTTGTGCAGCGCTGATCTCTCGCTGCCATATGGCTCTATCTGTTTATCTAACCCTGCGGTTTAGAAACTGAGGATTTGACTGTTAATGGAGACTCATCGCTTCTATCTAAATTTACCACTCTCCCTCTCGGAAGGATTTAACCTTAGCAGCAGTGAAGTCATTTGGCAGATTAGGATCCTGAAGGAGAAAACAGTTTTCAGGATGGTCATGATGTTTGTGATGGCAGTGCGGCTCATTAGTTCCTACAGGCGATGCGTTTCGCTGCGTACAATTGTACCGCCGTGTGTCAAAAGCGCAGCGATTTCTCCAGCAGATCATGGGTTAATCATGCTATCGTCATCTCAAAAAGCATGCAGATTTTCAACCTATCGATAAACAGATGATCAGAGCTCTATGCAGGATTATTATTAATAATTCTTAATGTATATTATAGGGCTTAACCACTTTTTGGGAGAATTTGTTTATCCTTTAATAAATTTGGGATTAAAACTCATTTTTGCTTTTGGGTTTCATTGAAAATTTTTGCTTGCTTCCTTCCTTCCTTTCTTCCTTCTTCCTTCCTTCCTTCCTTCCTTCCTTCCTCCTTCTCCCTTCCTTCCTTCCTTCATCTCTTCCTTCCTTCTTTCCTGTCATCTCTTCCTTCCTGTCATTCCTTCCTTTCCTGTCATCTCTCCTTCCTGTCATCTCTTCCTTCCTGTCATCTTTCTTCCTGTCATTCTTCCTTCCTGTCATCTCTTCCTTCCTTGTCATCTCCATTCCTTCCTTCTTATTCCTTCCTTTATTCTCTTCCTTCCTCTTATGCCTTCCCTTCATCCTTCCTTCACTCTTGCCTTCCCTTCCTTATCTTTATTGCCATATCTCTTTCCTTTCTTTCCTTTCTTTTCTCCCTTTCCTCCCCATCTTTTCATCCCTTATTTTCCTCCCCTTCCTTTCCTCCCCTTCTTCTTCCTCCACTTCCATTCCTCCCCTTCTTTTCCTTCCTTGATTCCTTCTTTCCTTCCTACATTCCCTTCCAGTGGCATAACTTAAAGCTCATGGACCCCAATGCGAAAGCTCCAACGGGGCCCCAATTATTGAAAATCTTTAAAAGCAAAAGTCTCTTTCTATAGGCCAAAGAGACTTTTGGGACCCCTAAGCTCCAGGGCCGGTGTGCGATTATAGTAGTTACACCCCTGTTCCCTTCCTTCATTCCTCTCCTTCTTCCTTCCTTGCTTTCTTTTCCTACCTTCCTTTCCTCCCTTCCCTTCCCTCTCCTCCTTCCCTCCTTAACTTTCCTTCTCCCTCCTTCCTCTCCTCCCTCCTTCCTCTCCTACCTCCTCCCTTCCTCTCCTCCTCCTCCCTTCCTCTCCTACCTCTCTCCTCCCCCCATCTCCTCCCTCACTTCCTCTGCTCCCTCCCTTTCCTTCCTCCCTTCCTCTCTCCCTCCCTTCCTCTCCTCCCTCCCTCTTCTCCTCCCTCCCTCTTTCCTTCCTTCCCTTCCCTTACTTTCCCCCAGGCAGGAACTCAAGCATTGCGAGCACCTGTGATACTTTGCTGAGCAATGAGTGTGAGCACCCCTATGCTTGATCGAGTGTCAAGCACACTCATCACTAGTTATAAATCACCTGAGAGGAACATACTCTGTCACACAGGGGCTCGCTGACGGATTCTCAGCTAGCTCATTCTGCAGCCAGTAATTAACAGTTGCAAGACAGAGGTAGTAGAAGGCAAACGGGGCAAAATTATTCCATTGCAAAACTGATTTTTAGCCCCAAATGCATTAATTTAATTTAAACAAAAGAAAAGAAAAATTGTCCTCAAATCCTTTTATTATTGATGAGTGGAACGTGCTCGAAAGATTTGATTTGGGCCAGAATAAAATTTAGGCTGAGTCCAAAGTGCTCTCTGATCTCTCCGAATAAAGACGTAGGGGATGGAAGGGTTAATAAAACAATAGATTTTCTCGGTCTGCCTTTTTAGATAGATTCATGGAAATCGAATCCCAAAAATTTCAGGATCTGGCGCATCCAAGCATTTCATGGCTTTGACTTGTAGTAAACGTTACTCCTCTTTTTATTACTGTACTTTGTTCCAGTGTTTTGGAAGCAATGATCTGGACATAAACCTCCGTTATTGGAGTATAAAGTGCATTGTGAGTATGATGATGTACCGTCAGCTCCTGTCTCAAACTCAGTAGCCACGTACTTTGCTGAATTAGGCCTAAAGTTGTATTTGGGTTATTTCCCGTCACAATGTTTGCGCTCAAGGCTTTGTGTCCGTCCGCCATCTGTTCACACACTTTGGTCTGATTCTACGTGACAAAGTTTTCCAGTTTTAAAGCCCCTTGGTCATACGTCGTAAGTGATTTAAGTAGGTTTTCCAGGGAAGTATATAGATGAGGTATGTCTAGGATCGCTCACCATTATCAGATCGGCGGAGGTCCCATGATCAACTGTTTAATTTAAAGGTACATTATCTGTAGAACAGCCTCTACAAAGTGTACAGAGCTGTGATTGCTATGGTTGTTTAGTGGCCGTTCTCAGGGACTCCCATTGACTTCAATTATATCTGTGTGCAGTACTAGTGATCTGCCACTACGTGGTGTAAGGAGCTGTGCCGTTCTGGTTCAATGCAGTGTGCACACATGATGGCTAAAGGCACGTATTACACATTAGACTAATGTTAGCTGATATCAATGGGATCAGTCAACTGTGGGCGTACTGGAAAATTAATTTGGGGGGGACCTAAGGATCTGGGATACTTTTTTTTCTCCCAGATAGGTCTGACGATGACTGCTAGAGAACACCTTCTGTGTATGGAAAAGACACTCAATATAACTGCTTTCACTACCATGCTCAGGTACTCTGTACTTGAAACGACCAGTTGGGTGCTCGGATCGGTGCGACAAACACCAGAGTATAAGGAAGTCAATGGGGAACTTGCGTTCCTCTCATTTACTTCCATAAATGAACTCACCCTTTTCGAGCACCCAAGTACCCGAACATGGTAGTGCTCGCTCATCGCTGGTGAGAACCTCTCTTAGAGAGGGATCAGAGCGTGTTTCACTCTGTGGGACCTTTTCTGTTCTGCAGTACGCACAACCCATTCATTGTTTAATAATTAATATAATAGTGCATGTAATACTAAATGTGACCTGTAGGGGTGCAATAGGAAAACTGACCACTTATTATTTTATGGAGCTGTACATGAGAAGATACTCATCACAGAGTTCCTCCACAGATTAGAAGAGATCACTGGCGATCCCATCACCGGGACACTTTTGTGATCACTATACGTATTGTGACGACACCGTTCTGAGAAGTAGATGTGGTCCAAGCGAAACCCTTTTAAGAGCCACCATGTTAGATTTTTTACTAACCCCATGTCCCTCTTTTACAGTAGCCGTGTTCAGACGAGGACTCTTTGTGATACCGGCCCCGTAATTGTGTTGGAAGCGCTGGGGCGTGCCGCTGTAAGGCTTATTGTTTTGCATGAGTCACGGAGGTCGCGTCAGTTTATGATTTCTCACTTGACCTTGGCATATGTTGGTGCTATATATATAATTTCGTCCCTTCATGTAAATGCCAAGTTTACACCGTAGGCTTTGTGCGCGTTGTAATTCGCCGGGGCATGGAGACTTGCAGAATTTAAATACTTTCAATCAAGGGAGATGATTATAATCAAGCCCACTTTGTGTCTGCTCCTCCGAGTGTTTTCTTCTCAAGGGCATTTAAAACAAAGGATTGCAAGCGTTTTAGTTTTGTAAGCAGCATTTTTATTATCTTATTAGTCAATTATGGCTTTTGAGATGCCGGAATAAGTGACAGTGCTGCAGATTACTGCAATTTGCTGCCCCCCCCCACCCACCTCCTCTCCATTCTCCATCCCCAGCCATGAACCTTATAGTATACAGCGGCTGCATCGTAACACATGTCCTGACGTTCCAAGTTGTAATCAGAATATTTAGGAATCCCCCCTACTGCTTTGGCTGGGCACTCCTCTCCGTCTGTGCCGATTCCCCTCGTAGCAGATGTGCCGCTTGACTTTGCAATTACACAGAATACCAGTCTGTTCCATGGTCTGAATGCGTCTGCGGTGAAACGTGAATATATTGGGTAATTCCTTAAATAGCAGTTCCTTATCCTGTCTGCAGTCTGACATTACAGCGGGATTGGAAAAATGTCACTTCCTTGTTACAGAAATGGCTCCAAAATTGACCGTGGTGCAATACCAAAGATGACCAATTGATGTAGGTGGCACTGTTTTTGCCATGTTTTTCTAAACCTGGGCAAACCCTTTAAGCTTCCCCTTTAAGTTTGGACATGTATCATCTGCTGTACTGATGTGACATTGGGTCAGTGGACGCTCTGATGGTAAATTTTGTTGGACAGCCCCTTTAAGGATCCACTGCCATAGGATAAAAGGAGTCTAATTTTTCAGAGACTGTCGTTTATGACCTGGGCTGTGGAGTTGGTCGTGGAATTGGAGTCCGTGTCCATTTTGGTGGAGGGAAATTGAGGAGTCAAAGTCAGATGATTGGCTTACTGACTCCACAGCCGTGGTTATGACCAGGGCTGTGGAGTCCGTAAGCCAAACCTATGACTCCTCAATTTCCCTGAACCGTTTTCAGACCCACCACAATGGACATGGGACTCAACGACTACAGCTCCACAGCCCTGGTTATGACTCCCAACAATACTGAGAACAGAGGGCCCAAGTCCCTGATGTGTATGGTGCGGGAGTGATCATGTGCAATCACTACTTCTGAACACATGGCTACTCGGGCTTACTACTACTCAGAGGGCAATGACACCCCCTTTCTTGTGATCAGTGGCCATTCAAGCCCCCAAGTGATCATACATTTCTGGCTGAACCTTGCTGATTGTAATTCAGGAACCCTCCAAGTTTACCAATTCTGTGTTTTGTTTTATGGGAATGTTACTGAATCTAGTGATGAGCGGACATTACCATGCTAGAGTGCTGGGTACTCGGAGCAAGTAGTTGGAAGCTCGGATGGGTACGACTTCAGTATAAGGCTACTTTCACATAACGATTTTTAGGGAGCCGATGCTGTCCGATATAAATCGGACAGCATCGGCTCCCTTCTGATGCCTGGAATCGGATGCCAAATAGGCATCCGATTCCGGCATTAAATCATAGCCTCCAGGCTGAAAGAAAAAAAAAAAAAAAAATTTATGCTCACCTCCCCCCGAGCCCCCGCCGCCTCCCGCCGTCTTCCTGCAGGCTCCTGGTGGCTCCCGCAGGCTGCAGAGGTCTTCTTCATGTGTACAGGACCTGCGGTGATGTCACAGTCACGTGACCGCGGGTTCCACCATGGTAACCCACGGTCACATGACTGTGACATCACCGCAGGTCCTGAACAGCAGAAGAAGACCTTCTGCTGACACCGGGAGCCTGCAGGAAGACGGCGGGAGACGGCGGGGGCTCGGGGGGAGGTGAGCATAAAGTTTTTTTTTTTTGTTTTTTTTTTAACCCTTGTGCTCCCAGTTAGGAGCAGTTTTACTGTACTGAGCATGCTCAGTACAGTAAAATCGGGTCCGAGGAGACATCAGATGTTTCCTCGGACCCTTCTCCATAGGGCCCCATGTTATAGGGATTTGGTCCGATCCGATTCTGTCCGATTTTATTTTCGGTGCAAAAATCGGAGCAGGCTCCGATTTTTGCACCGATAATAAAATCGGACAGAATCGGATCGGACCAAATCGGATGGCATTTAGTGCACATTCAATTCGGTTCGATGCCCATAGGGCTACATGGGGCCAAATTCGGATCCGATGCTGTCCGATTTTAATCGGACAGCATCGGATCTGAAAAATCCGTAGTGTGAAACCAGCCTAATGGAAGTCAATAAGGAACTCGAGCTGTTTTTCCCGGATTGGAAAAAGGCTAAAGTTCCCCATTGACTTCCATTATACTCGGTAATCTAGTCGTCCACATCCGAGTTTCCAAAAGCTCCTTCCGAGCACCCGAGCAGGGTAGCGCTCTCTCATCACCACTTGATTCCCTTGGTTGGCCTCATACCCAGAGGTTTACATTTTGGCTTCGGTGCCTCTCCCTCCTGCTCCTCAGCTCTTTGTTTAGTATTCTGATCATATTTAATTGTACCAGATCAGCAGACGGCAAAAAATGCAAGAATGATTTTCGGTGATTCTCTGCAGACTCCGGACTTGCTGACTGGCAGCTTGATCTCCTTCAGCCGAGTTTCAATGATTTCCGAATGGTACGGTTTATTATTGTCTGCGCCATGTTTACCCCACTGGTGACCTGTATTGCTGAATGGGAGGAAAGAGCTTAAGTGGCAATTCCACTAATTAAATTCTCATGTTAAACCAGCACTTTTTTAGTCTCATATATTCATATTGACTCAATGTCAGCCATCGAGTGTCGGAGAAAAAGGGTTTCTTTGAAGATCAGTGTGAATCCTTTGCCGCAAAGTCTGATTGGACATTGGACCAACACCAGTGACGGCAGTGTAACTTCTGGAGTCCCCAATAAAGCTTTCCCCTCACTTATATTTGTCCTTTTGTGGTTCACCTCATACTTATACACAGTCTGTCTGGGATTCCCTAATCTGTCCTTCATTCTTTCCCTATCCTTTTCTATTTTTGGACCGCCCGCATTTTTCTTTTTCTTCCGAAACCTCATTGGAATTTTTTCTTTGACGTTTTTCTTTAAATCTTCACCCCTCTTTCCGATCATCTTATCCTTCTCTCTATTTTGATCCGCATATCCTTCTCCCCTCTTTCTTCTCTGCTCTTTAATCCTATTATTCTTTTTCCTCTTTAGATCCAGTTAGCCTTTTCCCTATTTTTGATCCTTTTATCTTTCTTCCCTCTTATATATGCTTTATTCTTCCCACTCTTCCGGTTCTGTTCTCTTTACCCTTCTTTTGATCCTCTTATCTTTCTTTCCCCCTTTTTGTTCACCTTATTGTTCTCCTCTTTTTTACTTTACTTCTCCCTCTTTTGATCCAGTTATCCCTCTCCATTTTTTTAAACTTTTTTCTTCTCCCTCCTTTGATCCTTTTCGATCCCCTTTTCTCTTTATAGTCCTCCTATCTCTTTCCCATTTTTGATCTGTTGACCTTTTTTTCTCATTTCGATCCTGTTAGCCATCTCTCCTCTGTTTGATTTCTTTATCCTTCTTCCTCTTTTGATCCTTTTATCATTCCTCCTCTTATGAACATTTTATCCTTCTTCCTCATTTGATCTTTTTATCCTTATTCCTGTTTTGATCCTTTTATCATTCCTCCTCTTATGATCCTGACGCGGCCAAGGCTATGGGGGTACTCGGCCACCCGGTCTGCTGAATAGGGAGTCACGGGTGGACAGGATCCCGGTGCCGTGCCCTGGGGATCATTTGAAAGGGATGTTGGGGGATGGGAGAAGGGGCTATTTACAGGGGAACATGACACAGACCTGTAGTTCCCAGTAAGATGGTACCAGCGCTGCAAGCCGGCCGCTGAGGTGATGGTGGGTGCAGCAGAGTGTGAGACAGCTTCCTACAGGTGGAGCTTTACATCAGGGCAGCGATGAGTGAAGATGGCAAGAGAGGGCAGTAATCAAGTCCTTCCGACACAATGGTGAATTGCGGCAGTTAAACAGGCACACAGGGATTGTTGTTTCGGTACCTTTTACTGATGGTAACACAACAGGTACAGTCCAGAGTCATAACCAGGTCCCTGGTGCAATTTGGGACTTTCACCTTAGAAAGTTATGAGGCCTCCTTTGTGTCTGTGATCTGTAGTGTGGGATGAGTCCTGCCTGAGCCTGAACCCACCACTTCTTTTCTGTTCTTTATTCTAAACTGACATTGAGGTCCTCTTGCGGGGTCCCTGTTCCTCTTGTGGCCCCTGGTCCTGTGCTTGGTCAGTTTGGTGCCTCTTTCCTTATATCCTCAGGGCTGAACTCTTCCTGAGTTTGCTGGGTTTTCTGCTGCAGCTCTGCAGGCTGGCAGCATCGGACTCCAGTGTCCGGGTGTACTAAAGGGTATATACCTAATTGAATCCCTTTTTCCAGTTCCCTGTCTCCTCTGCTTGCCTCCGGCCCCTTCCCTGGGGTGTGCACAGCAGTCAGTTGTCCCTGGTCCTGGCCTGAATCTCCTCCAGAGACCAACAGCTCTGCCTCCCCTCTCTTCCCTCTCTTCACAGGAACTAACTGAAACTGTCTCCTGGGACTAACTGTCATCTTCCTCAGCCTGAGTGCTCTTAAAGGGGAACTGACTTAATACAGCCAGTAGAGCTCCCCCTTCAGGTGTGGGGTGGAAGGTGGTGTGTGCTGAGCAAACCAAGGTGTCATTCCTTCCTTGCACCGGTGAAACCTGTGGCAATCCCATGCAAGGGTGCCACAATCCTTTTATCCTTCTTCCTCTTTTGATCCTTTTATCCTTCTTCCTCTTTTGATGCTTTTATCATTCTCCTCTTTTGATGCTTTTATCATTCCTCCTCTTATGATCATTTTATCCTTCTTCCTCTCTTTATCCTTCTTCCTCTTTTGATCCTTTTATCATTCCTCCTCTTATGATCCTTTTATCCTTCTTCCTCTTTGACCCTTTTATCCTTCTTCCTCTTTTGATCCTTTTATCTTCTTCCTCTTTTGATGCTTTTATCATTCCTCCTCTTATGATCATTTTATCCTTCTTCCGCTTTTGATCCTTTTATCCTTCTTCCTCTTTTGATGCTTTTATCATTCCTCCTCTTATGATCATTTTATCCTTCTTCCTTCTTTATCCTTCTTCTCTTTTGATCCTTTTATCATTCCTCCTCTTATAACATTTCATCCTTCTCCTCATTTGATCCTTTATCCTTCTCTCATGATCCTTTTATCCTTCTCCCTCTTTTGATCCTTTTATCCTTCTTCCTCTTTTGATCCTTTTATCCTCTTCTCTTTGATCCTTTATCCTTCTTCCTCTTTGATCCTTTTATCCTTCCTCCTCTTTTGATCCTTTTATCCTTCCTCCTCTTTTGATCCTTTTATCCTTCCTCCTCTTTTGAGCATTTTATCTTTGTTCTCTTTTGATCCTTTATCCTTCTTTCTTTTGATCCTTTTATCCTTTGCTCTCTTTTGATCCTTTCCTTCTCCTCTTTTGAGCATTTTATCCTCCTTCCTCTTTTGATCCTTTTATCTTTCTTCTCTTCAATCCTCTTGTCTTTCTTCCACCTTTTCACTCTGTCGTTCTTTTCTTCTCTTTCCTATTCTATTCCCTTCTTTTTTCCAGCCCCCTAGTCTTCTTTCCTCTTTTCCTTCCCACAATCCTTTATTTCTCCTTCACCCTCCACTCTCTGGATTCCCATCACGTCATTGTCTTGGCCCAGTTTGGACTCTTTCCTAGTAATGGTCCGTCAAACCCATGTTTTCCGAACTGTGTATAATGCCTTGTATTTTTCACATAACATATGATAATTCTTTTTTTATTCTGAGTAGAATATATAATATTTTTTTTCCAGTGACCTACAAAAGCCCTGCAATCTGTAGATATGGATGGAGCACGGTTTTTGAATGTTTCCGCAGCTTAATGTGCCTCGAAATGGTTCTTCACTACATACATTTAAATCCCCTGGAAAAGGCTTTTTATTATTTTTTTCCTTGTGCGATTATTCTGCTTTGTGTCCATTTATTGGTGCCTAATCTCTTTAGTTCAGGCATTGTGAGCTCAGGCCATTTTCTATAGCGCGGCGCTCCGGTACCATTATATTCTGTTTTACCGCAAATGTTTGTCACCAGTGTTGTGATAATCTTATTTCACGTGGTTCGCGTCGCATCCTCATTCCCAGGTATTGAAGTTTCTGTGAAGTCTTTGTAAACTTAATGAGCTATGGATTGTCCTTTTCGCACGCTTATTATCTCATTATGGATTTGGTCTTCAGAATACTTTTTAAATATAGGCGCTGAAACACACTGACCATACCGCCTAGATACGATATCGGAGTAGCCTATTCCGCTTGTCCCACTATACCGTAAATATGCGAATAATGAAATTTACCATAATTAATTCTTTAATAATGGCCTATATACATACTCGTATAGTTGAGTTTGTTGTCTTTGTACTGATTTGAACTACCCTAGACCGGCATCCAGTTCTGTTCCGCTTGGCAGCTGGACCGGGGCAGTGTTCACTTCTGTGCCGTAGTCTTCTGCCCAACATTATGGACGTCTTTGTCATTTACTAGGCTGCCACAATGTCAGTGCAGGGCTTGTCACACGATGATGTAATGATGTTCCAGTAGATGCGCCAAGCAGGCTGACAGAGGTTTGCCCGCTCAGAAGTGAATACTTCCTTGGTCTGGCTGCCACAGTTGGCTGAATTGGTCAATTCTGGTAACCAGATGTTAACTCTATACCAGTGGTCCCCAACCTTTCTGACCTTGAAAGCCACGTTCAGCTTTCAAAAAATGTTGTGAGCCACATCCAGCTCTGAGAGAGGGTCATGAGACACATCCAGCTCTGAGAGAGGGTCATGAGCCACATCCAGCTCTGAGAGAGGGTCGTGAGCCACATCCAGCTCTGAGAGAGGGTCGGGAGCCACATCCAGCTCTGAGAGGGTCTTGAGCCACATCCAGCTCTGAGAGAGGGTCTTGAGCCACATCCAGCTCTGAGAGAGGGTCTTGAGCCACATCCAGCTCTGAGAGAGGGTCTTGAGCCACATCCAGCTCTGAGAGAGGGTTGCGAGCCACATCCAGCTCTGAGAGAGGGTGGGGAGCCACATCCAGCTCTGAGAGAGGGTCGTGAGCCACATCCAGCTCTGAGAGAGGGTCGTGAGCCACATCCAGCTCTGAGAGAGGGTCGTGAGCCACATCCAGCTCTGAGAGAGGGTCGTGAGCCACATCCAGCTCTGAGAGAGGGTCGTGAGCCACATCCAGCTCTGAGAGAGGGTCGTGAGCCACATCCAGCTCTGAGAGAGGGTCGTGAGCCACATCCAGCTCTGAGAGAGTGTCGTGAGCCACTTCCAGCTCTGAGAGAGGTCGTGAGCCACATCCAGCTCTGAGAGAGTGTCGTGAGCCACATCCAGCTCTGAGAGAGTGTCGTGAGCCACATCCAGCTCTGAGAGAGGGTCGTGAGCCACATCCAGCTCTGAGAGAGGGTCGTGAGCCACATCCAGCTCTGAGAGAGGGTCGTGAGCCACATCCAGTTCTGAGAGAGGGTCGTGAGCCACATCCAGCTCTGAGAGAGGGTCGTGAGCCACATTCAGCTCTGAGAGAGTCCTGGGGAGATGTGTAGTATAGTGACAAGATTTTATGTTACAAGGGATCTGTCAGCAGGTTTGCCATGTAAACTGAGGACAGCATGATGTAAGATAAAACCAAAATCAACTGTGCTTTATATCAGGCTCTGTGCTATTGTTCACTTAAAATGAAAGGCTTTATCATCTGGTGATACAGGACTACTTTGTCACGCACATAGCAGTCCAACACGTCCCCTGCTGTGATTGACACCTCGCTGTTCAATGTACAAACCTGGTGTGTGGACAGCTCTCTCCCAGCTCTGCATTGTCACTAAAACTAACTGCTTTGATTGTGTCCAAACTGCTTCAGCCAGTAATCTATGTTATCCATCATTGGATTCAGGGTTTCTTTGTCCACATTATGTTGCTGTTAGTTCAAAGAGAAAAAAACTGCTGACAGGGCTCCCTTTAACCCCCTTGACTGTAAGTAAATGATATAGATATTGAAATTTTAATTTTCATCCGTATTGGACCCAATAGAAATTTCTGTAAGGGGTCTGACTCTGCTGTTACGATCATCAGCAAGATTTTCTGTAGTAATGGGTCCCGGATGTTGCAGACATTGTATAGCGGTTTGAAACAGGCGCTAATCACGTTATTTTTATCATTTTTTCCCCCCACAAATTCCTCTTGAAATAGATCTGTAAAATATAAGCGTATATTTCTTTTAGTTTTCTAAGCCGTAAAATAAAATCTCCAGCCGTGTCATTAATCCAGCTCTTTAGTGTTTTATTCCCTTAAGATAGAATTAATATACCTCTCAATTTCTCAGGTATTTTCTTCCCTGTTGATTAACTTGTTTACTTCCAGCAAGATTCATTGCCGGCACGACAACTGCTAAATAATTTTTGGTTGTAATAAAGCGCGGAAGGATTGTCAAAGATCTAAGGAACAGAAGTTTGCAGTTTGCAGCATATGGCGGTTTCTCCACATTTCGCCCCTTTCTAAAGTCTATATATCAAGCGTACGTGCCGATTTTCTCCCGCACGATGTTACTAGAATTTTAGCAAAGCCTTCAAAATAGATTTTATGACAATCTGTAAGATTCGCGCTCCAGTGCAGCCTGAAATCTGTCACCTATCTTCTAATTAAAAAACTGGAATTTTAAATGAAATAAAATATATATATTTTTTTATTATTGTTAAATTTTTCATATCATTGTCCAAAAATTTAGTTTTGACGCAGGGTTGCAGCACAATGCCAACACAATTCACAATATCAATCTATGGATTAATATTTTACCGCATTTTCTTTGCCAGAGTCGTATATGGATTTTTGGCAAAAAAAACTAAAAAATCCTGCTCTGCTTTGTTGGATGCTGTAATATGGAGTGTCACGGGGTTCCTTCTCCTGTATCCCTCAATCAAGAGCGCTAGAGATGCGTGAACAGCCTAAGAACCTTTTGCATGAAAAACATAATCCATAAAACAATCCAGCAGTATAATGTATGGTTGGGTAATACAGGGTCTCTAAATGTCTTTGTGGAGCTGGTCTCAACTCAGCGTCCCACACACACAAAGGCTGAAAACACCATGCCTTTCCTTCCCTCAACCACCTCTCCAAATCCAAACTAGGTCTACTGTATAGGTGCAATATGAGCCCTAAGGAACAAGAAATAAAAGGCATAAATGCAAAGTGATAATCTTTCCTTTGAGAGTCGAGAACATTCCATAAGCTGGCACCAATAATAGAATAAAGATTTCTCCACATATTACAGTTAAGGAATATTATTAATAATAATAATAATAATATAATATTTATTCATTTATATAGCACTATTAATTCCATAGCACTTTACATACATCAGTAATGCTGTCTCTCTTGGAGCTCACAATCTAAACATCCTATCAGTATGTCTTTACAATGTGGGAGGAAACTGGAGTGCCCGGAGGAAACCCACGCAAACACGGGGAGAACATACAAACTCCTTGCAGATGTTGTCCTTAGTGTCCTTGGTGGGAATTGAACCCAGGACCTCAGGACCCCAGCGCTGCAAAGGCTACAGTGCTAACCACTTGAGCCACCGTGCTCAAATCCATATATACCGTAAGTGGAGCGCATGCTTATCCCACTGTTGGTGAAGGTGGATTTCTGTCGTTTTCAGTGTGTTGGCGTTCTGTTCTCCATTCACTTGTGATGACTGCTTCCTTTATGGGGCAACAGTATGTGATCCCGGGAGAGTAGGATTGTTCCAGAGTCCATACTGCATGCATTATGTAATGCTGACGGCCTTACAGTGTATTGCTCTGACAATACATCATATTATCAACTCCCGTTCCCCCTACTCCTCAATGTGTGGGGGTCTGTTCCATCATGGTGTGGTTATTGAAGAATTTTTCCTAACTTTACAATCCCGTGTAAAGCACATCAACAATTATAGGTGTCCAAAATATATTACAAAACTCTTTTTCTAACCCTGTCGTGTCTAATTAGCCCATTCTATGTAAAAGGTGAACTTCCACTCGAATATTTGTTACCGCCTGTTGAGCCCAGGTCCATTTTAGTTGTTGCTTAGTAACAGGGGAACGGGGCGCTACCGCTATAAATTGCTCAGAGCAAACGCTGCAGATATATATTTTTAATTGTTTCTCGACACCTCAGGATACAGCTGATAGCCCAGCTTGTCATGTTATCGATCTCACTTGATACCACAAAGCAGCCATTTTAATAGGATGGCCGGCTGCTGACTTCTGAGGCCTCGAGAGGGATTCTGCTGGAAGATATGTGATCTGTGGGTGACCGTAAACCCTGCTTCAGCTCTAAATATTTGGGAATTAATTAGATGAATATATTCGGTCTTGTATTTTCAATTTTCACAGTGTTTTTGTGAAAAATATTTGATAGTAGATAACTAATATGTTTATATATGGATATACGGTATTTGTGTGTGTGTGACTGTCACACACAAAAATATATATGTATATATATATTTATGTCCACACACTTATATGTATTGTAGGGATTCAGTCTCCTTGGCATACGTTGGCGTTCACCAGTGATATAACCTGAAACTCATTTGACTGGCCCTTGAGTGACAGCCGCTCTCTCGCCTGCGCAGTAGAGCGGGTGTCCGCGCTCTATTGAAGATGGTACTGACGTCTCATGAGATTTGTGAAGTCTCGCGAGACATCAGCACTATGTTCAATGGAGCGCGGACACCCGCTCCACTGCGCAGGTGAGAGAGCGGCTGTCACTCAAGCGCCAGTCACAGATGGGGGGCGGCAATTTAAAAATGCAGAGCGGTTTGCAGTCAGGGGGCGGCGAGGACATAATCTACCTAGACTATATATCTGCCTCCCGGACTTAATAGGATGCCAGCGCTAGACAGAATAAAAGTTATTTTGTCAGGCATGAGGGGCACGTCTGGGCACATAGAGGGGTTACTAGAACCATATTTACATTATGTGTAAGCTGGTGGGCACAGTTTAAAATGCCCAAAGGGGGTGACAGGTTCCCTTTAAAAGTTGTTGCTAAGTGGTTTCAGAAATAGAGGTTAATAGTTTGGTTTATTTCTATTAATTAACAAAATGCAAAGTGAGTGGACAAAAGAGAAATTAAATCAAATCAATATTTGGTGTGTCCACCCTTTGCATTCGGAACAGCATCAGTTTTCCTTGGTACACTTGTCACTTGCTCACAGTGTTTTGAAGAAGCTCTGCAAGGAGTTTGTTCCAAACATCTTGAAGAACTAAAAGGTACAGTTATGGTGTACATCAAAGCTAGCCTGTGTTAAGGTTATCCTAATGAGTTGCTGCTACCTAAGAATTAGCGCCTATCCTTAACCACTTATCTAAACCACCAGTATCTTGAAGAACTAAGCACAGCTATTCTTAAATTGTAGGCTTTGTGCAAGTATTTCCATATTTCCTGATGCTTCTTCAAATAACTTAAACAGCACATATTTGACACCCTACTCTGATTTGAAGTCTTTACTTGGGACAGACCTTGCTGATGCAGTATAACTACCTGGTTGTTATTGTGTTCAGTCTGAAGGCCCCGTTACACACTACAATGTACCAGCAATCCGACGTGGCTGGGATCACTGGGGCATCGTTATATAATAAGAAAAAACGATTACCGCACCAGGTGATCTCACGGGCTCTATTTATAGTCTTTCCAGCCCGTCCCTGGACGCACGTCCAGTCTAGAGAGTCCTTATCTAGATAATGTCACATATCAGCAGGAAGGACCGCGCCACAGGCATGGGTAGTGAACAAAACAAACTTCTTTATTCCATGGTCGTGCAGCAACCTTTCGATCATCCACACGTGGTCTTTATCAAGCTTGTGGCATCGTTATCTGATCGTTGGTGAGCTGTCAAACTCACCAGCGACCAATGAGAACGCTGATATCCAGGGTAAACATCGTGTAACTAAGCTGAGTGCTGCGCCTAGTTACCCGATGACTACCCTGGTTACCTTCTCCCAGCGTGTGCTACAATATCATAGCGTGTAACGGGCCTTTACTGTGGTGTGACCTGTCTTCCACAACCTCACCTTATCTAGCAGACTTTTCCTCACCCAGTTTTTAGCCTCATAATGAGCTGTTTCTAACTCACTTATTGACTATGTTATAACCCACATATGAAAATGATGATTGTCATCACCTGTTGGGTAGAATTAGTTACCCGCACACCTCACTGTTACCCTACAAAATTCTTGACTTTGAACAAGTGTACATTTTGAGAATTGATTGTTTTGATCACACCAAAATTTGATTAGATTTCTCTTTTGTTCATTCACTTTAATTTTTTAATTGATAAAAATAAACTATTTACGGTACTTTTTTCTTTTTTACAAAAGTTTTAGGCAGGTGTAGAAAATGGCTAATTACTACTGGATATGTCTGTGTATGTATATATGTATGTGTCTGTAACTTCTTATACATACTTGACACTTCTACTTACTTATATATGGCACATGTGTATGTATATATGTGTATCGATGTGCTGTATATATACATGTGTGTATAGTTATGGTAAAATCCCAGACAATTTTCAGTTATGCTGGATATTTCCATGAACAGCTATTGCTTATTCTTCCAATTCCAGGCGATTGCTGCGGATACAAAACCTTTATATGATTTCACAGTGGGGTTTCACTTTAAGTCCATTAGTTGTTTTTTTTTTTCTTTTTTTTTAAAGAACGAAAAGTCAAAAAAGTAGTTCTGCAATAAATTACCCTTGTTCGGTGATTTTCAAGCAAGAGTTCTCTCATTGCCTTCCTGAGAGCAATTATGTGATCACCGCTAATATACATTTCTCTCCTCACGGAAAGTTGTGTTGTGCGGCTGCTCGTGCTTCTCGGTGCCACAGAGTTCACCGAAGACATATACATTTAGAAATTGGAATTGATAGCTGCGTTTTGCTTCCCCTTCAGTAACAATGTTAGTGTTGATTGTATCTGCTTTGCCTGCTCCTGGGCTTCCATCTTCATTACCGCAATCCACTGTGATCCTGCGCATTGGGAGACGAATCCAAATGCCCATGTTCCAAAATTAGTTTTGCAAACTGAGTTCCATCTACCTGCAGTTTGGGAGTAGGGAGTGGGGGGAGAGATTCTGCTTGAAAGGGATCACATAATGCTATTTGTTCCATTCCCATCTGTGCAGCGATCTCATCATAGATTCCTGTAAAACCAGAGCAATGTTGTATCAGATTGGCTTGAGAGGGCGAGGTCCTTTAAAGGGAATGTCAGCTGGTTTTGGCTATGTAAGCTGCAGGGGTTAAAAAAACAAAAATCAACTGTGCTTCTCTTATCAGTGTGTGTGCTATTGTTTACTTAAACTGTTGGCTTTTTAACCTTTTGATTATCATTGCAGGACTACAAAGTCACGCTCAGGGCAGTCAGACACGCTCCCTTCATTGATTGTAATGTTTGTGTCTGAACATGCTGGAACAGGTCGGATATGCCACAGCTTTTGTGCAGGGGAGGAAGTAAGAGTACACGGACATTACAGCTGGGAATCACAGAATATAATAGTATACAGACATTACAGCGGGGGAACACAGAATATAAGCGTATACAGACATTACAGCCGGGAATCACAGAATATAATAGTATACAGACATTACAGCCGGGGATCAGAGAATATAAGAATATACAGACATTACAGCGGGGGAACACAGAATATAATAGTATACAGACATGACAGCCGGGAATCACAGGATGTAACAGTATACAGACATTACAGCTGGGGATCACAGAATATGAAAGTATACAGACATTACAGCCTGGGATCACAGAATATAAGTATAAGAGTATACAAACAATACCGCCAGGGATCACAGATTATGTCTGTATACTCTTATATTCTGAGATCCCCGTCTGTAATGTCTGTATACTCTTTTACTTCCTCTCCTGCCCAGGAGCTGTGGTATATCCAACCTGTTCCTGCATGGTCGGACAGATGCATTACACAGGGACACATTTATAAGAATGTCTCAGGACAGGAACATTATTTTTAACGCGTCCAATTGTGGAATCTATTTTTATTCCTTGATCTATTAATTGAAATGTACAATTGTTTTCACCAGATATCCATTTAAAGCGGTTGCACCATGAACAATCTATCGCTAATCTACAGGATTGGTAATATCTTGTTGAATGGTGGAGGTCTTGCCTCTGGGAACCACACAGATCTGTAGATTGGGGCACTATTATCACTGTTAGATCGGACGATGGCGCCTTTTTGATTGCTGCTCTATGTATTCGCTATGGGGCTGCCCTTCGCAACTTTCAACTGTTTCCATCACCCTATAGATAATGAATGGAGCGGCTGTCAGGCATCCACCCATTTAAAAAGTTTCCCTTTGGGGATAGAAATTCCCCAATCTGCCCGTCGTTGGAGGTCCCAGGGTTTGGATACCCATCTTATCCTTTGGATAGGGGATAACTTGTTTCCTTTGGACAATCCCTTTAAAATCTGAAAAGTCTCTTAATTTCCATATTGAGTCCTGCTTTGTGTCATTCTTGGTTGTGAGCACATTTGCTTCACAGATCGGAGTGGGGAAATACACAGTAACCAGAACCTTAGCTCATAAATTCCATGGAATGGTTGTAGAAATCTGTCATTTCCTTCCCTGTCATCGGCTTTCCCCTAACTTCTATATTAATATGTTGAAAGTTGCAGACGTTGCTTGGAAAGTCTGATTTCACCCTTTTCCTGATCAATGGGGGGTTTTCATGTTGTTCCTGTAAATAAAACCATTAACGACCTCACGTTCCAATTCAGTTATTTATCTGATGTTCCCCATGGTGACTACAGACAATAAATGCCTTCTGTATGATGTCTTCTGTAAAGAAGACCACAGCAACATACGGTGGCGTACATTTATAACAAGAATGCTCATAGCAACCAATCAGAGCTCAGCTTTCATTTTATAAGCAGTCCTGGTAAAATAATAGCTCTACTGTGATTGGTTGCCATGGGAAACGAGGCCTTGTTTTTTTCTTGGATAAATGAGGCCTGTGTTTACAGCTCTGAAGTGCGGGTGCCTCCATGTTGTGAATGAGGCCGCCTGTCTGCTCCACTGACGGGATCATAAATGTGTCTTCCTTCAATTATTCCTCCTATAAATGTATGAAAAATCGGCAATTGTGTGTTACCATTCCTTGTTAATACGGCGAGTCCTAGACTCCATTGACTCTAAGCACTTAATAGACGATTTCCAATTGACTAGCATTATGGTAACCCTCAGTTTTCCAGGAGGAGCAGCAGAGGAACGACACCATGCCGCGCTCCTGAATCGATATTTTAATGAGTTTTACTAAAACAGACATGTCAGGAGAGTTATTAGTTCCCCCTGAAGCTTCATATCTTATACAATATACGTCTCTGCACCTTGTACATGTCTACTGCCGTCCTTTGATTATTTGTGGCGTTTTCATGCTCTGATATTTGTAGAAAATCTTCTTAACACACCCCGCTTTATTCCTCTTGGGCAGTAGAATAATGGGACTCATTACCTGTAATCATTTATAATTTTGTACAATTGCCTGCAGTTTTCTTGAGAAAAGATGACTTTTTTGTTTGTTTCTTTTCCCCTCTCTCAGCTTAAAATGACCCCATCTTAGACAATAAGTTGTCTGAATGGCAAATACCTGCGGTGCTGGCGGCACAAGCCAAAAATAATAAGCCCCATCAGTTAGCGGGAAATCAATTGACATTTTTACAATTTGGTATAAACTGTAATACCGCAAAAGCCCAACGGTGATGTATGATGTGAGGCTGTTGGTTGTTAGTTTTTGTAAGACATATCTATCTATCTATCTATCTATCTATCTATCTATCTATCTTCATCATCACTAATGCTCTTCATTAGTTTTGACAAAGCAAGTGTACAGTAGTGAATAGGATAGGGACTGTGGGGTGATGGTAGGTCTATAGGATCGAAAGGTGGGTACATCGGGGCATGGGCTATAAGGACAATGGATAGGAAGATCCAAGGTGGGCTATAAGAACAATGGATGAGGCAGATCCAGGGTGAGGGTTATAAGAAAATGGTTGGAATGATCCAGGTGGGGGCTATAAGAACAATGGTGAGGCAGATCCAGGTGAGGGATGTGGGCAAGATCCAGGGTGGGAGCTATCAGAACAGTCGATGGGGGCAGATCCAGAGAAGGGACTGCAGAACGATGATGGCGGCAGATCCAGGAGGGCGCAGAAACATGATGCGAAGTCGTCATTGCGTATGAAGTACGCTTATAGTTTCGCGAAGTCTGTCATGCGCTCACATACTGCGCTGATATTTCCAAGCGCTGTCATATATATTATGTTTACATATAACTAGGCATCCATATTATTTATTTATATATTTTTCAATTTTAGCTTATTTTTTTTTTTTTTTTTTATACTTGCGGCTTCATATCATGCTGTGCTGCTTGGAAAAAAAAATCTGATTTATCTCCACATCTGCTTAAGCCCAAGAGGGGCTTGTGGTCTAATTTCCCTGCTGACACATAAAAGGTAACATATATTAGAGCTGACATGCAACCTGTGCAAGAGGAGAGTAGGTCTGAATTTTACTTATAGTCCATAGTTGATAAAAAAAGAAAAAATGCAATTAAATAAAACAAAGGTTTTTTTTTCCCCCAGTATCTCCTTCTCATAGATGTAAGATCTATGGGGATTTGACTGCTGGGGTCTCAAAGAATAGAGCACATAGTACGCATGCGTGAGTGCACTTCTATTCACTCTTATGGGGCTGACAGAACAGCGGCCTCTATCCACTAATCTTGTACACCTCCCTTAAAGGGGTTGTTCAACGAACAATTGTACATTTTAATTAATAGATCTTAAATAAAGTTCCACAATCGGACGTTATAAAAAATTGTTTCTGTCCTGAGATGATGATATAAACGTGTCCCAGTGTAATGTATGTATCCGACCATGCAGGAACAGGTCAGATATACCACAGCTCCTGGGCAAGAGAGGAATTAACAAAGTATATAGACATTACAGTCAGGGATCACAGGATATAGAAGTATACATACATTATAGTCGGGGATCACAGAATATGAGAGTATACAGACATTACAGCCAGGGATAACAGAATATAAGTGGATACAGACATTACAGCTAGGGATCACACGATATAGAAATATACAGACATTACAGCTAGGGATAACAGAATATAATAGAATACAGACATTACAGCTGGGGATCACAGGATATAAGAGTATACAGACATTACAGCCAGGGATAACAGAATATAAGTGGATACAGACATTACAGCTAGGGATCACAGGATATAGAAAAATACAGACATTACAGCTAGGGAAACAGAATATAAGAGAATACAGACATTACAGCTGGGGATCACAGGATATAAGAGTATACAGACATTACAGCTGGGGATCACAGGATATAAGAGTATACAGACATTACAGCTGGGGATCACAGGATATAAGAGTATACAGACATTACAGCCAGGATCACAATATAAGAGTATAGAGCCATTACAGCTGGGGATCACAGAATATAAGAGAATAGAGACATTACAGCCGGGGATCACAGAATATAAAACTATACAGACATTACAGCCGGGGATCACAGAATATAAGTGTATACAGACATTATAGCTGGGGATTACAGAATATAAGAGTATACAACATTACAGCCGGGGATCACAGAATATAAAAGTATAAGACAATTACAGCCGGGGATCACAGATTATAAGAGTATATAGACATTACATCCCCGGCTGTAATGTCTGTATAGTCTTTTATTCTGTGACTAATGTCTGTATACTCTTATATTTTCTGATCCCTGGCTGTAATGTCAGTATACTCTATTACATCCTCCCCTGTCCAGGGGTGTGGTATATCTGACCTGTTCCAGCATGGTCGGTCACATATATAAGAATATCTCGGGACAGGAACATTTTTATTTTAACACATCCAATGGTGAAATTTATTTTTATTCTAAGATCTATTAATTAAAAAGTACAATTGTTCCTGGCACAACCCTTTAAAGGTGGTGTTATTTTCCATTCTGCGGCAGTAGTGATGCTGCATACAGGGACACACAATTACTGTATCTGTACCATATAATTACCCAGTGTTCAGACTCTGCATAATTCCTTAGCGATTGTCCTATATTAACACCAGATCGGTAACTATTAACTCTAACGGCATGAACGCAAAGATCTTTGGTGCGTTGATGTTGCATGGAAGCGTACGTCCATACATCTCTACATCTGCTTTCTTTGATGCTCTGGGCACAACATGGTTAAATGACTATTTTATTCTTTAAGCTGACATTTTTTTTTAATCTATTTTAATATTTCCTTGTATTTTTTCATTGCATTGATTTCGACTATCAACTGTTTTCTTTTGTTTCCGTGCACTCACTGGCCTCGCATAGTCCTCTATGCTGAATGTGTTAATCAGTCTAATTCCTACATACCATATTTAACATTTTTGCAGTGAGTTTAAAAGCTATATATATATATATATAAGTAATTTTTTTTTTTGGATGTCTGGGACTTAGACAGGTGTCTGAATTCCCTTCGTTTGTCGGGGATTTGTCAATGGAAAGCTGGATTTGCTGCTCCTCCTGGGTTGCGCCCGGTTGTTTCTTTGCGGGTTACTGTCCCGTAGGCGGAGGTGGCAGCAGATCTGCGGGGGGTTCTTCACTCTTCATCACCTTCGTCTTCTATTCTATATCGTTAGGTGCCGAATCCTAATCCCGAGCATTATATCGCTGACTGGCTGCCTGCCTGTGGAGGATTATAATGATAATTCTCCGTGTGCCACAGACCTCGTCACCATCTTCGACAGTCAAGCAGCAGTCGAGAACTTATTGAATGTTTTAAGAGTCTGCATTTACTTGCCTTCAGGGCATGATCAAAATACAGAACAGGACGGATTTCGTCTGTCTGATTTTCTATGCGGCTCTGGATAAATTTCCTTGTGGAAATTTGAAATCTACTTTTTGCATTTTAGGTGCCAGCTCGCTCCTCGGGCACCAGGCATAAGGTGTTCTGTATGTAAAGCTTAAAGGGAACCTGTCCCGCTTACTTTTACTCCCTATCCTATCACTACTGGTCCCTGCCCCTTGCTAGCTCATCCCTAATCATCCCTCTCTGAGCTAAAACTGTAATATAATGCTTGAGAAAAATTATTTAATAACTTACATTTTCCTATGATAATGAGGCCTCCAGGCTACGTCCATAGACTGACATGGGCGGTCTCTGGGTCTCCATTCTCCACCCCCTTCCCCCCCCCCTGCTGCTCTTCTCACGCCCCGCTGGGCGTCATCATTCACTCTCTTCTCGCCCCCTATGTTGAAATTCCCGCCTCCTCCTCACAGGATGACGCGCTGCCGGATATCATTTCCGGTTCGGTGCATTGTGGGTGTTTATCAGTTCTTAAGCCCGTGTTTTTCCGACGGCAGAAAGACGGAAGTGATTGGTGGAAGGCTCATGTGTCATACAGTGTCACCTGGGCCCCACAAATGTGACTTCTGACAACGCTATAATGGTGGCAGCACCAGAGGCGACTACATGGACAACCCTTTAAACAAAAATTCAATTTTAATATCCACACCCACCAAAGCTGGTGTTCTGTCCCTCCCCTATTTTCTCTGTACCGGGGAGGTGTTTTGTCCTGCTCTGTATGATATCTGAAGAGATTTATGTTATATGAATGTTGGGTTTCCTACAGACATCTAATATATGTATCTGCTGACCAAATGATGAAATGTTCTCAGACTGCACACACTACACAAATACCTCAAATACACCAAATGAAGATTCTCTAAGAGCACACACCTCCTCCCCACCCTTTCTGCTCTGCAATGAGTCACACAACATAACAGATCTCTGAAAGGGCAGGGCTGTGTTAGTGATACATGAATATTCATTCCTTGAGGAGTGGGACAGCAGAGAACTCACTGTGATTGACAGATGGAATTATCTTTTATTTTGAAGTTTACAGAAGATAGGAGGGAAGTATAAATAATAGAAATGCATGAATAAAGAGAGCTTAGAGAAAGGAATTAGAAAATTATAGTTAATAAGAAGAAATAAGGTTCCTGCAATTGTTAAATCTTTGCTAAATTTCTATTATTTTCTGAATGGTTTCACATAATGAAAATTTTCCCCTTTAATTTTTTTTTTTTACTGTTTTGTGTAGGATTTTTCATACATCACACGCTCAAATGGGTCCATTTTACAAGATTTTGCTTTACCCTTGAGCATTTAGATAAAATGTCTCTGGCGAGTAATTGGCTAATTAGTAATAATTGACCGGCCTGGCGGCGCATTGTTTGGAGCCGCCGTACTGTACTTGTGGCCGTGCTTGCTTCTCTCCCCGCACGCAGTGATCGGCGCGCAGCGCTCTGTGTTTTCCGGTAGCTTTTCTCCAGCTGCGGTCGTTTACAGATGTATGGCGCATTCATTGAGCGCTGTGCAATGTTTATAATTCAGGCATTTAAGAGCAACCTAGCAATTTTGCCTTGCATGTTAAATTACACGTCAGGTTTTTTTCCTCCGGTACAGTCTGGCGGTTGACCCAGTTGGATATGTTTCCTAACCTCGTATCTCGCCCGTACCAAGCACATAATCCGCACATACAAGCTTCCCACTATATTTTGTAGCTGCAGTAAAGAAACACTAGACCTCGTAACACATTCTTTTATTGTGTAATGGATGTTTTACCTTCGCTGTTTGCGCAGGCGGTAAAAGGAAAAAAATTGCTAAATAGCCATGGACCATAAATAGCAAATTGTAGCAAATATTCTGAGAATTCTAGACTTTGTTGTCAATTAATTTCACAGAACATGGCGTGAAATGTGTGATGAGAAAATGCAAGGTCTCGTGCGTACATGTGTATACCCGGTGTGCTGCCATATGGTGTATCCATACATCACTGTTTTTACCTTTAGTATAAATGGGAGTGTAGCTCTATAATAGTGTTGTCTGTCGAGGATAGAAGCACAAAAGGGGTATCTCGGACAGACTAGGCGCTAGCCGCTCCATTTGGTAGAGCCCCGAGAAACCCTGACACCCCTTAACCACTACATAAGGATCTGGATGGAGATTGCTACCTATTGATGGGCTGCAGTCCTGAGACAGGAATAGAAGCCAAGCAAGGGGCAGAAAAAGGTCAAAATCAGGATCCAATTGCGTAGTCAGGAACCGGGTCAAAACCAAGATGACAAGGTACAAAATCGAGAAGTATCCAAAAAAAACAGGCTGAGGTAACACAGGAAAAATACAGATACAAGACAGGAGACTAGCCAGGGACGAAACAAGCCATTTCTGGCAGCTTCCAGCAGAAGGCTGAAGGTATTAGTAGGGTGTGGTGCTTTCCAATGGGCTGAAGCTTAGGAGTTAATGACTTCAGCTGGACAGCACACACATCCACTAGTACAGTGTTTCTCAACTCCATTCCTCAGGACCCACCAACAGCGCATGTTTTCAAGATTTCTTCAGTATTGGAATCATCACCTATGCAGATAATTAAATGATCACCTGTGCAATTCTAAAGAAATCCTGTAATGTTGGTGGGTCCTGAGGATTGGAGTTGAGAAACACTTCACTAGTGAGACTGAGGTACAGCAAGTCCCGGCCACTCTAACCGTAGTGGATGAGCGGAACCTGCGCTGATCAAAGGTTCTACTTCTCTATCACCAGCATCACCTACAGTGTGAATATGGGAGTGCCTGGTGACAGAAGTAGGTGTCGTTGGGGCACACTCTGGTGGGTTATGCCAAAATGACACATTAGGAGAGATCTGAATGGAAAAGAAAGTGGTTTTCACTTACGCTGCTGGCAGTCATTCAGATGATGCAGTATTGTAAGGGACATGGTCTTTATTCGATCGTGTTTCTAGTCTACTGATTTCTTTGAGATCTCAGAGCACGTTATGGAAGATGACCATTTTCTTTCTCTCAGATATTTCATAAATCTCTAAAAATGTAAGACAAAAATGGCATATGCTCTTATCTCTAGGCAGAATGGGGCTATCCCCGATGAAATTTGCTCACCTGGTCCGGTTGTGTGAACACTCAACCAGTATTAGCGCTCATACAGCTGCCGCTGGATCCATGCCTTCTTATGCAATGTGGTAGACAACTGAAAACAGGACGAAGTGCTGGTGATCCGCACTGCTGAAAGGAAAACTAGGACCCAAGAAGCCTGGTGTAATGGTATAACTTTATTCCGAAGCGTTTCGGAGCAGCCGCTGCTTCTTCCTCAGGGATTAACCCCTGTGAAGGAGCAGAGGCTGCTTCGAAACGTGTCGGAAGAAGGTTACACCATTGCACCAGACTTCTTGGGTCCTGTTTTTTTCATGCAGCAGCACGGATCACCAGCACTTCGTCCTGTTTCCATTTTGTAGAATGGACAATGATAATCTCCTGATGCTAATCACAGCAGGGGGTTTGCTGGACTAGCTGACCTCTTGCTGACCTAGTACGGCAATGATAATCTCCTGATGCTAAAACAAACATTGCAGGCAAACAGCACACAGTGTGATTAGAGGACATCACTGAAATCTGTGTGCTAACCCTTACAGCATGCTGTCTTCAGAATACCAATTTATTTTTCCCTTCGGTGAATTCAGCATTTGATTCTTCTTTTCCCAACAATTTTAATCATTGGATACTGCTGCATTTTTGGGTATATTTTTATTTTTGAGTCTTCTAGACGGACTGACTGATCCTGGATTAGCAGATAATTACATAATGATGGGGTGGGGATTTTTGGTGACGGACGCACGTACTCACTTATTAATGTAACTAGAAATAAGCGTGGTGAAATCAACAGCTGTGGCACGCGACCAATCAGCTGATCAGCGGCGGCCAGCTTTAACTCTCCCGCCAATACCGCGCTGCTCAGCTGATTGGTCGCTCACCGGGCAGCGCGCAGCCAATCAACTGAGCAACCGGTTTTAGTGGGAAATTTAAAGCTGGCTGCCGCTGATCTCCCGCCACCGGGAGGTCAGCGGCAACCCCAGCGGAATAGCAGTGAGCAGCGGGCCCCGCTTACCTCCTGGCTGCGGGAGATGAGCAGCTGCCACCGCCACAGATCTCCCGGCCGCATAGCAGTGACGTGTATATCACTTGCGGAGGGAGGCCACGGCGATGAACTGCGTTGCGCAACTGACAGTGCCGCGATGCATTATGGGATAGGTTTACATCGTCCACTGGCAATTATATATGTAGATACTTTTGAGCTGTGCTTATGCAGCCGTGACAGTAAATCAATAGTATTTATCTCAGGTTTACTCAAAACACAGAAAAACAAATTAAAATGATGAATGTGCAAACACATTTTATCATTAGCGGTGACGGTAGTGGGGTGAACATCGAGCAAATACCATTTTTATCCCGTTTGAGGAGCGTTTGCTGTTAATGAAGTCCTCTCCCCGTACGTTGCATATGGCTCACTGTCATATAATTTAACACCAGGAAATCTGCCTTGAATAAATTAGAATATATTTGCAAATTAATTGGTTAATTAAGATTTTAGACATCTCTTGGGAACTGGGGCTGTTACAGATGTTTTTTACTACAGGTTGTGAGGAGGCGGCCGGACCTGATATTGATGACGGCACTGAGCTTCTTGGGTCAGAACTGTAACATGGTCCTCATGAAGTTCTGGACTCGTCCACAGTGTTATCATCCATTGTCACTATAAAAGGCGGTTTTGATTTTAGAAATCTGTCCCCATGTACAATTACTTAAAAAAAAATAATAAAAAAAAAAAATCCATTGTCACTCTGCCCTGGTCCGGTGCTGAGCTCCTTTTGCTGCTGCCGCTGTCTTTTATTGCCTGCAGCGCTGCAGGCAATCAGTGAGCGCAGCAGTTCTGCCCGAAAACTATATGGTGGAAGTATTTGTACTGCCCTGGCCTGGCATCCAGTCTAATATTTCCCTTTTCATGTGGTTTTTGTTTTGCTCATGTTTATTTTCATTTTTCTTGAGAGCCCCAAAAATGTAAAAGGGAACTTTCACCAGTTTTTTTAATGTCAAAACCAAGACTACCACCTTTAGCAGCGCCACTGCATTCCATAAAGGTGTATATTATCCCGACTCCTCCTGTTTATCCCCCAAAAACCCTCTGAATTTACATAGAGCGCAGGAGAATTTCAAACAATCTGATCCGAGGGGCATCCTTGCTGTGGCGTCCATCCCTTTGCGCTGCTGATTGGTATCCTCTTGATTTAATTGAAGTGGATGACGACTCCTACATCACATCTACATAGCCGGGCAAAATCTTGGGCCTGGGCAGTGAAATTACTGGCTTGCGCATGCGCACTTTCCTTTGTCCTATTGAGGGCAAAGCCTAAAACATAAGTGGCTTGCTCGAGCCAGCAATGTTTCGTCTCAGGTGTTCGATTTCACCTGCTGATGTGGATGATGTCTCCTCCATTATCCATATAGCCAGGCGAAAACTCCGCCTGTGCAAATACATCGCCAGCTCGTGCATGCGCATTTATGTTTTAGGTTCTGCCCTGAGTATGGCAGAGCATAGTGCACATGCGTGAGTCAGCAATGTCTCTTCAAAGGTATTATATTTTGCCCAATTAAGTGAATGATGCCTCCTCAGCTATCCACAAAGTTGGGTGAAATGTCGCGCCTGCACAGAGACATTGCGAGCTCGCGTATGTGCACTTTGGTCTTCCCTAAGAAGGAAAAGCCTAAAATATGTTTGCATGCGCGAGGTGGCGCTTTCTCTGCACAGCTATGTTTGGGTGATGGAGGAGACATCCACGTCAAAGCAACAGGGTGACGATCAGTAGTGCAGAGGAGGGATGGATACCACAGCAAGGACGCCAATCGGATCACCCGGGTTTACAGGTGTTAAACTTTGCTCAGTGACGTGGATGATGCAGGAGGTGTCATCCACATAACCAAGCAAAACCTTACACTGCGCAGAGATATCACCGATTCGTGCATGCACGCTTTGCCCTATTGCGGGCAGCACCGAAAACCCATGTGTGCATGCATGAGCTGCCAATGTGTCTGTACAGATGTTAGATTTTGCCCGCTAACATGGATGTCACCTCCTGCTTCATCCATCATCCACATAGCCTGGAGAAATCTCATACCTGTGCACAGATGTCACCGGCTTGCGCATGCACACTTTGATTTTTACTGTGAGCCTATAGCAAAACATAAGTGTTCATGCGCGATCCGGCGATGTCTGTGCAGCTGAAAAACTGCACCCAGCTATGTGGATGACGCAGCAGGAGGCATTATCTACGTCACCATACAAAATACTACATCTGCACAGAGACATTGCCAGCACGCGCATGCACATTGTGTTTATGTTCCGCCCGCAATAGGGCAAAGCATCACCCAAGAGCCGGTGATGTCTCTGCGCAGGCGTAAGAAAGAGGGATTCAGCAGTTGGGAGGAGGGATGGACGATACACAAAGGACGACCATCAGACCGTCCGGATCTACATGAACCATGGGAGAATATGAAAAGGTTTTTTGTGTTGGGCCTACAGGGGGAGTCCGGGGATGATATACACCTGTATGGAACGCGGTTAGTACTAAAGTGTAAGAAAAAGGTAACATAAACAGTCTTTAATCCCATAATAGCCTAATATATTTATTCCATAAAGAAGAAGTAAATATATTTTTCTCTCATATTTAAAATTTAAGTATTTTCATTAAATTAAAAATCTGTTTTTTTTTATTATAAATGTATCCCTTTTATTTGAGACGTTCTATTGTTGTTTTATCATGGGTTTGTGATAAATGTGTATGTGAATACAAGTACGGCATTATCTATGGTGTTTTTCCCTAATTGCTTGAACACTGACAATGTCTTTTTTTTGTATTTTTTTATCCCCAGAATTGACAGCGCTTTTCTTTCTCCCTTCTTGCTATCTCAGCAGACATAAAATGTAAATTGGCTTCCTCAGCTGTAAAAATGGCGCTCCCCGGTGACATGCATGGCGTATTATATACAATAATCATAATTGTAAAACCCGGGGAAAAAAAAGAGCGTATAGCAAGTTTTCCTCTGTTCCTGACAAACAGTCGTGCCTCGCCATTTAATGAAACTCTTTATAAACCAGGAATTTTTTTTTTCCACTTCCTACCATATTACACAGTTAAAGAAAATGGTATTCTGTATTCCCTTGTTAGCTGAGAAATGTGTTTCTACCATTACAGGGTCAGAGGCGGAAGGGTTTCTGTCACTTAATTTGTGTGCAGTGGCCATACTGCAAACCGAAAAACACTGCTGACAGAACGGATCTGTCATACTGATGTATGGAAAATGAAGTATGAGGAGGTAGTTATGGAGGATATGTTATTAAGGGAAATCCGAGTGACAAGAGCTCCATGTTTGCTTGTCCTTTAAGCAAAGCACATATTTGTGGAACATTAAAGGAGAACTCCATTTTCAAATGTGACGTTGATCGCCTCTTCTAGACCTGTTCCTCGGCTTCAAAATCAGAGACTTGTATATAAATAATTTTAAGGGGGACCGACCACCAGGTCAAAAGTGGAAGGATTTGCTCTTCTCTTATTCCTGTTGCTCCCCTGAGTATTCCGTATTTTAGTTTTTTGAAAACTGCAATTCGGTTCCAGAGATATGGCATTTTTATTTAGTGATACTTTTAGAGGTTGTGTCTCACAGATTAATTATGCAGAGTAGCTCAAAGACACGCCCCAGAGGATCCCGGCGAGCTCTGCCCCAGAGGATCCCGGCGAGCTCTGCCCCAGAGGATCCCGGCGAGCTCTGCCCCAGAGGATCCCGGCGAGCTCCACCTTCTTGTAAAGACAATAAAATAGTAGTAAATAAAAAGGTCCTTATCTCCGGAACTCCAAGCACTTCTCAAATTCAAGTCAGCACTCACCACCACTAAACAGAATTACTTAATTACCCTCATATCCTCTTTATCCCACAACCCCAGGCAGTTATTCAACACATTTAACTCCCTCCTTTGTCCTCCACTGCCCCCCTACTTCTTGTATCTCTGCAGAAGGCTTCGCAACACACTTCACCAACAATATCGATCAGATCTGACAAGTCTTTGCTACCCAACCATCACAACCCCTATGTATATCAGACCACTCCCCTCTATCACTGAAAGAGAACTTGCACACCTCCTCTCCAAATCGCACCTCACCACTTGTGCATCGGACCCCATCCCACTTCCTCACCACCACACTTATCCCAACCCTAACCCACCTCTTTAATATAAGGTTTTGCAGATATATACTGGGCACTGCTGTGCTACAGGGACCGGTGCTACTTACACATGTAAGGGTGCGAGTAAAGCAGGTTCATGTGCCCGGGTGCACGCTTATTAGACAGCAATATCAATGGATAAGAAAAAAATGCGGCACTCACCGAGCAGAGCTTTTTCCTTTTTTATTTCAGAGTCCTCTTTACATGGTTTCTCTGCGATGGGGGAGGGAGTGAGGAGACACACAGCCTGTGTGTCTCCTCACTCCCTCCCCCATCGCAGAGAAACCATGTAAAGAGGACTCTGAAATAAAAAAAGGAAAAAGCTCTGCTCGGTGAGTGCCGCATTTTTTTCTTATCCATTGACACCTCTTTAATATATCACTGACCTCCGGCACTTTTCCTTACACTTTCAAACATGCAACAATTACACCTGTCTTGAAGAAGCCATCTCTCGACCTGACCTCTACATCCAGCTACCGCCCCACATCGCTGCTCCCGTTCTCCTCCAAACTTCTTGAAAAGCATGTCCACACTCCCATCCCACCTCTCATCAACTCTCTCTTTGAAAACCTTCAATCTGGCTTCCACCCCTACCACTCCACCGAAACTGCCTTAACCAAAATGACTAATGACCTACTTACTGCCAAAGCTAACAGACGCATCTCCATCCTCCTCTTTCTTGACCTGTCCTCTGCATTTGACACAGTTGACGACTGCCTCCTATTACAGATCCTCTCTTCCATTGGTATCACTGACCTTGCCCTCTCCTGGATCTCTTCCTACCTTTCCAACCTAGTGTCTCCCACTCCCACATGACCTCGTCACCCCACCCCCTCTCTGTTGGGGTCCCTCAAGGCTCTGTCCTGGGACCTCTTCTTTTTTCCTTGGTCTAGGACAACTCATAAGATCCCATGGATTTCAGTACCACCTGTATGCTGATGACACTCAAATCTTTCTCTCTAGCCCAGACATCACCTCTCTCCTGTCCAGAATCCCAGAGTTTCTATCAACCATATCCTCCTCCTTCTCCTCTCGCTTCCTTAAACTAAATGTAGACAAAACTGGACTCATCATCTTTCACCCACCTAGCGCACCTCTCTTAGGTGATCTATCACAATAAATGATGTCACACTTTGCCCTGTACCTGACGTCCGCTGTCTCGGCGTAACCCTTGACTCTGCCTTTTCCTTCCAACTGCACATTCAAGCTCTCGCCACCTCCAACTCAAAAATATTTCCAGAATCCATCCCTTCCTCAACCCTCAATCTACTAAACTACTACTGCATGCCCTCATCATCTCCCGTCTCGACTACTGCAACCTCCTCCTCTGTGGCCTGCCTGCTAACACTCTTGCACCTCTCCAATTTGTCCTTAACTCTGCTGCCCGACTAATCCACCTCTCTCCTCACTATTCCTCCACTTCTCCCCTCTGCAAATCCCTCCACTGGCTCCCAATTCCCCAGCGCATCCAATTCAAACTACTAACACTGACTTACAAAGCCGTCCTCAATCTGTCCCCCCATATATCTCTAAACTAATCTCTCGATATCATCCAACTCGTAATCTTCGATCCTCCCAACTCCTTTCCTCTGCACCTGTATGTTCCTCATCTGGCGGTGCTGTACTCACATTGCGGCTCCCCTCCGCAGAACGCAAATGTGAAACTAGCCTTAGTCACTGCATTTGTCCCGGGGCTGTGGTGTCAGTAAGCCAAACTCCAACTCCTCATTTTTCCTGAATCTGACTCCAACTCCGACTCCACCAAAATGGATACAGAGTCCGACATCGTGACTCTGACTCCACAGTCCTGGTGTGCAGTCAGTAAACAAAACCACAGACTCTGACTCCTCAATTCTCCTGAATTTGACTCTGACTCCACCAAAATGGCCACCGCCTCCACGACTCCAACCACAGCCCTGCTTGTTCTTGCTTTGTGATGCGCACAATGACACCATGCTCCCCTTTGCCAGCTCAGATCCTTATTAATGAGCTGGCAACAAAGCAGTCCGCCTTGACATCACTGGTCTCTGCACGCTGGGTATTCTGACACCCTTCTGTTGTAGGCTCGTTACTGCTCATCTGAGCCGACAACAGAGCGTGCGCTGTCATTGCACCTTGTACAGTGCACAGCATAAAGGAACTAGCCCAGACTCTGAAACGAGCATCACTGATGATTCTTCGTTTCAGGTAGGGGGCAGAGGCTGTGGCAGTGACTGCACCCTGATGACACTTCATCTCAGAGATGGGACAGAGGCTGAAGCAGTGACTTCAACCTCTGCTCCCTGATGACGCTTTGTTTGGGTATCCCAGCATGCACTGGCATTCTGAAACAAAGCGTCATCAGGGAGGCAATAGTGATAGAAAAGCAGTTAGATAATGTAGTGGGGGAAAGAATGGGAAGTACGGTATATTAGAAAATAGTTTAGATCATGGCACTAAATACTAAACTTTGGACTTCAGACCGCTCCTTTAAGATTTATCTTAGTTATAAGATGCATCATTGCTGGATGTCCTTTTTGTTTTTTATCAGATTTGGAGGTCATTAGTCACATTACTAAAAATGTAATGACCATTGTGATATTGGGTGCCTACTATTAAATTAAAGGGTTCTATAAACTCCTATTTGACCTTGAGAATGGGGGCTCCTGCTCTTGGTAGACCTCTACTTTGACGTGACATATAGAGACATGTTCATACTACCGCCTTGAAAATGTATGATTGATCATTAATTTTTGTATATATATTTTATTTTAAAAGTCTTGTTTTTTTTTTATATTTTTGAGCAGCACAGGCCAAGAACTGCAGATGAGAACATGCATTTATTTAGGATATTTTACCTGAAAATTTCCTCCGAGATGTACATCTCATTTTAATTACATCCTGGGGTGTAATACAGAATAGCAGAGACCAATGTAACCATAATCAACGGCTACAAACTCATGAAAATGTAGGTTTCACCTGACAAGAGGCAGGCAATGAGGGCAGATTTACAGGCCTTGGCTGGGGAGCGCAGGGATCCTAAATCATTGTGATCACCTGTGGTTCCCAGACCGGGAGCTCTGCACTCTGGCACTCGTGAATCGCAACGTAGTATTGATACTAAAAATATCGGCATGTCCACATGACACATTTTGATGGAAATAATAAATATAAATACATTTGGAGTTAAAAATAAGGCTTATAGATGGTCGTTCCTGATTATTAACTGAGAATGTTCACAGGTTTTTGGAGGCAGAAAAATCCAACTTGGTTTTCAATGAATAAACTTAAGGAATCATTGTTTGTAGGGTATGGGCATATAAGACACTGGAGGACTCGACGAGTTTTCCTAGGCTTTAAAAGCCCTTCAATCTCCTAAAGTGTTCGAGGGCGTCCTTTTAGTTGTTTCAGAGGTGACTCTGGTCTATACGTTCAAGTATATACAGTGGCCGGCTTCCAAAAGAAGCCACCCAAAGAATGGTAGTATGGTATCGTTGGAAGCAGGGCTGTGGAGTCGGTAAGCCAAACATCCGATCCAAATATGACTCCCGACTCTTCCATTTCCATGAACCCAACGTTGCCAAAATGGACACCAACTCCATTACCATGGCAGTGAAGTCGTTAAGTCACATATCAGTCTCCAACTCCAAGTTCCCTGAATCCGACTCCACCCAAAATGGGTACAGTCTCCGACTCCACAGCCCTGGTTGGAAGAAACCTCCTGAATCATCTAGTCCAACCCTCTGCTCAAAGCAGGATTCACTAAATCGTCCTAGACAGCCTCTGTGTGAAGACTTCCATTGATGGAGAACTCACCACCTCTTGTGGCCGCCTGTTCCACTCGTTGATCACCCTCACTGTCAAAAGGTTTTCTAATATCTGATCTGTGTCTTCTCCCATTCACTTTCATCCCATTCCTTCTATGCCTCTGTGTGAAGACTTCCATTGAAGGAGAACTCGCCACCTCTCGTGGCCGCCTGTTCCACTCGTTGATCACCCTCACTGTCAAAAGTTTTTTCTAATATCTAATCTGTGTCTCCTCCCATTCAGTTTCAACCCATTGCTTCTAGTTTTTCCTTGTGCAAATGAGAATAAAGCTGATCCCTCTACAGTGTGACAGCCCTTGAGACATTTGTAGATAGCTATTAAGTTTCCTCTCAGTCTTCTTTTTCGCAAGCTAAACATTCCCAAGTCCTGTAACCATTCCTGAAAGGACATGATTTGGAACCGGTCACCATTCTGGTTGCTCTTCTCTGAACTTGCTCCACGTTACTTCTTTTAATCCTGGTGTTCTTTTTGGTCAAAAATTACCAAATTTGAAATTTTTTATTTAATTTATTTATGATCAACCATGTTCACGTACAGTATAATAATGCATCAGGTTTTCACATAAAACTCTTGTGTGCATGGACGGCAGTTGTGTGCATGGACGACAGTTGTGTGCATGGACGGCAGTTGTGTGCATGGACAGCAGTTGTGTGCATGGACAGCATTCTCATCAGCCCTGTCAAATTTTTATCTTATTTTGTTACTTTGTGAATTTTTTTTTATTATTATTATTGTTTTGCAGCTTTTTAAGATGTACTCTAATTTCAATTCTGTTCCTTGGATCACTTTCCTCCTTTATAGGATGAAGTCACCATGTGTTTTTATTTTTCCACTCTTGGTATTTTCTTCCTGGGGTTAAATGTGTTCACGTACCGGAGTAAATGATTTCTCCATTAGTGATTGAAAGCTGTCCATTGACATTATTGATTTGTGTAGGAAGGCAAGAGCATGTTAATGGGACCCCATAGCTGCTCCACGGACGGCGGACCTCCTATATAAGATGTGACCGCTGAGGTGTTTCATCAGAGCAGATAACAATATCAATATGTCTTAGATCTAACTCTTGTACGATTCTATATTTATAACCTTAAAGTGCATTGTCAGCTGGTTTTTGATACCTCCTCTGAGAGCAACCGGATGTAGGCAAAGAGATCTGGAATCAAACGATGTATCATTTAGATGACTGGGTGCAGCCATTCTGACCAATCGAGTTTTTAGATTTAGCAAGACTGTGTCACGGGGTGGTATAATGGAGAGGGAATCGGGAAGCAAGATGGCAAGGTGGGCAAGGTGATGAGGGGAGCTAGTCTGGCCCTGGACTTGGGGTCCCTGACTAGCCCTGTTCCCGAAGGTACCTCTGAAGGTGAGGAGGTTTGGGCTTCCACCCTTGCCCCTTAGCTCCTTATCAGACCTAGGCTAAGAGCCCCTACATCCACCTACGGAGCAGGAAAACCCAGCAGCTTCAATGGAATCCAATGGCAGCAAAAACATAGCTGAGCACAACATGATGTCCAAGTTGAAATGAGCTCTATCTGTGACACCTAGTGGAGGGAGTTGGAGCTATTTCAAGCTTGGGGAGTGGAGATCTGAATACTGAGACACATCCCTCCACCTCCATCCAAAAGCGATGACTCACCCCTCCACCTGCAGAGCTGCAAACAGCAGACTTACGAAAAAAATGTTCAATACCACTCATGGACTGCCAAGCAGTCAACACGTGATACTATGTATGTACAATGTCTATAAAGAGTGAGCTGCTAATCACAGCAGTGGATGTGCCAGGCTAGCTGACTTGTTGACAATGATAATCTCCTTCAGCTAAAACAAACATTGCAGGTAAACAGCACAAAGTGGGATAAGAGAGCCATCGCTGAAATCTGTGTGTTAACCCTTACAGCCTGCTGTCTTCAGATTACAAAGTAAAATCCTGCTGACGGATTCCCTTTTTTTTTTCTCGCTGTGAAGTAGTCTCCTTTTAACTCATTTTACCCCTTTAAATGTACAGCTGTCAGGACTTGCTGGCACATGTGGTCCGCTCAGCAGCTGTAGAGTTGAGGGTTGACTACGTCTGTGTGAAGGAAACCTGACGCTGAGATTCTGAGAAGGTCTGAACCATCTGTACTGCGGGAGGGGGGGAGATGAGGGGAACATCTGTTTGGAAATACAGCCGGAATATTTTGGCTCTCCACAGTTAGTGCCTCAGCGGGAAAGCAAACCTGAGGTGGATGAGAATGGGGAGGCGAATTGTGCAAGAGATTCCTGTGCAGGAGGCGAAACTAATGACTTACTGACAAGTAGAAGGAGTCTATACAATATCCTTGGTGTACATTACACACTCACACGCACAGTGCCTGTAATCCGGCATCTGATGATCCGCAAAATCCCATAAACGTTGTAAGACTCTATCCACACCTGGCCGTCAATTCATTTTTAGTTATTACCGTAGCTTCTTTTTTTTGTTGCTTTTATTTAATGCAATTTGACCAAAGATTGCAAATTAACCCAACCCAAATAATTTTTTTATTTAGCATTTTTACAGGATTTTCATTCATGAAAGGTCTCTATTCTATTCTTTGTAAGAAGTAATTTTTTATACTGTTTTTTTAAGATTTCCATAATCCAGAATATCTAATAAACTAGGACCTGCATGGCTCCATTGATGCTGGTTTAAAGTCTTCTACACATAAACTTGTCATGATATATAAGATATATTATAATGAACTACCATATATTTTTCGGACAGTAAGAGAAAAATATGAAAAAAAATTGGAGCAAAAAAATGTGGTGATCATACACTGTTATGGGGGTAATTCTGTACTAATCCCGCCATTCTGAGCCCCTTCCAAGTATATACTGTATGTCCTCGGTTCTGGTGCATACGTTCCCAATCCTGGTATACCAGGATGGAGGACACATATACACCAGGTCTGAAGACAGATATACCAGGATGGAGGACATCTATATCTGTCTTTAAACCTGGTGTATGTGTGTCCCTCATCCTGGTGTATGTGTCCTTCATCCTGGTATATATGCCCCCATCCATTTATACATGTCCTCCATCCTGAGTATATGTTGCCCATCCTGGTATATGTCCCCCCATTTTGGTATATGTCCCTCATCCTGGTATATATGTCCCCCATCCATTTGTCCTCCATCCTGATGTATATGATCCCAAGCCTGGTATATATGTTGCCCATCATGGGCTCATCCTGGTATATATGTCTCCCGTTATGCCGCACACAAAAAAAAAAATATACAATTATACTCTTTCTCTCCTCTTCCCCACTGAGTGGTTCAGGAAGCCAGCTTCTGGGGCGAACAAGTGTGCCCGCTTTTAAAGAAAATGAATATTCACTGCTCCCCACACCCATAATCCCACCCATGTCTTATTGTTGGCTTCAGTACAGAGGGGTGGGCGGGATTATGGGTGTGGGGAGCAGTGAATAGTTATTCTCAGAGGGCACATATGTTAATCCCAGCTGCAGCCTGCTACTTCCATTCCTTGACCTCAATTTATCACAACCCCCTCCCCACCCCCACAAGCACAAGCAAGCCAGATACATCTGGACTATGAAGCCAGCCCACATTTTCCCCCCAAATCTAGGGATTAAGTGCTTCTTATAGTCCAAAAAATATGGTGTGTGCTTGTATATAAATATTGTGGAATTGTTGAAAGCGCTCATTATCTCCCCACTCCACTTTAATTCAGGGCATGATCATGGTATCAATCAGTAAAATGAGCCGTTAGAGCGCCCCCTGTGTTGTAATGCAAAAACGTGACAAATTCTGAATTAACAGACGGTGGACCTCCTTTTCGGGACGTTGTTTCGCTCTCTCTCTGGAGGATCGGGCACATCAGTTCATTATATGAGCAGTCAAAGTTCTGCAAGCGCGGTGTAATTCTTCATTTCACCAGTGGGGGCACTGCAGGGAAAAATGAACACTCACAGATCGGGTTTACTTGTGATCTTTGAACTTCGGAGTTTTGTTGTAATAAAAAAGGGTCAAAAGTGAAAAAAAAATATACAGGTAGGAGGTGGGGGATGTTAATGATGGGAGTTGTAGTCCGTTGCTGATCGTGATCTATATAGTGTGAATATAGCTATAAATGAGGCAGACTGTCAGAGTAGATGATGGTGGTTTGTTCTCTGCAGAAACAGACTGTTCTCAATTTTCTGCTCTTTTTTTAATCCACGTCCCAAAAGAGCGATTCTTGGAGAAAGACACAACAGATAATAGAGGAGTCTGGGAATACCCGTACACCACACAGGCTATTTTTATGTGATGAGCTGTCACAGTGTTTTACCTTCCTTGCCAGTGTACGTACCCCGCTGCTGGGCCGAGCCTGTCACTCATTGTGCCCTGAAGGCCTATTTCACGCCCTCTTTTCCAGCCAACATGAAATTGCATTAGAAAACTCTGTGAATCCCAACTCCCAGTACAGAAATAATGCATCAGTCAAACAGCACAAGGTTTTAACCTCCATATTCAGGATGCCGAATTTGTTTCCACAGCTCAGTACCGGGGCCCGCACGGAGCGACGGCAACGAAAAGCAAAAGCAAATATTCCCTTTAATATCCCTCCAGTCTGTATTAACCCCAGGTAACTTTTCTAAGAGCAGCCCGCCAGCGCCATCCTATCATATTGTTGATTCTATCGACTCAGCTCTTCAAAATGGTCACTCGGGGTAATGCTCATTGGACCGCAAATATAAGTGAGGGGCATCCCGACCTCAAACCCCAGATGTATCTGGTGTATGAACGTTCGTCTTAAAGGGGCTCAGCACTGTTGGGCGTTTCAACTCTGTGGCTAACATAGAAGTATATCTTTACATACGTGATGTGGGAGTCTGTCTTTTCTTCTTTTCACCAATTTTTAACCGTTCCACAAAAATAAAGGTTGCAAGTAATATAGTTTTCTTAAAAAAATCTGTTTCCATGGTTACAGACTACAAATAAACCCTATGTAGTCAGAGCTGATGAGAAATAGGGGAATAAAGGAGCTTAAGTGTAGCATCTAACTACGCTGTTTGTTTGTAGTCTGTAACCATGGAAACACACAGGGCTTCTAAGGAATTGTGTACAAACAAAATCTGTCATCTGTTTCCATAGTTACAGACTACAAATAAACCCCATGTAGTCAGTGAGACTCTGCTGTCAATATTTATTTAGTTTTTTAGTGGTCTCTTGCCGAAATTCCTTCAGTGTTGGGTGTAAAGTGTGAGATCTGACTACATATGGGATGTTTGTAGTCTGTAACCATGGAGACCCATTCAGTTTATAAGGAGCTGTGTACAAAAAAATGGATATCTTTTTCCATGGTTACAGACTGCAAATAATCCCATGTAGTCAGACACTGCTGTCAATTTTTAGTTTTCATCGGTCTCTTGCCAACATACTTTCAGTGTAGGATCTGACTACACTTGGGTTGTTTGTAGTCTGTAACTGTAGAGACGCATAGCGTTAATATGGAGCTGTGTACAGAAAAAAATGGAAATCTGTTTTCAGGGTTACAGACTACAAATATACCCCATATAGTCAGATGTCGCCCTCATAATCTTTAGTTTTCAGTGGTCTTTTGCCAGCTTACTTTAGGTTGATGAGAAGTAGGGGAGAGAAGAAAGCACAAGTGTAGGATCTGACTACACTGAGGTTGTTTGTAATCTATAGCCATGGAGACACAAAGGACATATAAGGGGCTGTTTACAATAAAAAAAACCCTGAAAATCTGTTTCCATGGTTACAGACTACAACTAAACCCTATGTGGTCAGACCTTGCTCTCATAATCATTGGTTTTCAGTGGTCTTTTGCCAGCTTACTTTAGGTTGATGAGAGAAGGGAGCACAAGTGTAGGATCTGACTACACTGGGGTTGTTTGTAGTCTGTAACTATAGAGACACACATGGTTTAGAAGGAGCTGTGAACAAAAAAAAACCAGAAATGTTTCCATGGTTATAGGCTACAAATAAACTAAACATTGAGTTCAGGGTCTGCCTACATGGGGTTTATTTGTTGCCTGTAACCATGGAAACAGATTAGATTTTTTTTTTTTTACAAAACTCCTTATAAACCATGTGTGTTTCCATGGTTACAGACTACAAACAACCCCAGAGTAGTCAGATCTTTACTTGTATATCCTTCTCTCTCCTACTTCTTGTCAACATGCTGAAAGTATATTGGCAAGAGACGGCTGAGAAATTAAAGATTATGACAGCAGCGTCTGATTACATGAGGTTTCTATGCTATACCTTGCCTACATACTTTAAGTATGTTGACTAGAAGTTGGGTAGACAAGGGAGCGCAAGTGTAGGATTTGACTACACTGGGGTTGTTTGTAGTCTTTAACCATGGAGACACATGGGGCTTATACGGAGCTGTGTACCAGAAATCTGTTTCCACGGTTACAGACTACAAATAAACCCCATGTAGTCAGACCCTTCTGTCATAATTTTTAGTTTCTCAGTGGTCACTTGTTGATATTCTTTCAGCATGTTGACAACAAGGGAGCGCATGTGTAGGATCTGACTACTCTGGGGTTGTTTGTACTCTATAACCATGGAGACTCAAAGGACTTCTAGGGAGCTGTTTGCAAAAAGAAAAACCCTGAAAATCTGTTTTCATAGTTACAGACTACAACTAAACCCTATGTAGTCTTCCCTGATGTCATAATTTTAAGTTCTCTTGATGATTATATTATCATTAGGTTGACGAGAAGCAGGGAAGACAAGGGAGCGCAAGTGTAGGATCTGACTACACTGGTGTTGTTTGTAGTCTGTAACCATGGAAACACATAGGGCTTATAAAGAGCTGTGTACAAAAAAAAAACTGAAATCTGTTTCCATGGTTACAGACTACAAATAAAACGCTGCTGTCAGGTCTTTTGTCGATATAGTTTCAGTAGGTTGACGAGAAGTAGAGGAGAGAACGGAGCGTTGTTTGTAGTCTGTAACCATGCAGACACAAGGCTTATATGGAGATGTATTAAAAAAATATATATATTGAATTAAGACCTGGATGAAATCGCATGCCAAATCCAAAACTTGAAGGTTTTTGCAGTTCAGCTGTGGGGAAAAAAATTACATTTTTACATGTTATTTTTGCATCTGTGTAATTGTATCTGATACAGTTTGAGTAACTGATGAGTCTCCGAACCTCATTAGAATATGTTCTGCGGGATCAATTATCAATGCTTTTAGAGCGCGCAATCAACGCATTTCAGAACTGGCTCTGCGGTCAGGGAACCCCACTAGGTAGCAAAGCCGTAGAGGCAAAAAAAAAATAGCATGAAGTGGCAATGCGATTGATATGAATGGTGAGAAGTGAATGATTCCTCCTATAATCATGCTCTAGGGCAGGGGTCTCAAACTCGCGGCCCGAGGGCCGCATGCGGCCCCTGGGGCTTCACTATGCGGCCCGCGGCACCTTGGACAACTTAATGATGGATCACCACAGTGCAGGACTAACCAGCTCTGCCACTCAGCAAGATCAATGCAAGCTGCCAGCCAATGAGTGGCCCGCAGCTGACGGCAGAATATGACGTCACCTGCAGGCCTCTGGCTGGCAGACTGCATTGATCTTGATGAGCAACAGAGCTTATCTGAGCAGCGGCTGGAGGAAGTCATAGCACAGCGGAGGCCAGAAGTCAGTACAGTGGGGACCTCGGCGGCCCCCTGCACTGGAGCGATGCATCATTAAAGTGAGAAAAGTGTAAGTGTTCGTGAGAAAGTGTGTGAGTGTGAGTGAGGATGTGTGTATAAGAAAGTGTGTGCGAGTTTCAGTGTGTGTATGAGTGTGAGTGTAAGAGTGTGTATGAGGATGTGTGAATGTGTGTGAGAGTGTGTGTGTGTGTGGGGGGGGGTCTGTGTGTGGGTTTGTGTGTGGGTTTATGTGCGAGTGTGATAGAGTGAGTATTTGAGTGTGTATAAAGAAGGTAAAACAGGATGGGGGTCATCACTATAAAAGTAGATCAGGATGGGGGACATCACTATAAAAGGGAATCGGGATGGGGACATCATCACTAAAGGGGATCAAAATGGGGACATCACTACTAAAGGGGAATGGGATGGGGGACATCACTAGAAAAGGGGATCATGATGGAGGACATCACTACAAAAGAAGATCAGTATGGGGGACATCACTACAAAAGGGGACCATGATCGATGGGGGACATCATTAGAAAAAGGGATCAGGATGGTGGACATCACTAGAAAAAGGGATCAGGATGGGGGACATCACTAGAAAAAGGGATCAGGATCGAGGACATCAGTAGAAAAGGACATTACTACAGGATGGGGACATTACTACAAGAAAGGGATAAGGATTTGTACTTTACTACATTGAGCAAAAAATTCTGGTATTTCTAAAAATATCACTTAGTCCTACAAGAGATGCGGCCCCCGCTATAAATGTTTTTCTATGTGCGGCCCACCAACCCAGCCGAGTTTGAGACCCCTGCTCTAGGGGGTGAGGCGGTGGAAGCTGTGCCTGCTCTTAATGAGACTGTGCTGCATTCAGCATGACAAGTTAGCCTGTTCTTGTCAGACCTCTAGTGGTGATTTCTGGAACTGCGAGAAGCCATGCAAATTTTTTCACATTTTTCAATTTTCCCCTGTTGTCAGGGCCAGTTTTGCAAGAAATTTTTTTTAAGTAACTATTTTAACCATAGTTCGCATGAAAACAAACAACTTTGTACTATATCTCATCAGAGAAATCTACATCTTTCTCTTCCTGGATTGATCTTTCCGTCGATAAATGAATAATTTAATTTTTTAGTAAAAACAAATTTTCACATTGAGTTCAAACTTTAAAATCATCTCCTATATAAAGAGGGAGGCGCTAAGGGCAGATGCAGACATTCTGCTGCAAGTTCTCCAGAAACGACAGTTACATTTTAAAATCTGTCGTTACAGTAGAATCTTCAGTGGAATGTGTGCGTCTAACTCTGGCTCCTCCCTCCCATAGAAATTTTAAATCATCTATGTAAAGGGGGAGGAGCTTGGGGCAGCCGCAGACATTTTGCTACAAGTTCTACCAAAATGACAGTTAAATTTTGATATGTAACTGTCGATTCAGTAGAATTGGCAGCGGAATGTCTGCGTCTAACTCCGGTTCCTCTCTCTTCTCATAGAATTGTAAAAGCATCTCCTACGTAAAGGGGGAGGAGTTTGAGGCAGCCATAGACACTTTGCTGCAAGTTCTACCAAACAGGCAGATACATTTTGAATTTTAACTGTTATTATATACTGTTTATGTATATGTAGAAATTGCAGCAGAATGTTTGCGTCTAAAGGCCCCCGTTACACGCTGTGATGTCCCAGCGACCCACCAACGATCGCTGGGACATCACTATCTGATCGCTGGTGAGCTGTTACACAGGCAGACTCACCAGCAATCAGCAACCAGCGAGAACGCTGGTAACCAGGGTAAACATCGGGTAACTAAGCATAGCAGTGCTCTTAGTTACCCTATGTTTACCCTGGTTACCTGTTCTAGCGTGTACTGCGCGGCGCTGGGAGGTTGTTGATCGTTGGTCTCTCGCTGTCACACAAAAGCCGATGCTGGCCGCCCAGCGGGAGACCAACGATCAAAAAAATGGTCTTGGCCATTGCTGGTCGTTGGTACATGTCACACGCAGTGGCCTCACTAAGGGCCCTTTCACATCAGCGTTTTTCGTAATTCGCGGCAGATGCGGTGAAAAAAACGCATCTGCCGCGTTTGCCGCATAACCGTTCCACTTGCGGCGCGGTTGCGGTTTTTCCCATACAAAGTATAGGGGGACTTGCGGCAGATGCGGCAAGTGCGGTTTTGCACCTGCGGCAGGTGCGGCAGCGAAAAAAACCGCGGTCAGCCGCGGTTTTTTTCGCTGCCGCACCTGTCGCAAGTGCAAAACCGCACTTGCCGCATCTGCCGCAAGTCCCCCTATACTTTGTATGGGAAAAACCGCAACCGCGCCGCAAGTGGAACGGTTATGCGGCAAACGCAGCAGATGCGGTTTTTTCACCGCATCTGCTGCAAATTACGAAAAACGCTGATGTGAAAGGGCCCTAAGAGGTCGCTGCAACGTCACAAAACCGGTGTTGTTGCAACTATATCATTAGCAATATCGTAGCGTGTAACTCTGCCTCCTCTATCCCCTCCCATAGAATTTTAAAAGCATCTCCTACATAAAGGTGGGAGCAGCAAGAGGCAGATGCAGAAATTCTGCTGCAAGTTCTCTCTTGAAACGACTGTTTATTTTAAAATATAACTCGCTTCAGTAGAACTTGCAGTCAAATGTCTATGTCTAACTTTAACTCCTCACTCTCCCTTAGAATTTTAAAAGCATCTCCTATGTAAAGGTGGGAGCAGCAAGAGGCAGAGGAAGACATTTTGCTGCAAGTTCTACCGAAACTGCAGTTACATTTTAAAAATTAACTGTCATTTCAGTTGAACTTGCAGGGAGTGTCTGCATTTGAATCTCGCTCCTCCCCCTCCCATAGAGTTTTAAAAGCATCTACAATATAAAGGGTAAGGATCTAGAGGCAGCCGCAGACATTCCGCTGCAAGTTCTACCCGAAACATTTACATTTTAAAATATAACTGTCGTTTCAGAAGAACTTGCAGCGGAATGTCTCCGTCTAACTCTGGCTCCTCCCTCTCCTCCCATAGAATTTTATAAGCACCAACTAAACTAAAAACTTAAATTGACCTTTACTCATTAAAAAAGTGAATGTTATCGGCTTCTCCACCTCTATTAATGTTTTAGGATTTCAAATAATTCTTACATCCCTACAGATTTTTGTCGGATATTCTTCCATTTTGAGGTTTAATACGAAGATAGGTCAATGCTTGGAGTAGACATGAAAAGAACAGGTCCTCCTAGCTCGACCCTTGGATGGCCGGTATATTAATGGCCGCCTGGAATAATATATATTATACCCCAGGCGTCTGTCGTCTGACATAAAACAGAATGCTTGTGTTTCTGCTCTGTCTGTCAAGCAATGGGATTTGTCAAGGAGATCTGGTTTGAGGATGACAAATCTGACCCTTTGCTTAATAAATGATTGAAATCTCTGCTGCTCTGCCTGGGAAAAGCTTGATAAATAATGGATTGGTTTGCAGGGAGACTTAGCGCGTGTAAATGTGCAGAGAGAGCTGTGAAGAGGCGGCTTCTGTGCTTAATAAGAAGAATATACCGTCTTGTGACACTTATCAGTCATAGGATGCCATAAGTGATCTGCTACTGTCAGTGACCTATACATCAGCACTCGTCGTCCTATATTATTTGCTGGGGTGGGGGAATTAAAGGGGGTCTTCACTAACTAAATCACTTTCTAATAGACTTTGGGGTAGGTATGAATAGGGCTGTCTCTACTGACTATTAAACCATCATAGTGTTAGAATCTTAGATGTTGTATAGCGCTAGTTGAGCACTGTTTGGCGGTTTTATTTTAGACCACTCATAGCACCACACCAAATGTCATACTGTGCAGCATGTCAGAGTAAAGTACGGGGAGGCGGTATTTGGGTTGAGTGTTTGAGCACTATGGCGGCGCAGCGTGGGAAGGTTAGAGGCCACCAATAAGATTCTGCAGCTTTACCGGGCGAGGGGTGTAGTGTTCCTGAAGCCTCCTTTTAGACGTCTTTTGACGCTGGCGTTTTTATCTTTCTTCCTTTATATATTTATGTATCAATTGTGATAGTGTTCCGCCCCCAAACATGTACCGGTGACAGCTTTAAAGAGTTGAAGTGGTTAAAAGAAACTCCGGAAGAAAGGATGTATTCACTGCATTTCATTTGTACTTGCTGTACATGTGTTCATTCTTTTTTTTGTGCATTTTCTTTAAAGAGAACCGGTCTCACCCCTTTTCCACCCCCCCCCCCCCCCCCAATGCTTTCCAAACTGAAAGCACCACTGAATGCGGCTTGTATGCTGCATTCAGGGAAGGTGTGTCCCATGTTTGTACCCCGAAAAAAACTGTTTGGAAAATTTAGGTAAGTGGTCCAAGGGGCTTATCTGAGTTTGCAGTCTATGGTCCTCTCCGCCTCCTGCCCTGTGTTCCGCCTCCTCTTCTCTGTGTGTGGCCTCCTCCTCTTCTGCACCTCAGCATGTTAATTTCACACAGGAGCACACTGAGCATTTGGTAGGAGCGGGTCCTGCCTGCTGTAACGGCGCATGCGCGTAACGCAAGCACCAGAGCGCTGCCCTGTATACAGCATAATCCTTAGCAGGGCGGGCTCTGGTGCTTGCATCACGTGCATGTGCTGTTACAAAAGCTGGGACCCGCTCCTTCAAGTGCTCGGTGTGCGTCTGCGTGAATTAACACGCTGAGGCGCAGGGCCGAAGAGGAGGAGACCAACAGAGAAGAGGAGGCGGAACACAGGGCAGGAGGCGGAGAGGACCATGCGAGCGGCCAGGAATGCAAACTCAGATAAGCCCCTCGGACCTCTTAACTGTAAATTTTCCAAACTGTTCTTTTTTGGGGGGTTCAGACATGGGAGACCCCTTCCCTGAATTCAGCATACACGCTGCGTTCAGTGGTGCTTTCAGTTTGGAAACCACCAGGTGGGTGACAGGCCCTCTTTAAAGCCTGTAAAAGATACCGTAAAGGTACGACGTGCACACTTAAGTACTTGGGCAAAAATTTATGCACAATTTCTGCATCTCTTGGCAGAAAACCGCTGCTTAAAATAGGCACAATTTGACACTTTTTTTAAAATGCATTTTTGGTGCGGATTTTACCCCACTCCTCTGTATGGGTGAAATCTGCAACAAAAACCTTGAAAACCTTGACACGGTGCAGATTAATATCTGCAGGGAGAAAAAATTAACGTGTGCATTAATACTTTGTCTTATTCACTTAATCCTACCGTTTTTTCTTTATAAATCTGCGCAGAAAAAAATGACAAAACTTCAATTGTGTGCACAGACCCGACCGCTGCGCTAGCGCAAAAATTAGTTTTTGTTTGTATTTGTGCAGAATACCTTTACGAATTAGGCGCTGTCATACTGTAAAAAAAAAAGACACACAAAAACCAATTTCCATTTAAAAAAAAAAAAAAAACTTTTATGAAGAAAGACCGGCACTTTCATATTCTTCCGTTATTTGTAGCGCCCAGATTGTACTAATCCGAACACTTTGTGACGATGTGTTTGCCCCATTCGGCGGGGTTTCATGATGCACACACACTAATCTCATTGGTTATTTTGGGACAATGCTTTTCCAATTGTCCTTTTTTTTTGTTTGTTTTTTTTACCAGAGGTGATGAATGGAGAAGCAGCACACCACAAGAGACTTACCGCACTAATCGTCTACTCCTACCGGGCATCAGTTGGGCATAGTTATTACCCTCTGATACTAGATGAGACTCATGAACTTGAGAAATTAGGTTGAGAAACTGGACCACCCTAAATTATACCAGATACTCAGGTTATCTGTGTCGTTACCTCTAAATTATGCTGAATACCCTGGCTGTCGGCATCGTGGCCTCTAAATTATACTGGATACCTGGGTTGTTGGCTTTGTGACTTCCAAATTACGTATACTGGATACCCAGGCTGTCGACTTCATAACCTCTAAATTATACCGGGTACCCAGGCTATTGGATCATGACTCTAATTATACCGGATACCTAGTATGCATCATGACTCTATATACTGGATACCTGGGCTAGAGCCCTTGTGACCAATAAATTATACCGGATACCTGGGCTATCAGCATCCTGACCTCTAAATCATACCAGATCCCCAGGCTTTTCAGCATCATGACCTCTAAATTGTACTGGATATCTGGGCTATCTATCATGATTTATAAATTATATACCGGGCTATCAGCGTCATAACTTCTAATTTACGGTACACTGGATTACTTGGCTATATGCATTATGATGTCTAACTTAGCCCGGTATCTGGTATATCAGTGTCATGACCATTAAGTTATACTGGATACGCAGGCTATCAGTGTCATGACCATTAAGTTATACTGGATACCCGGGCTATCGATGTCATGACCATTAAGTTATACTGGATACCCGGGCTATCAGTGTCATGACCATTTAAGTTATACTGGATACCCGGGCTATCAGGTCATGACCATTAAGTTATACTGGATACCCGGGCTATCGTGTCATGACCATTAAGTTATACTGGATACCCGGGCTATCAGTGTCATGACCATTAAGTTATACTGGAACCCGGGCTATCGTGTCATGACTTAATTATACTTGATACCCGGGCTATCATGTCATGACCATTAAGTTATACTGATACCCTGGGTCTATATCAGTGTCATGACCATTAAGTTATACTGATACCCGGGCTATCAGTGTCATGACCATTAAGTTATACTGGATACCCGGGCTATGGTGTCATGACCATTAAAGTTATACTGGATACCCGGGCTATCAGGGTCATGACCATTAAGTTATACTGATACCCGAGCTATTGGTGTCATGACCATTAAGTTATACTGGACTCTACCGCAGTTTATTGGCGTCATGACATCTTGGTTTCTCCACTCCTCCATTTCTGAGACGTCTTCTCTACTATGAATCATGAAGTAGACATATTCCATCGAGCTGAAGGCTTCTAAATGGCCCTGTGATGTATTTTTGGAGATAATTCTAATCCCTCTTAATATTCTAAGCCTGAATACATTTTCATCACATTGCCAAGTGATTTTTTTTTTTTTTATTATTCCTTAAGTTTTCAGAACTTCAATTTGCATTTTAAGCATGGAGACGGAACGATTATTGAAGAACCAGCTCTTTTTATTTTTACACTCGCACAGAAGACACGAGTCCTTTCGTCGATGACCTCTCTTAATGTTGGCGTCGTATCCGAGCCGAAACGCCAGTTTTCTGAAGCAGGAAGGGGCTGGAAACTTCCACTCGCTTCCCTTAAGCAACCTTTAAGTCTTTCGGCTTATTTCAAGGTCGGCAAATACCATTATGGAGAAGCATTAAAATTTCCGCAGAAAGCAGGCAGTATGTTTGATTTATGGAATAATTATCTAGCTTTAGCTCCGTCTTTGCCGGAAAATTACATCCATTTTTTTATGGGACCGTAAGGTATTATCTCCAGGAAAATGATAATTAAACACCTGTGAAATCAATTAGCCCTCCGAGCAGGGAGAAAAATTGGATTTCCAGTGATATTTTGTCACTTGCAAAACTTTTTGTGTTTGCGGTGTTAGAATAACATTGTAAGAAAAATGGCCTCCTGCGCATCTGTGATAAAGTTGACCGGACTGACTGATATTTATGTTGGCGTCTGAGATGCCATTTTACTTTGTAGCATGGATTATTAAACATCTGCCTCATTAAAATGCATGAAAATGCTTTATATCAATAAGGTTCTCCCTGGCTGGTGTTCACAATGTGATTTTCCTTCTATGAAGTTGGAGGTAAAACATGGATGACTGCTGTAGTAGAAGGCAGAGGAGTCGGCGCGGAGTGTCCTGACCCCCTCTGCGTCTGATGTGTCCTAAGGTGTCATTCACAAGATATAACTCGGACAAGTGTCAATTCGGCATGATAAACAAATTTCTGCATGGTGTGATCGGCAGCATGTACCACGCGCTCCCATACAAGTCTATAGGTGCGTGCAAAACATCACACTGCACTCGGATGTCATCCGAGTGCAGTCCGATATAAGCAGACCCAGACCATGGAGAAGATGGGGAAATTAAGTTCCCCATCTTCTCACCTGTAAACTGATTCTTGCATGAGAGGTATTTGGATCGCAATAAATGGCACTTGGCTCACACTCGCAATAGAGTTTGAGCCAAGTGTCATTAGTATCTCACATCCAGTTCTCTCACATCGGAGTGTCACCCTGGCCTAATTGTCATTGTGTGGCCTAGATCTATAAAGGGACAGTTGTTTTAGCCATTGGTCTTCAAGTAGCGTTAGCTGAGCATTGGTCCTTAAGCACACTCACCGGGGTTATTGGCTCCTGACACTCACAGTGGTTGTTGTTTCTAGAGGATGCTCGCCTGGGTTGTTGTTTCTAGAGGATGCTCGCCTGGGTTGTTGTTTCTTGAGGATGCTCGCCTGGGTTGTTGTTTCTTGAGGATGCTCGCCTGGGTTGTTGTTTCTTGAGATGCTCGCCTGGTTGTTGTTTCTAGGATGCTCGCCTTGGGTTATTGTTTCTTGAGGATGCTCGCCTGGGTTGTTGTTTCATGAGGACACTCGCCTGCGTTATTGGTCCTCACTGACGCTCGCCTCAGTTATATGTGCTCGAGGATGCTCCCCAGGGTTATTTGTTCTCGAGGACGCTCACCTGCATCATTGGTCCTCGAGGACGCTCACCTGAGTCACTAGTCTTTGAGGACGCTCACTGAGTCACTAGTCTTTGAGGCGCTTGCCAGGTCATTGGACCTTGGGCACACTTAACTGTGTCATTGAGGACGCACGCCTTGTTTTAAGGTACCATTACATGGCATGACGTTGAAACAATGTCCGCAACGATCACGTGGGCGTGCGGTCATTTCCGGCATCATTTCAAAATCACTGGTGAGATGTCACATGTCTAGCTATCATGGACAACTCGCCAATGATGTTGTGAGCAGGGAACGTTCGCACAACCCAGCGAATGATCCCTGCTCATTGCTGTGAATGGGCGAAGTCGTCCATGACATCGTTATCGCGGTGTCACACAAACGATGTTAGCAGATCGCTTGAACGACATCGTCAGGTTTTTGAACATGTTCATAAACCTGTCTACTCCAACTTGATTAATTATCGTAGATGAATCGTTCGGTTACACGCAACGACGCACTAACGATGTAGTTTCAACATCGTTGAACACGTCACTTTTGAGCGATGTTGTGCCGTGTAACTACCTTTAGTCCTCGGGGACACTTGCCTTGGTCATTGGTCTTCAAGGGCGTTCTCTTTTGCTATCGACTCTCGAGGAATTCACTTGGACTGTGTTAATATTACAGGAGAGGTCTTTACATTAACTTTTAGATGTACCCAAATCCTTGATCTTTGAGGCTACTGCCTGCTGAGCTCTATAGGTGATCCAATATTACATATATGAGCTTTACAAATGGCCACATGCATAGGAGAAACGCAGAAATGACGTTCTATTGAAGCCCTGATCACTTTTTAGTTGTATAGCAATTTGGACTCTTTGGAAGAAGATATGAAATCTTTTAGGTGAATTGTTAAGATTTGTGGATAAACTAGTGTATATTTCCAGGTTATTGCAGCAGTAAGTATGGGGTTAGTATAGACGATCTATTATATCTACTCAGTGGTTACGTACACCACCCATTCTAGCATTGGGATTGGTTGGCACTTTTCCTTTTGCATTAGTAATGACTAAATCCATCCAGGTGCTGGACCAAACGTATTGAGGATATGATCCGCACAACCACATGCACGGTAACACCTTCCACAAGCGTCTCGCATCAGACGAGACCCGCGGGGAGCGAATATGTCGCAGCTTTGGTCGTCGTTACAATCAGAGCTCCCGTTCCTAGACTGTTCTGATTGCTATTCATTAATGATAGCAAGGTCGTTTTCGAGGCGAATGAATCATGACTATTTTAATACAAGGGTTTTTTTGTACCTACAAACCAGAATACCTGGAGAAAAACACCGAACAGATCACTAAGCTTTTTAATTTAATCATGATTGAGTGAAATTTTTAATTATGCTACATTCACATGAACTGGATTTGGTGCAAGTTCCATCCGTAAGGGTATGGTCAAAGAAAGTTTTGTGTTTTTTTTCTAAAAAAAAACCCGGCATATTCTACAAATCCACATGAATTGTTCCTTACATAAAGCTACCTATTCTTTTAAAGGGACATGTTTTTGCTACGTAATCCAAGAGCGGGAATAATGTAGGGGCTGAAACCCTGATTCCAGTGATGTCTCCCACTAGGCTGTCTTCTTTAGTTCAAGAATATCCTTGATTTTATCACTAGAGGTATAGTCATCCCCTTTATGTAACCCCACCACCACTGATTGGCAGTTTTATACCTATGTACAGTGTACACTAAAAGCTGTCAATCAATGGAATGGGCAAAGTTATACAAGACTCATTAGACCTGTAGATCTGCAGCAGAGAAAATAGGGATTTTATAAAAAAAAAGCAGCCAGTAAGTGACACATCGCTGGAATTGGGGTTTCTGGCCCTGTATCATGCTACTTTAAGATTACGTAGCAAAAACCTGCTGACAGATTGCCTTTTAAAAGGGGTAACATGTCTGTAGTATACTTGATGCTGATTTTCTTTTTTCAAAGTGGAAAAAGAAACATGGCAAATTTTTTTTTAATAAAAACCTTGAATTTAAAGGGGTTGTATACTACTTGAAAACCCTTCTCAATCCATATATTTACCCCTCTTAGACTAATTAAAACTTATACTCACCTCCGACTCCAGTGCTGTTCCAGCAGTGTTGACAATGTCTCTCCAGGAATCATGACTGTGTGTGACGTCACCCAAATCAGAGGCCGCTTCACTGTCCCACCTTCGAACAATAGCTTCCATCCAGAGGAAGTGAGTGCTGCTCTCTCGCTCTCTTCGTCCGGATATATGCTATACGTCTGAAGGTGGGGAGAGTGAAGCGGCCTCTGATTTGGTTATGTCGCACAGTTACACCATAATGAGAGAGACCGTGCCGACACGCTGGAACAGCGCCGCCCCGTGGGCAGGGTATAATTTTTTTATTATTCTAAATGGACTGAGAAGGGGTTTTCCAGTGGTGAACAACCCCTTGAAGGACAAGTAGCTTCCATATCCCCCAATGGTTCCAATAAGGACATGCCCAAATTTGTCTAGTCGTCTCTATTATGAAGACAGATACACAAGGTATCCTCTAACTATTGGTTACTAGTGATGAGCGAGCACTAAGCTACTCGAGTCCTCAGTACTCAAATCGAGCAGCTCGTAGACGCTTCGGTGGGCTCAACTCAAGTATTGAGTATAATGGAAGTCAATGGGAAACTCAAGCATTTTTGTAGAAGAGAATTTATACTCAGTACTCGAGTTGAGATCATCCAAGTGTCCGACCTGCTCGAATTGAGTACCGAGCACTCAATAAACATAGTGCTCGCTCATCACTAGTAACAATAGTTAGATGGTACCTCGCGTCACTTTCTTACATAGGATGACTTGAGTGTTTGGGTTCTTCTTTATTAGATCTTTGAATATGGAAGCTGCCTTCTCTCAGAGGTTGCCCACTACAGGGACAACACCACCTCAATCAGTACGTTTCCCCCATTTGGAATAATAAAACTTGTACTCCCCTCCGACTTCGGCACTGTCTGCTACCAAAAGAGGTTGCCTGTGTGGTTATACCAGCATATGGATCTCATACAGTGCCAAAACACAGTGGTGGCTGCTGCTGTATACCATACCAGACATGAGATCCATATGTTGACTATAGGCACATGGGCGCCATTTTAGCAGCATACTCCGCATTTCCTTGAATCCAATATCCTGTTCCACAGCTTTAAGGTCTTTTGACCGAAATGTTTTCTTTATCACTGAATTATTCTTATGAATAAAGATTCATTTGACCCACCTTATACACGAGTGCCTTGTAAACTTCTTCTCAAGATTTGGAAACCTCCCTGAGCACCCTGTGATTGTAACAACGTAGTGCCTTGCTTTCTCCACAACATTTCAGAAGTAGACTGAGTCTAGAAGTTCATGCTCAACTTCAGTTTCATAGTTTGGGACTTGACTTGAGAGTTGGAAGACCATATTTTGCCAATCTTATAAGCATGGCTGTGGAGTCAGTCCAAGTCAAATTTGGTGGAGTCTGAGTTTGATTCGGGGAAATTGAGGAGTCGGATGTTTGGATTACTGACCACCCTGGTTGTGGAGTTGGAGTCGTGGAATCGTGTCCATTTTGGTGAGTTGGAGTTGGATTCAGGGAAATTGTGTCGTCTGAGTCGGATATTTGGCTTACTGACTCCACAGTCATGGTTGTGGAGTCGGAGTCTGTCCATTTTGATGGGGTCTGAGTTGGATTCAGGGAAATTGAGGAGTCGGGTGTTTGGCTTTACGACTCCACAGCTCTGTGTAGAAGGTATGTTTGAAGAGTGTAGGCTCGGGCATTAGAACCTCTTGTAGACTGATGACCTCTTCTACTCAAGTCTCGATGTACATTTATCTGTTCTTTATCCAGACTTTGGATTTCTTCATAAAACTTTGATCCGGCAAGGCAATGACTCATGACTAAGGCTGGGAAAATGAAGGAGATAAATTGTGGATTAAGTTTAGTAGAGTACAAGCAATGGCTCCCATGGTGCATTGGTTAGTTTCCCATCTCTTAAGTGCAGTGACTTAGGAGAGTGGCGCGGGTGGGAATGTGTGCGGTGGCTGATTACACACTGCAGGGTCTCTGCAGACAGCCACTGTTACGGAGGATAACGTCAAACGCTGAGGCTCGAGCAGCCGCTTAATCCTTACATTGATTGACAAGGTCGACACATCAATGCAGAAATTACAGGAGAACCATTTTCAGCTGGATATTCTTTGAGGGAAAGCAGACAGGCAATGTTTAGCTACCAGGAGGAAGGTTAAAGCTTTCATGCACAGATCCCAAAACACTAGGCTTTCTTTTTCTGCGGGTTGTGAATCATTTCATGCAAATACTTTGCAATTTTTTACACTGTTGAGCTGTTTTATCACACGCCCGCTGTAGAAATAAACAGGTTCACGTGGCAATTTCTGCATAAAACATATTCTGTTCCATTAATCTGATGTGGACGTCCTGAATCCCTCACTGGTTTAGTAGAATTTATAGGGTTTTTTTGTATTTTTTAAGATTTGGTAAAGTTATGTGTAAAGAGACAGTCATGTTTTTTTACATCTGAGTTCTCTTCGTGTTTTGCACTGATGGCCCTCACACCTATTTGTCTACGAGTCGTTCACACGGCGCACCAAGTGGTCGTGCCCAACCGCGGAGAGATGTCCAATGGTGATCCAAGTATCGGATCAAACTGCAATAAACGTCTGTCCATGATAAAGTCGTAAAGAGCTTGGGCGCCTCCTGAGTGCTGCCCATTCTCCATAGATTGATGGACTAAAGAAAAACTAATGAAATTGGACATTGATGTGTGTGTGAGCCCTCAGGCCGGTTTCACTCCATTCATGGTCCAAGTTGGTCTCCTGTCCTACCTTGAAGTCAACACTTGATGAGTCCACTTGTTTCCTCTTTGTTGTCTATAATCCATTAGTGGAGTTGCTGGGTCATGCGGGGTAGCAGTAACTCACTACCTTTAAGAGATTGGAGTTTTTGGTATTAACTGAATGAGACTGTTGAGTTTGGGTCGTATAACCGCGGTCAATGTTCGGACTGTGGTTGTTGGTCGGGTTAAACCATCCTCAGGCTCTTGCAGGTGTCTGCGATCATCAGTCTGATCTCGGATCGCAGTGCGCGGACTGACCGTGCATCTCTGGATTCGAGCGGGACCTCTTCATATACAGTGATACCGAGTTTTTTGCCGACTTCAGTTATCGTTGGGTTCGGTTTTCGTCGATTTTTTTTTCAACGAAAAATGCGTCTCGGTTTTTGGCGATTCCTCGCTTTTCATTGTTTTTTTTCCATATATCGCTGCTAATTTTGCCATAAAAAAATGTGATTCCTCTTGCAAAATAAAATGTGCACCCCTCTCTCCCCTCCTCGGTGTCTTCCATACACCAAAAAGAGCCTTTATAAAATATAATTCCATATTAAATGTTTATTTTTTTTCTTTAAATTAGTCTTTCATATTCCTTTTATAATAATTTATGAGTGATTCTAGCACTAACCACTGTCGTTATTCACTATAAAATGTGGATTTTTTTGTAGGACTCTTGCAGTGTCTCAAACCAAATAACGGTATATGTCTCCATACTGGTATATATCTCCCCCATCCTGGGCCCCATCCTAATGTATATGTCCCCCATCCTGTATGTATGATGCCCCATCCTGTATATATGGCCCCTCATTTTGTGTATTATATATCCCTCATCCTGGTATATATGTCCATCCCCCCCCCCCCCCCCATCCTGGTATATATGTCTACATACTGGTGTATATATATGTCCCTCATCCTGGGGCCCATCCTAGTATATATGTCCCCCATCTTGGTGTATATATATCTCCGACCCACCATGGCTTACGGAGGGGGTGGAGGTGGGGATGCTGCGGTCATGGAACGAGGGTGCTGCAGGCAGATTTTGTAGGGTGGGGCACAGCTGTGGGGGAATATTAGGCAGCAGTGGGTGCCGCCATGTTCTCTATGCCTGGCTGCATTTATTAACAAAATGCAGCTGGTTGCCAGGGGTTATGGCATTTAGAAAGTGACTGCTGATCTCCATCTACCTCTGTAACCTGCCTTTTGCACCCCGCTCAATAACCGCAGCACCCCCCACCCCCACCCCCCAGTAAGATTTTTTTTTTTTCGGTTTTAAGACGCACCCCAGTTTTACCCCCAATCTAGGGGAAACAAAAGTGCGTCTTAAAATGTGAAAAATACGGTAAATCCATTGTCAATAAGTATCCCATCCATTTCACGTTCCTAAATTCTCTACTTTTCCTATAATCTAAATTTTGCCTCCAAACTTCGGATTGTAATTTTGAAGAGATTGATGGCGGATTCTGCCGACGCGGCACATACAGTTTCTGTGAGCCATGTGTGTCGGCATTATCGGTTTCTGACAATTAGAGCTCCTCACCGCCGTTAATTGTACCTTACAACCGTCACACATCTCATTATCTTCCTGCCGATTGCAGACGAGCATGGCTTTGGCAGTAAATTGAGGCTTCAGATACTTATTAGCATGGGAGATGTATTCAGCGCTCGTGAATATTCACATTCGTCCTCGTGACAAGTCCAATAAGATCGGACATCTGCTAGGAGTTGTGTTCATCATCCGAGAGTCGCCTTTAAAAATTCACACGCAGGTCAAGAAAGTCCAAACCGCGTGGCGCCTATGTTTTTGTTTTACTCCAGTAGTGTTTTTTTTTTTCCTTCCTACTGCAAATTAACGATGTTTGCTTGTTTAACCAAATGATCCTTTTGCAAATCGCGTCTTTTCCCAGTCATGGGCTGAAGATTGTCTGACACCTAGTATGTAAAAATAGGCAGCGTCTTCTCTAAAAATGAATCTGGCTAACAAAACAAAAATGTGATGCCTGCAGGCTGCGAATAAATTAGTCTATTAGAATTCTGATTTTATTACCGTCGTCGTCTTATTGTCAGCGAAGTACCTGTCTTAGTTTTGCGGTGGTTCGGGACAGGAACGCGGCAGGTCGGCTTCCTCGCTGGCAGAATGACAGGACTAGTGGCATTTCAGGCATCAAAAAATTACTTAAGGCTTGGTGGCAATTGCTTGTGAAATTCTCCCTAAAATGGACTAGCATAAGGACTGCATTGTCCGAAACGCGTCAGTGTTTCTTTGAACTAAAATAGCTTGGATTCCACCTTTCTCCTTTGCCAAGAGGACTGTAGCCTATAGGAGTTTAGTGTGTAGTTATAGTACTCACTTTTGGCCATTTTCATGGGATTCGAAAGCTATAAATCAATCTGAGAAACATTTAAAGGATTTTTTTTCATTTTCATAAATGGATATTTTTGGATAGTGCTAGTAAAAAGAAGCACTTTTGCAATTTACTGCTTATTAAAATTTGCAGCCGTTCTTGAGATATTAAGACTTTTCTTTAGTTTACATTTCGTTGTCGAGGAGACCGACCACCTCTGTTGTCTAGGAGACCACCACCACTGCGGTCTAGCAGTGTACAAGATTAGGAGGTAACCGAATGCTCCGGCGACCCAGAGTAGTCTTAAAATAGCTCTTACAAGCTATTTACCATTGAGTTTATAAGCTCTCAATGTGTTCCGTTTTATAGCAGGGGTGGTCGGTTTCCAAGGCAATGGGCTGTAATCAAGAGAAAAGTGTTAATATCTCAAGAACGACTCAAAATTTTAATCGGCAGTAAATTGCAAAATTGCATATTTTTTCGGGCTCTATCCGACAGTACCCATTTATAAACTTGGAAAAAGCCCCTTTAAGGACACATTTAACCCTTTTAAGGCCATAGATATATTTAGACATTGATGGGGAAGGGGCTTTGACAACTACTGCTTATTTTCCTGGCCTAAAGAGTGGTTGTCATTTGTCGTGTACTATATTGTAGATGTAATTGGTGTTGGACCTCCTTTATTTTGTTGAGAAGTCATGACACATATATTTTTGATGACATAGCTGAGCTTTAATATTCGAGAATTGTCTTTAACCCTTGTCTGTTACCATGGGTTCAATGTGACCCCATGTAGATTCCATATGCAAGGTAGTTGTTGTTTTTTTTGTCATGGTACCAGACAAGGGTTAAAAGCCCAAAAATTTGATTTACCTCGAGTTCCCTACTTCAGCCGTGGAGGATCAGTATATTATATGCTACAATGCCCCATTCCCCAACAGTGGATTTTTTGCAGTAATTATTTTTTGTACATTTTCATCTTAATCCATTCTTGTTTTATTTTATTATTTTTCATTGAAGTTTTTCTGTTCTAATACTTTTGTTTTTCCTGTTTCCTTTAGGTATGATTATCGTGAAATGCTGCACAATGCCACTTTCTGTCTCGTCCCCCGTGGCCGCAGACTTGGGTCCTTCAGATTTCTTGAAGCTCTTCAAGTAAGTTACCCCTTTAATGTTCGAGATCAATCCAATCTAAGGTCCCACTTAAAGTATACCCCACATCCTAATGACAGGGTTGTCCATATTTGCAGTTGGGGTTTTATTAAACATTTTGCCCAGTTTGACGCTCTGTTTCCCTGCACGTTCAATTTCGATGTCACCTGTGGTCATAAATGGGCTAAAAGGAGCGCAGAAAAAGAGAATCTGCTAGATTCTCCCATAAGACTTACAGAACGAGCTCACTGATGGACTCTCAGATAGCTCATTCTGCAGCCAGCAATACACAGTGCAGCACAGAGGCCATCAATCACAAACGCTGCAACATGTTTAACCAACACCAAGTTCCAAAAATGTTTTTTAGCCCTAAAATAAAATACATTCAGGCTATAAGTTGAACTTAATGAACATAAAACCCATGAAACTATTATACATATATTTAGATAAACAAAATGCTCAATAATGTGTTTAGCAATTTTTATTTCTTGTTGTCACCTTTTTTATCCCACATCCTTTCCCCCCTCTCCACAGGCGGCCTGTGTTCCGGTAATGCTGAGTAATGGATGGGAGTTACCGTTCTCTGAAGTTATTGATTGGAACCAAGCTGCAGTTATCGGGGACGAGAGATTGTTATTACAGGTAAGAGTCACTGTCCCAACATAGTCAACAAATGAAAAAAAAAAAATACTGCCACTGTTTTTTGCTACACCATGATGTAGGGACTGAGACCCTGATTCCAGCAATTTGTCACTTACTGAATTGGTTTCTGCAGTTATGATAAAATCCCTGTTTTCTCTGCTGCCAGTGCTCTGAATGCTGAGCTCTGTATCACCCCACCCATACCACTGATTTGCAGCTTTCTGTGTACACTGTGCATAGGCAGAAAGCTGCCAGTCAGTGGTGGGGGTGGGATTATACAGAGCTCACGAATATGGAGGACTACATAGCAGCAGGTTTACTAGTCCTGTAGTGATAACCTCCTGCTGATAAAACAGGGATTTTATCAAAACTATAGCAAGCAGCTCAGTAAGTGACAAATCACTGGAATGCAGGGGCTCTGTTATGCCGCTTTGAGATTAGGTGTCAAAAACCTGGTGACAGCTTCCCATTAAACACCACTACCGTAGGTTTTTATTGCACCGCTGGAGTGTGGCTGTAAATTTAAGTCCCTTGTCCCCCTGTCTTATTCTCACCTCCACCATCTTCATTGGTTTCCAGCATCGCTTCAGTTGTTATCCATGTTTAATGGTCACAACTCAATACAAGTCTGTGTGAGCCAGAACGAGGCCCTCATAGACTTATATCGAGATAATTCATATTAGTTTAGCATTTTTGTGACATGGTGCTTGTAATTTTAGAAGGACTTTAAAAGACTTAATATCATTGCTGAAGCATCGGAGGACTTATCGAATTAGAGGGGGATTGAATTGTGGCTAGATTTTATTTAGTTTTTAATAAAAATTCTCGCTATATTTAATTTATATATATAATAAAATCACAATTTATATATATATATATTATTATTTAATTAGACGATTCCTTTAAAGGGAACCTTTATTTTACCATAAATATATAATTTTTTTAACTTGGTTATAATCCCATTGTTCTCCTGAAACTTCTGTTGTTTTTCCATCTTTTCTGTTCCTCTTTTTCCAAATCTAGTTTTTAGCCTAGTGAGTGCGGTCCGTATCCCCTCTGTGGGTGTCTTCTTTAGGACCACGCCCACTTGGATAACAATGCTAGATTTCCATACTCGGAGGAGGATGACGTATCTTATAAAGGAACAAAAGGTAAAATAACGACCCCAGATTCAGGAGCACAGCGGCATTTACAGCAGTTTAAAGAGGACCTGTCTCCCCCTGCTGCATTCAGGGAAGGGCTCCCCATGTCTCTAGCTCCCCTGTACCCGAGAAATACACTTTATAAAGCTTACAGATAAGAGGTCTAATGGGTGTATCCCCTTGTACGTGAATGCTGCCGCCTCCTCCTTGTTTATTCAGCCTCTTGTATGTGAATGCCGCCACCGCCTCCTCCTTGTGTATTCAGCCCTTGTACGTGAGTACCCACCGCCTCCTCCTTGTGTATTCAGCTCCTTGTGTGAATTTCAGCCCCCTTGTATTGCTTAAAGTGAATGTTGCCCCTCCTCCTTGTTATTCAGCCTCTTGTATGTGAATGCTGCCGTCTCCTCCTTGTGTATTCAGCCCCTTGTATGTGAATGCCGCCACTTCTCCTTGTATATTCAGCCCCTTGTATGTGAATGCCGCCGTCTTCTCCTTGTGTATTCAGCCCCTTGTATGTGAATGCCGTCTCCTCCTTGTGTATTCAGCCCCTTGTATGTGAATCTCACCTCCTCTCTTGTATTCAGCCCCTTGTATGTGAATGCTCCGCCTCCTCCTTGTGTATTCAGCCCCTTGTATGTGAATGCCGCCTCTTCCTACTCCTCCTCCTTGTGTATTCAGCCCTTGTATGTGAATGCTGCCGCCTCCTCCTTGTGTATTCAGCCTCTTGTATGTGAATGCTGCGCCTCCTCCTTGTGTATTCAGCCCCTTGTATGTGAATGCCGCTGCCTCCTCCTTGTGTATTCAGCCCCTTGTATGTGAATCCGCCTCTCCTCCTCCTCCTTGTGTATTCAGCCCCTTGTATGTGAATGCCGCCGTCTCTCCTTGTGTATTCAGCCCCTTGTATGTGAATGCCGCCGCCTCCTCCTTGTTATTCAGCCCCTTGTATGTGAATGCCAGCCGCCTCCTGCTTGTGTATTCAGCCCCTTGTATGTGAATGCCGCCGCCTCCTCCTTGTGTATTCAGCCCTTGTATGTAAATCCGCCGCCTCCTCCTTGTGTATTCAGCCCCTTGTATGTGAATGCCGCCGCTCCTCCTTGTGTATTCAGCCCCTTGTATGTGAATGCTGCCGCCTCCTCCTTGTGTATTTAGCCCCTTGTATGTGAATGCCGCTGCCTCCTCCTGTGTTCAGCCCCTTGTATGTGTAATACACGCCGCCGCCTCATTGTGTATTCAGCTCTGTATGAATACCCTGCCTCATCCTTGTGTATTCAGCCCTGAGGTGAATGCTGCCGCATACCTCCTTGTGTATTTGAGCCCTTTTAGTAATCCATGCCTACCCTTGTGTATCAGCCCTGATGTGAATGCCGCTGCCTCCTCCTTGGTGATTCAGCCCCTTGTATGTAATGCCGCTGCCTCCTCCTTGTGTATTTAGCCCCTTGTATGTGAATGCCGCCGCCTCCTCCTTGTGTATTCAGTCCCTTGTATGTGAATGCCGCCGCCTCCTCCTTGTGTATTCAGCCCCTTGTATGTGAATGCCGCCGCCGCCTCCTCCTTGTGTATTCAGCCCCTTGTATGTGAATGCCGCCGCCGCCTCCTCCTTGTGTATTCAGCCCTTGTATGTGAATGCCACCGCCTCCTCCTTGTGTATTCAGCCCCTTGTATGTGAATACCGCTGCCTCCTCCTTGTGTATTCAGCCCCTTGTATGTGAATGCCGCTGCCTCCTCCTTGTGTATTCAGCCCCTTGTATGTGAATGCCACCGCCTCCTCCTTGTGTATTCAGCCCTTGTATGTGAATGCCGCCGCCTCCTCCTTGTGTATTCAGCCCCTTGTATGTGAATGCTGCCGCCTCCTCCTTGTGTATTCAGCCCCTTGTATGCGAATGCCGCCGCCTCCTCCTTGTGTATTCAGCCCCTTGTATGTGAATGCCGCCGCCTCCTCCTTGTGTATTCAGCCCCTTGTATGTGAATACCGCCGCCTCCTCCTTGTGTATTCAGCCCCTTGTATGTGAATGCCGCCGCCTCCTCCTTGTGTATTCAGCCCCTTGTATGTGAATGCCGCCGCCTCCTCCTTGTGTATTCAGCCCCTTGTATGTGAATGCCGCCGCCTCCTCCTTGTGTATTCAGCCCCTTGTATGCGAATGCCGCCGCCTCCTCCTTGTGTATTCAGCCCCTTGTATGTGAATGCCGCCGCCTCCTCCTTGTGTATTCAGCCCCTTGTATGTGAATGCCGTCGCCTCCTCCTTGTGTATTCAGCCCCTTGTATGTGAATGCCGCCGTCTCCTCCTTGTGTATTCAGCCCCTTGTATGTGAATGCCGCCGCCTCCTCCTTGTGTATTCAGCCTCTTGTATGTGAATGCCGCCGCCTCCTCCTTGTGTATTCAGCCCCTTGTATGTGAATGCCGCCGCCTCCTCCTTGTGTATTCAGCCCTTGTATGTGAATGCCGCCGTCTCCTCCTTGTGTATTCAGCCCCTTGTATGTGAATGCCGCCGCCTCCTCCTTGTGTATTCAGCCTCTTGTATGTGAATGCCGCCCTCCTCCTTGTGTATTCAGCCCCTTGTATGTGAATGCCGCCGCCTCCTCCTTGTGTATTCAGCCCCTTGTATGTGAATGCCGCCGTCTCCTCCTTGTGTATTCAGCCCCTTGTATGTGAATGCCGCCGCCTCCTCCTTGTGTATTCAGCCTCTTGTATGTGAATGCCGCCGCCTCCTCCTTGTGTATTCAGCCCCTTGTATGTGAATGCCGCCGCCTCCTCCTTGTGTATTCAGCCCCTTGTATGTGAATGCCGCCGCCTCCCCCTTGTGTATTCAGCCCCTTGTATGTGAATGCCGCCGCCTCCTCCTTGTGTATTCAGCCCTTGTATGTGAATGCCGCCGCCTCCTCCTTGTGTATTCAGCCCCTTGTATGTGAATGCCGCCACCTCCTCCTTGTGTATTCAGCCCCTTATATGTGAATGCCGCCGCCTCCTGTTCTGCCCTCCTTTTATCCTGCTCTGTCAATCACACTGCCACACAGAGCGGTATTGTGTGGCGTCAGCAGCACAGCCCACCCTGCTTTATCCTTTATTCAAACAGCAGGGCAAGAGCCCAAATAACATCCTGTGCTCCCTGGAGTCTATATTAGCATAATAATGAGCACCACTAGAGGGAGCAGTGACCTGAGGTGGCCTGTACTCCCTCTAGTGGTGACTTCGGGAAGTCCACATTTTTAGTACAAAATATCATTGTGGTACCGTGTTAGCCAGAGAAATTGATGTCAATACGCAAGTCCCCAAAAAAGTTGAGAAAAGTATTGAAGGTATCATTCCTATAATACTTTTCTCAACTTTTTTTGGGACTTAAGTATTAACATCATTATAGATTTATAATTTTGTTGAAAAAACAGAACGGACATGATGATAAAAAATAGATTCACATTATTGCCCTTAAAGGGAATCTGTCAGCAGGTCTGTGCTACCTCATCTGACAACAACATAATGTAGGCAGAGATACCCGACGATGTATCACAGATTACTGGCTGCAGCCGTTTTGACTCAATCAAAGCATTTATTTGCAGGAACACAGCAGAGCTGAGAGAGCCGCCCCCGCCCACACCAGACTCTATTGAGATTGTATATTGACTGTGAGGTGTCAATCTCAGCAGGAGGTGACTTTCAAGTCCTGTAAGGGTAATCACCAGGTGATAAAGCCTTTAGTTTACTTAACCAGTAGCACACAGCCTGATAAGGGAGGCACACTTGCTTTTTGTTTTTTAACCCTTACAGCATACTGTCCTCAGCTTACATAGCAAACACCTGCTGACAGATTCCCTTTAAGCACTGCTTGGAGTTTATTTTTAGTGGTATTCTGACGAAGCATTCTTACCATGGGGACCGTTCAAATCTGTCTTTGGGTTATGTAAAATTTTTGGTGGGTTCTCTCCATAGAATCCTCATGATTATTCTTGGCCAACTTAATTTCCTTGCGGCATTAAAGGGGTATTTGGACTAAAAAGATAAATACCGTATATACTCGCGTATAAGCCGAGTTTTTCAGCCCAAAAATTGGGCTGAAAAGTACCCCCCTCGGCTTATACGCGAGTCAGTGCGGGGGCTGCTGTATACAGCGGTATAAAGCAGCCCCCGCATCTCCAGTAATGCAGGGCCCCCCCCCCCTCATGCTCCGGTCACCTGTAAAGCAAATTATACTTATCATTGTCCCACTGTCCGCGCCCGCCGCTGCCGACATCGCGATCCTCCATCTTCATGCGTCTTCTTCCTGTTTCTGTGCGCGTCGCAGGCAATGACGTCATTACCGGCGACGCGCACAGGAAACAGGAAGAAGACGCATGAAGATGGAGGATCGGGATGTCGGCAGATGCGGGCGCGGACGGCAGCGGGACAATGATAAGTATAATTTGCTTTACAGGTGACCGGAGCATGAGGGGGGGGGCCCTGCATTACTGGGGCTGCCTGTATACTACCACTGGGGCTGCTGTATACACCACTGGGGCTGCAATACCACTGGGGCTGCTGTATATAGGGGCTGCAATACCACTGGGGCTGCTGTATATAGGGGCTGCTGTATACACCACTGGGGCTGCAATACCACTGGGGCTGCTGTATATAGGGGCTGCAATACCACTGGGGCCTGCTGTATATCATACTGCTGGGGCCTGTATACCACTGCTGGGGGCTGTATACCTGTGCTGGGGTCCACCCTCGGCTTATACGCGAGTCAATAGATTTTCCCAGGTTTTGGGAGCAAAAGTAGGGGGGTCGGCTTATACACGGGTCGGCTTATACACGAGTATATACGGTAATCTGTTTTGTTTGCTCAGTTATTATGTAGAACATATTAAGAAAAAATAAAGGTGTTTTAATTTAATGATTAAGGAAATAGAAAATGTAAAAATGAAATTAAAGGTTCTGATCATGGGGATACAAATGGGGGATTTAAAATAAATAAATAATAATTTTAAAAAAATTAATAAAAATTGAATTAAAAGCTGTGGTTATGGTGACATGTCCTCTGTAAAGTGCCAGTGTTGTCCCCGGTAATGCCGAGTCCCCTTCCTCTGCTCTACCTGCCGGCTTCACATTGACCTTTAGTGCTAATCCCTTTTCGGCTTTTTCTTCCTTGGGAACATGACAGACCTGGGAATAATATTGCACCCGCTGCATTAACACCTTCCCTTTAATGAGAGAGCTCTGATGTGTTAATTCCTTGGCCGCCTTTACGGTTTCTCCTTCCCGGCGGTGTTAGCAAAAGCATTAATGGTTTTCTGACTTTTATTGATGAAATTCCTCCATTGGTATCAGAGAGGAAAAAATAAAGAATTTGTAGATTCTGGCTAAGCCGGATGAGTGCGACCGGGATTGGGCTCCGACACAAATATTTTCGGGATATGGCATAGTGGTATGGTGTTATAAAATATAGAAAAACATGTAAGGTTGTTTTTTTAATCCAAAAAATGACGCCATATTTGTTTTACACCCATTTCTAAAGCTGAACTGCAATACCAGACCCCACCACCGGACTGGGGTGGTGCTGTTTTTAGTAAAAAGCAGCTTTTTTCCTTCTACTGCTGTGCTGCTCTTTTAAGAAGAAAGTCATCAGAAAATAATCATGTATTATTTAAATCAGGTTTTTGGGTTTTATTTAGGTTTAAGAATTTTTTCAGTTTTAGTTTTTCATATTTAAAAAAAAAAAGAAAAAAAGTTATTTTGCAATTCACATACTGGCCCTGGATATTTTAGACTGTAATGTGCTATTGTTTCAGAAATAGTTTTCAACAGTCTAATTATTGACAGAGACAGGTAAAGTCTGTGTATACTGTAGATAACACAAGTTCCACCAGTCACAATAAGTGATGGTATACAACGACCTGGGGTATTTTACTGTAATATCCTGTTGTTTCAGGAATAGTTTTCAACTGTCTCATTATCGACAGAGGCAGGATTACAATTACAGGTAACATCTGTGTACACTGTAGATAACATAAGGTCCACTAGTCACAATAAGTGATGGCACAGATTCTCTACCTTTACAATGACCTTGGGTATTTTACTGTAACATCCTGCTGATTCAAGCACAGTTTTCAACTGTCTCATTATCGACAGAGGCAGGATTACAGTAACAGGTAACATCTGTGTACCCTGTTGATAACATAAGTTCCACACGTCACAATAAGTGATGGTATACAACAACCTGGGATATTTTACTGTAACATCCTGCTGATTCAAGCACAGTTTTCAACAGTCTTATTATTGACAGAGGCAGGATTACAATTACAGGTAACATCTGTGTACACTGTACACAAGTTCCACCGGTCACAATAAGTTGATATTACAGCTTACCCACCTTTAGTGATCTGGGATATTTTTATACTGTAACGTCCTGTTGTTTCAGGAATAGTTTTCATCAGTTTCATTGTCAACAGAGGCAGGATTACAGTTACAGGTAACATCAGTGTACACTGTAGATGACGCAAATTGCACCAGTCACAAGTGATGTTACAGATTCCCCACCTTTACAACAACCTGGGATATTTCAGACTGTAACGTCCTGTTGTTTCAGGAGCAGTTTTCAACAGCCTCATTATCGACAAAGGCAGGATTATAATTACAGGTAACGTCGGAGTACACTGTAGATAACACAAGTTCCACCAGTCACAATAAATGTTGTTACAGGTTCCCTATCTTTACAATGACTTTTTAACTATTGAAGCATCTAATGAGCGTGTGCAGTCTGTTGCTGTTAATGTTCATGTTTATTTCCTGTAGAAACAGGAAGTGTGAGTCTAAAATACCCCCGGTGGCCAGTGCGAGGATTGCAAGATTTCTTTTCTTTTTAAATAAAGATCATTTCTTTGTAGGAATTCTACAGCAGATGTGATCACATTAATGTGAACCCTTTGCTCGACTGTTAATCATATAATCTCGTAGTTAACCCATTTAATATTTATAGCACACCGCCGTCTGGCATAATTGAAGCCGGTTTGGGGGCGCTCTCATTTCTGACCCCGGCGTTCCTGCATTTCTCTCAAGCTGCTCCCATATTGAGCGACTACTGTAACATAATTAACAGTGTTTTTAAGGAGCTGGCAGCCGGCCCAAATATTCACCCTGGGAAATATATATTTTTTTCTCCTGTAGTTACACATTTACATTCCCCACTTTACAGAAAATAGGAAGTTTTGCTCTTTCCTTATTCCCGACATCTTTACCGGAGCCTAATCCCTTCTCTCTACTAAGGTTTATGATCTTTTTTTCTCTCATTTTTACTTTTATGCCTAATGTTCTTATACGATTATTGCTTTGTCTAATTACATTTTGGGGCAATTCTCAATCCTAATTATTTCTTTTTTTTTTTAATTTATTTTATTTTGAGTTTTTATTTCCTATCCCCCCCCCCATCTGTTCCCATTACATTTTTATACCTTCAAAATCTTTCCAAAGTTACCATAACATATTTGTGTTTAATATATGCCCGACCCACAAAATTATGATTTCAGCATCTACATAGTCCTCTAAAATTATGTTAACATGATCCTTTATACTCCAGAGTAGAGAATCCAGAGCTTCATTCAATATAGCACAAATTGGTATATGGAACCAGTGGGTTGGGTACACTTTCACAATCCAGTGTCCATGTATATAGGAGGCTTTGTGGGGCTCATGTATATAGGAGGCTATGGGGGGCTCATATATATGAGGGTATGTGGGGCTCATCATGTATATAGGAGGCTATGGGGGGCTCATGTATATAGGAGGCTATGTGGGGCACATGTATATAGGAGGGTATGTGGGGCACATGTATATAGGAGGGTATGTGGGGCACATGTATATAGGAGGCTATGGGGGGCTCATGTATATAGGAGTCTATGTGGGGCACATGTATATAGGAGGGTATGTGGGGCTCATGTATATAGGAAGGGATGTGGGGCTCATGTATGTAGGAGGGTATGTGGGGCCCGTTTATATAGGAGGCTTTGGGGGGCTCGTGTATATAGGAGGCTTTGGGGGGCTCGTGTATATAGGAGGCTATGTGGGGCTCATGTATATAGGAGGCTATGTGGGGCTCATGTATATAGGAGGGTATGTGGGGTTCATGTATATAGAAGGCTATAGGGGGTTCATGTATATAGAAGGCTATGGGGGGCTCATGTATATAGAAGGCTATGAGGGGCTCATGTATATAGGAGGGTACGTGGGGTTCATGTATATAGAAGGCTATAGGGGGTTCATGTATATAGAAGGCTATGAGGGGCTCATGTATATAGGAGGCTTTGGGGGGCTCATGTATATAGGAGGCTATGTGGGGCTCATGTATATAGGAGGGTACGTGGGGCTCATGTATATAGAAGGCTATAGGGGGCTCATGTATATAGGAGGCTATGGGGGCTCATGTATATAGGAGGGTATGTGGGGCTCGTGTATTGGAGGCTATGTGCTCATAAAGTACACTACCGTTCAAAGGTTTGAGGTCACCCAGACAATTTTGTGTTTTCCATGAAAACCCATACTTTTATTTATCAAATGAGTTGCAAAATGAATAGAAAATATAGTCCAGACATTGACAAGGTTAGAAATAATGATTTTTATTAGAAATAGCAATTTTCTCCTTCAAAATTGCTTTGCAGCAATTACAGCATGGCATTGCTAAATGGAGTGATAGCTTTCCTTATTCAAAATCCCTTTTATCTTTGACAAATCTCCCACTTTACCAGAACCAAAGTAACCCTAGACCATCACATCACCTCCACCATGCTTGACAGATGGCGTTGGGCCTCTTCCAGCATCTTTTCAGTTGTTTTGTGTCTCACAAATGTTCTTCTGTGTGATCCAAACACCTCAAACTTTGATTCGTCTGTCCATAAAACTTTGTTGCAATCTTCCTCTGTCCAATGTCTGTGTTCTTTTGCCCATATTAATCTTTTCCTTTTATTAGCCATTTTAGATATGTCTCTTTCTTTGCCACTCTGCCCTGAAGGCCAGCATCCCGGAGTCGCCTCTTCACTGTAGACGTTGACACTGGCGTTTTGCGGGTATTTAATGAAGCTGCCAGATGAGGAGCTGTGAGGTGTCGATTTCTCAAACTAGAGACTCTAATGTACTTGTCTTATTGCTCAGTTGTGCAGCGGGGCCTCCCACTACTTCTCTTTCTACTCTGGTTAGAGCCAGTTTGTTCTCTCCTCTGTAGGGAGTGGTACACACCGTTGTAGGAAATCTTCAGTTTCTTGACAATTACTGCCATGGAATAGCCTTCATTTCTAAGAACAAGAATAAACAGTCGAGTTTCACATGAAAGTTCTCTTTTTCTGGCCATTTTGAGAGTTTCATATAATGCTCCAGGTTCTCAACTAGCTTAAAGGAAGGTCAATTTTATAGCTTCTCTAATCAGCCAAACCGTTTTCAGCTGTGCTAATACACTTGGACAATGGTTTTCTAGAGTTTTCTACACATCCATTAGCCTCCTTAAACAGTTAGCAAACACAATGTACCATTAAAACACTGGGGTGGTGGTCTGTACACCTATGTAGATATTGCATTAAACACCAGACGTTTGCAGCTAGAATAGTCATTTACCACATTACCAATGCTCACAATGCATATAGGAGGCTCTTTGGGGCTCAAAGTATATAGGAGGTTATGTAGGGCTCGTATATAGGAGGCTATGTGGGGGCTTGTAAAATATATAGAGGGCTATGTGGGGCTCATACAGTATGTAGGTGGCTATGTTGGGTCCATGTATGTAGAATGCTATGTGGGGGCTCACAATGTATATAGGAGTCTCTGTGGGCCTCATAAAGTATATAGGAGGTTGTTAGGCTCAAAATATATAGAAAGTTATGTGGGCGCTCATAAAATAAAGCTATGTGGAGGCTCAAATAGTATATAATAACATATTGTATACTGGTCACTTTTCCAGGTAGTAGTTCAGCATAGAATGCAGGGGATATGAGACAACCAAAGACTTTGACAGAATTGTGAATACAGCTCTTGATGTCACTATATATCCAATATGATGTACTGCAAATGCTGTTACTTCTAAATGGGTCAAGAATACTCAAGGTCCCGCCCGGCTAAATCTTTGAAAATATGACCACCTGCTATGTAGTAGGCACTATGGCTTGTGGAACAGCATGTATTTAATAGGGTTTATAGATGCGTTACAAATTATTTACTGATTGGCTGAGCCTTTAGCCCCGCCCCTGAGTAACATTTCCACACCCTTTCCTCCTCCTCTCTAGCAAATACTTCCGTTTATAATGGAATATTGGCTATGGGATATTGTAACCCTAAGGGTAAATCTTGAAATGAAGGAAATGTGGATTTTACCCAATTCTGCCTTTGTTTAGATCATAGTAGAGGGGATGAAATCATACAAATCCCATCGCTAATGCTTTACACTGTAGAAGGGGGGAAAAGATCTGCGTGTCCTACGTTCTGATTACAGGGTGCATCATTTTTCCTCTTCAGAACAGAGATTTGCATAGAACAGTTGAACAACCATTTGATTTTACAGTCTTGTTGGCACAGCCTTTAGAGCAGACTATGCCCGGGGTGGGTTTTGGTTGCTAAGTATTAAATTGGGTTTAAGTAGCCTTTAAATGTTTGCCACATTAGGACGGCTGCCCGGTGTTTAGTTAATGAACAGCTGTTTCCCGCTATCTGTGTAATATTTGTAGTGCGCATTGTAGAATTTCATTCCCTGGTAGGAATATGATGGACGGCTCGCCGGTTTAGTCAATGCTTATTGTGGTGGTGCTGGAAAAATCCTAATTTTTATGTCTAGGAGATGTGTATATCTGCCACGCTTTTTACAGGGAATCTGTCAGCAGGATTTCACCAACAAAAATTTTTATGCAAATAACACTGAAGAGCTATGGTAGATCTGAAACCTCTGTCACTCCAGCTCTATTCCATGCCCATTGCCACCGCATCCTGCTTGATGACTGCCTCAATATGTGGTGTGACAAAAGAGGCGAAAGAGCCATCAGTCTAGCAGGAAGCAGTGTCGATGGGCGGGGAATAGAGCTGGAGTGACAAAGGGTTCAGATCTACCATAGCACCTCATTGGGATATCAATTCAACACCTGATTTCTCAGTAACGGAAGAACAGATTGGCCAGATGAAGGAAGTGCTGGCCTTGTTTTTGAAACAGCTAAATATTTTTCTGAGTAAAATCATGCTGTCAGATTCTATTTAAAGAGGACCTGTCACTCTCTTAAAAGTGTAACTGGTTTCAGGAGAACTTGCAGCTGACAGTCTCTATCTGACTCCTCATTACTGAGATAGGAGATGACAGTTGGCGCTTAGAAAACTCTGTGGAGTGAGAGGAGCTAGAGGAAGACACAAATTCTTTGCAGGCAGAGCTAGATAAAGACACATTCTATGGAGGAGGGAGGAGCTAGAGGAAGACACATTCTAGGGAGGAGGAGGAGCTAGAGGAAGACAGACCTATGGAGGAGGGAGGAGCTAGAGGAAGACACAGACCTATGGAGAGGAGAGCTAGAAGTAGACATGGACATTCTATGGAGGGAGGAGCGAGAGGAAGACACAGACATTGTATGGAAGAGGGAGGAGCTAGAGAAAGACAGACATTCTATGGAGAAGGGAGGAGCAAGAGAAAGACACATTCTATATTCTATAGAGAGGGAGAAGCTAGAAGGATACCTAGATATTTTGTGGATTAGAGAGGAGCTAAAGGAAGACAGACATTCTATAGAGAGGGAGGAAATAGAGGAAGACACATACATTCTATGGAGAGGGAGGAGCTAGACGAAGACAGATGTTCTATGGAGGAGAGCAGCTAGAGGAAGACACCAACATTCTATAGAGAGGGAGGAGCTAGAGGAAGACACAGACATTCTATGGAGAGGAAGGAGCTAGAGGCAGACACAGACATTCTATGGAGAGGGAGGAGCTAGAGGAAGACAGACATTCTATGGAGAGGGAGGAGCTAGAGGAAGACACAGACATTCTATGGAGAGGGAGGAGCTAGAGGAAGACACAGACATTCTATGGAGAGGGAGGAGCTACAGGAAGACAGACATTCTATGGAGGAGGGAGGAGCAAGAGAAAGACAGACATTCTATATTCTATAGAGAGGGTGGAGCTAGAAGAAGACCTAGATATTCTGTGGATTAGAGAGAAGCTAAAGGAAGACAGACATTCTAAAGAGAGGGAGGAAATAGAGGAAGACACATACATTCTATGGAGAGGGAGGAGCTAGACGAAGACAGATGTTCTATGGAGGAGAGCAGCTAGAGGAAGACCCCAACATTCTATAGAGAGGGAGGAGCTAGAGGAAGACACAGACATTCTATGGAGAGGAAGGAGCTAGAGGCAGACAGACATTCTATGGAGAGGGAGGAGCTAGAGGAAGACAGACCTATGGAGGAGGGAGGAGCTAGAGACAGACACAGACATTCTATGGAGAGGGAGGAGCTAGAGGAAGACAGACATTCTTTGGAGAGGGAGGCGCTAGAGGAAGACACAGACTTTCTATGGAGAGTGAGGAGCTAGATTAAGACACAGACATTCTATGGAGAGGGAGGAGCTAGAGGAAGACACAGACATTCTATGGAAAGGGAGGAGCTAGAGGAAGACACAAATGCTGCTGCAACTGTACCTGAAGCAGCCATTACAGTTCTACATGGAACTTTATGAGCACCAACTGCCATGTCCTATCTCATTAATGGGAAAGTCTCTATTAACCAAAGACAAATTTTGCCTGCAAAATTGACTTAACAATCAATCCAGGAGGAGAAATAAGTGGATCTTCACAAATAAATATTTCTATGTTACCTTTTTTCATGTGTAATTTTAAGTTATGGGGGAAAAAAATTAAAACTGTTACGTTTTACCTGGTGTAAATGATACTTTTGTACGGAATCTGCCATTGTTCTTATTTAGTTCTTGCCCTTCTCTGTTACTGAGATAAGACCCCCTCTTCCTTGTATACAAGTCTAGTCATTTTAGCCAAGTGGGTGCGGTTCTTAAGAAGACATATGCAGAACAGTTATCATGTCTACTTGGCTAAAAAAGAAAAAGACTTTTCATATACAGGAAGACAGAGGCCATGTTTTGGGAATGGAGGCCATATCTCAGGAATGGGGAGAACCAGGAACAGAAGAAAAACAACGCCGGTTCCCTTTGAGAGAGATCTGACATCAGATCAACCCTCCCACTCCCCCTTCTTCCAAACATTATATATTGGCCTGCATGTCTTTTATAACTGAATCCATTAACACCTTTATATTTTCCATCTGTTGCTGCATTTCTGATAAATCTGAATTTTAATTCTGGGTATGACTGAGTGCTTCCCGAGAGCCTGCATCACAAGGTTGTTTCTCAGCCCAGGCACCAGCCTCATTAGCTTAATATCTAAATATCTGATTTCTTTGCATGGAGTCTGACGCAACCAATCAAGCTAAGGAGGATGATACGGGCGCAGACCCAATCTCTGAAAGAAGCATCTCACAGCCTCCCTACTTGGTACCCCCCCACTTAACTAAAGGACTGGATGACCCCACATGTCCTGTTTATACCATTATTTTGATCTACATGGGAGAGGACTAGTCCGACTGTCCGAACGTGTTTGGTAGTGGATCGTCTTCCTTCACTCAACCGGACAGGAAACCTCCTCAGCCGGTCCAAATCTCCATGTATCTGCTTCCAAAAAAGCGAATTTTTTTGGGGTATGTTTGGTCTCACATGTTCTCTAAAGGCTACAAAGCTTATGTACATGATATATCTGGACTGTATAATGTGTGTATCTGTCATGACCCGATTGACCTTTATTTCATCCATCCAAGTAGAGCGGCATGTCTTCATTTTTCATTGTGGCAAGGAGAATAATTCCACTACAGGGCACAGAGCGCTTCCATGATGGAGGTGACCCTTGCTGACAAATTGCTTTTGTTCAATAAAGTTGTCTATTCAGGGGCAATTTACTTGTAACTCACACTTTATTTTTTAGCATAAGCTGTATTGTGTCCGGAGTCACCGGAGAGCCGGCGTCGTATTCCCCGCAGTGTATTAATTTCATCAGGTTACCGTGTTTGGCGGAGGAGCTGATTGTTGCGTCCTTGTCTTACAGATTCCTTCTACAATCAGGTCTATCCATCAGGATAGGATCCTCGCACTTAGACAGCAGACACAGTTTTTGTGGGAAGCTTATTTTTCCTCAGTGGAGAAGATTGTATTGACAACACTAGAGGTGAGCAACCGAGACCCGATTCTGGTCGTTGACCTTTCTTTGGTGTATTATTACTCATATTTACGATGCACTGGTTATCGATTTTGGATTTCAGCATGAAATTACTTCTACACGCAATGAAGAAAAAATAAATAAGAAAATATATACCGTATTTTTCACTTTATAAGATGCATCGGATTATAAGACGCATCTCAACCTTGGTGAAGGAAAAGAGAAAAAAAAATGTAATGTTAAATGAGATCCGTCTTACAATTAGTGTTTATGTCCCTCGTCCCGGTATACATATGTCCCGCCGTCCTGGGATATAGCCCCCACTTTCCTGGATTTCGCCCCCCATCCTGCATATTACCCCTACATTCTGGATATAGCCCCCTTATCCTGGTATATGACCCCCCCCCATCATGCATATTGCCCTCCCCATCCTGCACTCGCCCTCCATCCTGGATATGGCCCCCCCCCATCACTCTATATGCTGGCTCGCACACTAAAATAATAAACACTGTTAACTCACCCTCTGTCGCTCCCCTGCTCCCAGCTGAGCGGTGTCTTCATGCGTCTGTCCCGGGGGTATCCGATCATGTGACTGGGACACACAGGGATGACGTCACTGTGCTGCACCGATCACATGATTGGACACCGGGTACAGGAAGACACCTGCTCAGCTGGGAGCAGGGGAGAGACGGAGGGTGAGTTAAGTGTTTGTTATTTCAGTGTGCACGGAGAAGGGAAGGGGGGCATATCCAGAATAGGGGGAGAGGTGAGTACAAGCTAATATAATATACGTCGCACCGCCCGCCCACCTCTCAGCGCTGGCTTCAGCACTAAGGTGATGGACAGGGGGATGCAGTGCATATTACATGAGCCTAATGGGCATGATCACGGGCCGCAGCTGCAGCCCCTGCAAGTCTCCTCCAGCCCCTGGATACCGCTTCAGATACGCTGCCCCCTTACAGCACAGCATGTAGATTCAGATTATAAAACACACACCCCACTTCCTCCAAAATTTGGGGGAACAAAAGTGCGTCTTATAAACCGAAGAATACGGTACTTTTTATGTTTTAGCTTTTTATAAATTTTGCTTGTTATAAAATCTACAATAAAAATAAAAAAAAAGTTTTCTAAAGTTGTACGGTAGCTGGAAAAGTAAAAAAACTAAATATAAATTTAGTGCATTTTTTACAACTTTAGAAAACTACTGTTTTTTTGTATTTTTACTCTAAATTTTATAGTACATTCAATACGTTGTATTAGAATTTCAATAACAAAAGTGTATTAAAGATTACGTTTACATACCCAATAAGCATATAACAAGCATAAAAAAAAAATCAATGCATTTTTTTCAACTTTAGAAAGCTAACTTATTATTTTATTTTCACTGTAGATTTCATGAACATTTGATCACTGGTATTATGTTCAAAAATTACATTAATATCTTCTTCCATACTTGCGCTGTCCTGTCTGTCATCCACTTCAGTCCGGTTATCCTCCTATCATGCGCCGGCTTCTGCCATATTTGCACACCCAAGTGATGAGTGTGCAAATATGGCAGCCACTGATATTACTGGCACAGTACCACCAGTGGTGCCACAGCTGCCCCAACCGCTGACAACCCAAACTGACGTCAGTAATCACTGTACGCAAATGCTATACCATCACCGCTGCTGAGTAAGTGTGCATGTGCACTTACTTAAACGACCGCCATCTTTGTATATCCAAGTGTTCCAAAGATTGCGGCCGCATAAGGGCACTCTTGCGCATACGCGCACTTACGCGGCTACCATCTTTCAACACTTGGGTATACAAAGATGATGGTGGCATGAGCCGACGCTCATGTGCACTTGTGCCGCCACCATTTTTGGACACCTATAATCAAAAGTGAGCGCTCATGGAGGGAGAGTGAGCGCATCGGGGAGAGTGCACAAGGTGGAGAGCGCGCACAGAGGAGAGACAAAGCACAGGGGGAAAAGAGAAAACGCACGGGGGAGAGCGTGCACGGGGGAGAGACAGCACAGAGGGGAGAAACAGTACAAGATGAGAGGCAAAGCTCAGGGGGAGCGAGACAGCACTAGGGGAGAGACAAAGCATAGAGGGAAGAGAGAGACCGCATACAGGGAGAACAGAAAGCACTAGTGGATAGAGCACAGGGGGGAGAGACATCCACCGCCCCCAGTTACTTAGAGCCCACCCTCGTCATGACGGCACCGCCCTTCCAATGCGATACCACGGGGCACTCATACTTTAAATTTGCTTATTGCATACTAGATATCTTTAATGCATTTTATTTGTTTATTGGGTAGGTAAACATAATTTTTGAACAGTCACCTCATGTTAAAATGTTCATAAAATCTACAGTAAAAACAAACAAATAATTTGGTTATCTAAGCCCCTTTCACATCAGCGGTATTAGAAAAATGCGGCAGTTGTGGTGAAAAAAACGTATCTGCTGCATTTACCGCATTACGGCCGCACTTGCAGTTCACCTGTGGCAAGCCCCATGCAATGTCTATGGGGCTTGCAGTAAGTGTGCGGCAAGGGTGGTATAGTTGCGGTTTCGGCACTTGTGGCAGATGCGGCCGTGAAAAAACCGCAACTATACCGCCCTTGCCGCACACTTACTGCAAGCCCCATAGACATTGTATGGGGCTTGCCGCAGGTGAACCGCAAGTGCGGCCGTTATGTGGTAGATGCGGTTTTTTTTCACCATAACTGCCGCATTTTTCTAATACCGCTGATGTGAAAGGGGCCTACAATATTTTTTTTAGCTTTTTATATGCTTATTAGGTCTGTAAATGTATGGTAATTATTGAACAATTTTTTTTTTTATGAAATGCTAATACCATGTGTTAAAATGTTCATAAAATATACAGTAAGAAAAAAAAGAGTTTTCTAAAGTTGTAAGAAATGCATTGATTATATACATTTTGTTGTTTTTTAGCTTTTTATTAATTTTGCTTAACGGGTATAATTTTAAGTTTTCTTAAGTAATAATGCATTGAATACTTTTTTTTTGCCTTTTCTATATTTTGTTTGTTACGTATGAAAACATAATTTTTGAACACAAACTTTTCAGTGAAATTGTAATATTGAATTGTTGAAATGTTCTGTGAAATCTACAGTAAAAATAACAAATCAGTTAGTTTTCTAAAGTCGTTTAAAATGCGCTGAATTCTCCTGGCGCTCTTTGCTGTGAACACTGAGCCGCTGTGTACGAGGCGTCAATCTCTACTTCATAGAAGGTGGAAAGCGGCTGATACTTTATGGACGATAAACAAGACTTTCAGCATCGCGCAACCTCTGGGATATCTGGCCCTGGCTGCATCGGTATAAAGCCGTCCTTACAGTTCTCTGAATACAGATGTGTCCCGATGATGCCGGCCGTGTACGGACGCTGCGCTGCTCCGCTGCTTTGTTCCTTTCTTTATGTAAAGAAGAGCTTTGGGGCCGGAGTTTCACTCTAACCTGTGTAGGCTTCTTGGAGGGCGGATCAAAGTGCCAAACGGAAGAGCTATTGAGAATAGAATAAAAAGGTGGAGGATTTTGATATCCAGGCTACAAAAGGTTGAGACCCTGATTCCAGCGATGTCACTTACTGCGCAGCTTGCTGTTGTTTTGATGCAATAACCGCAAGCAGCGCAGTAAGTGACATCGCTGGAATTAGGGTCTCGCAGTTTTCTTTACTGCATATGTAGTAGATATCAGAATGTTGAGCTGTGTATAGCCCCACCCACACCACTGGTAGTGTATAACCCTGCCTACACCACTAATAAGGCATAACCCCACCCACACCACTGGTAGTGTATAACCCCGCCTACACCACTAATAAGGCATAACCCCACCCACACCACTGGTAGTGTATAACTCCGCCTACACCACTAATAAGGCATAACCCCACCCACACCACTGGTAGTGTATAACCCCGTCCATACCACTGATTGTGTATTACCCCTCCCATATCACTGATTGTGTATAACCGTGCCCACACCACTGATTGTGTATAACCCCTCCCACACCACTGATTGTTTATAACCCTTCCCACACCACTGATTGTGTATAACTCCATCCACACCACTGATTGTGTATAACCACACCCACACCACTGATTGTGTATAACCCCTCCAATATCACTGATTGTGTATAACTGCCCACACCACTGATTGTGTATAACTCCATCTACACCACTGATTGTGTATAACCTCGCCCACACCACTGATTGTGTATAACCTCACCCACACCACTGATTGTGTATAACCTCACCCACACCACTGATTGTGTATAACCACACCCACACCACTGTGTATAACCCCGCCCACACCACTGATTGTGTATAACCCCACCCACACCACTGATTATGTAAAACCCCACCCACACCACTGATTGTGTATAACCCCACCCACACCACTGATTGCATTTAACCCCTCCCACACCACTAATTGTGTACAACTCCACCCACACCACTGATTGTGTATAACCCCACCCACACCACTGATTGTGTATAACCCCTCCCACACCACTGATTGTGTACAACTCCACCCACACCACTGATTGTGTATAACCACACCCACACCACTGATTGTGTATAACCCCTCCAATATCACTGATTGTGTATAACTCTGCCCACACCACTGATTGTGTATAACCCCACCCACACCACTGATTGTGTATAACCCCTCCCTACACCACTAATAAGGCATAACCCCACCCACACCACTGGTAGTGTATAACCCCGTCCATACCACTGATTGTGTATTACCCCTCCCATATCACTGATTGTGTATAACCGTGCCCACACCACTGATTGTGTATAACCCCTCCCACACCACTGATTGTTTATAACCCTTCCCACACCACTGATTGTGTATAACTCCATCCACACCACTGATTGTGTATAACCACACCCACACCACTGATTGTGTATAACCCCTCCAATATCACTGATTGTGTATAACTGCCCACACCACTGATTGTGTATAACTCCATCTACACCACTGATTGTGTATAACCCCGCCCACACCACTGATTGTGTATAACCCCACCCACACCACTGATTATGTAAAACCCCACCCACACCACTGATTGTGTATAACCCCACCCACACCACTGATTGTGTATAACTCTGCCCACACCACTGATTGTGTATAATCCCTCCCACATCACTGATTGTATATTACTCTCCCACGCCACTGATTGTGTATAATCCCTCCCACATCACTGATTGTATATTACTCTCGCACACCACTGATTGTGTATAATCCCTCCCACATCACTGATTGTGTATAACCCCTCCCACACCACTGATTGTGTACAACTCCACCACACCACTGATTGTGTATAACCACACCCACACCACTGATTGTGTATAACACCTCCAATATAACTGATTGTGTATAACTCTGCCCACACCACTGATTGTGTATAACCCCACCCACACCACTGATTGTGTATAACCCCTCCAATATCTCTGATTGTGTATAACCCCACCCACACCACTGATTGTGTATAATCACACCCACACCACTGATTGTGTATAATCACACCCACACCACTGATTGTGTATAACCCCTCCTACACCACTGATTGTGTATAACCCCTCCCACACCACTGATTGTGTATAACCCCTCCAATATCTCTGATTGTGTATAACCCCACCCACACCACTGATTGTGTATAACCCCACCCACACCACTGATTGTGTATAATCACACCCACACCACTGATTGTGTATAATCACACCCACACCACTGATTGTGTATAACCCCTCCTACACCACTGATTGTGTATAACCCCTCCCACACCACTGATTGTGTATAACCCCTCCCACACCACTGATTGTGTATAACCCCTCCCATATCACTGATTGTGTATAACCCCTCCCACATCACTGATTGTGTGTAACCCCTCCCACATCACTGATTGTGTATAACCCCACCCACACCACTGATTGTGTATAACCCCTCCCATATCTCTGTGTATAACTCCTCCCACATCACTGATTGTGTATAACCCCTCCCACACCACTGATTGTGTATAACCCCTCCCACACCACTGATTATATATAACCCCTCCCACACCACTGTGTATAACCCCTCCCACACCACTGATTGTGTATAACCCCTCCCACACCACTGATTGTGTATAACCCCTCCCACATCACTGATTGTGTATAATCCCTCCCACATCACTGATTGTGTATTACTCTCCCACGCCACTGATTGTGTATAACCCCGCCCACACCACTGATTGTGTATAACCCCGCCCACACCACTGATTGTGTATAACCCCACCCACACCACTGATGAGCAGCTTTCTAAAACCACTGTGCTCAGGCAGTGTTGTTAATCAGTGGTGGGGGCATGGTTGTAGCAGTACAAGGCAGTTTGTCCTGTATTTATGATCTTAAAACGACAACACACAGCCCAGTAAGATAAACTTTGCTGGAATCAGGGCCTCTGCCCCTACATCATGTTGCTCTCAGAAAACTACTGACAAATTCCTTTTAAGCATTTTATTTAACTGATCAAAAGCAAAAAAATCCCCAAAATTGGTATATGTTGAAATCCTCCCCTCTATGTCTATGTTAATACTCGCATGAAGCCCTATACACAGATGATGTCAGGGGAGATCTCCATCAGTTAGTGTGAATTTTAGTGCCCACTTAAGCTAAGCAGCAGACAGAGATGTGTAACATCTGCTTTTTCCTTTGAAAGCATATGAACATTCAGCCAACGAACACAGGCGCTCATGTGGTGGGGGAAACGGGGAGGCCGAAAGAGTACTCGTCCATCAGCTATCATATATGTAAGGCTGACTTTAGATCTAGAATGGGGATTAAAAAAAAACTCTAATTCTGTGTTTGTTTCAAATGGGTTAACAGGACTTAAAAGTGGACCAGTCACCAGGTCAAAATTGACAGTATTTGCTCTTATTTTATTCCTGCTGCTTCCTTGCGTATACAGTTTTTGTATTTTTAGAATCTGTCACACAGTACCAGAAGTGGGTGCTTTTGTGCCTAGTGTTGATAATTTTTATGGTCTTTGTAAGGGGGCATGGCTCAACAAGATTTGCTGGGGACGTAGCTCACAAGATCATTTAGGGGCGTAGCTCACAAGGTCCTCTGGGGTGTGCTCACAAGATGCCATGGGGGGCGTGGCACAAAATCCCATGGGGGCGTGGCTCACAAGATCTCATGGAGGCATGGCTTACAAGATCTTCTGGGACATAACTCACAAGATCCCGTTGGGGCGTGGCACAAGATCCCATGGGGGCGTGGCTTACAAGATCTTCTGGGACATAACTCACAAGATCCCGTTGGGGCATGGCTCACAAGATTCTCTGGGGACATATCTCACAAGATCATTTAGCGGCATGGCTTACAAGGTCTTCTGGGGGCATGGCTCAACAAGATCCTCTGGGGTGTGTCTTTAGACTGCTCTGCATTATTGTCCTCTGTATCACTCCCTGTACATAGAACCGTAAGAGTTAGCAAAAAGGCCCTGATCTCTGGAACGATATGGTGGATTTTAAAAATACAAAAAAAAAAAAAAAAAGAGTAGAAGCGGAAGTTAAATGAGAGCAAACACTTGCCACTTTTGGTGACCGTTCCACTTTAAAGGGTCTGTCCAGCGAGTCCATGAAGAATGGCGCTTGGTGAATCCACCATTCCCCACGTGCTCGGTATACGTTCAGGTGTACATATCCCTGCATTATACAGAGATGACTGCAGTGGTTTCTCTTGCTATTGCCTAAGACCGTGCTAATAAATCATTCACACTCCATTACTGGAAGATAAACGGAGAGGTCACCCAGCGAGCCGCGCACAAAGGTCACAGCATGGGCAGGAGCTGTTCTTCGTGATACATATCTCTGCTTTCCATATTTCCCACCCCTCCCCCGCTCGGTTCGCTCATAGACTCTCACCATTTACCTTTTCACCCGGCCAATCAATGAAAATTGAATTTTTCAGTTTGAGCCTTTGGCCTCCAGATGTGTTCATCGGTGAGCGAGACCGATCTGAGATGCGAGGACAGCTGACCGCAGATGGCACGCCATGTTAATTTTGCCACCGAGTCGTGAACTCTGCACCCGGATACCAGGCAAACTAATTATTTGTACAAATTGGTTTTCAGCGCAGTATTTATACATGGCCCTGCTTGTAACGAAGGCCCGAGCCACGTAGGTTAAAATGTTACCGCAGTAATTACTGCATTGGGGGATTCTGTGAGAGCGAAATAACAGAAAACTCCGACATGGCGCTGTTATTATTTTACGCCATAAATCTGTAGATGAAAACCTGGGTATTAATGTGGCTTATTGTAATGTGTTCTGCGTGTACGGCCTGCACCGGGCGGCTCTCCATCAACTTAATGACGTATTAATGTACTGTAAATGATTTAGGACATAGCCGGCTACGTGGGGGAAAAGCGTGACTTTTTGCATATGATATAGATATTTCAACAGCTTCTTTAAATACATCGGAATAGGTCTCGGAGCGCCACCGCATTGATCTCCCAGATGGATAAACCAATTCGATCCCACTATTGACTGAGCGCCGTCTGCACATACATTATAATTATTACATTCATTCCTTTCTAAGGACCATGGGAATGTCTAATATTGAGGAATCTGCAAGTCCAGGCACTTAACGTTTCGATTTTTTTAAAATTTATTTTACATTATTGCTATCATTTTTTGTTTTATTTTGTCCCCTGATAACTTTCTTATTCTTTCCCTTTCTCAAAAATTATGTCCTGACAGGCCATGGTTCTCCTGACCCAAACACAACAGGTTCGAGGTATCATAAGTGCGTAAGAGACTTGTGATGGCTTCGGAGCTGAGGATCTTCAATATAGTTAATTTCTTTTGTGCCAGCAAAACGGGCACAATATACTTGGCAGCTCCAAGCCTGTTCTCTGTTTTCAGCCAGGTTTGTGACCACATCCTCCTCCCTTTAAGTAACCACATGGTTTTACACCTGTTGTCGGTTATAGTTCATGCTATACTGACCTTGGTGGAGTGAGGAGGTGTCAAGCTGCTGCTATAGCCACTGGTGTCTACTGTCTAGTGGAAGTATGCTTTTATGTCTTGTTCCATATATATCTATCTGCCCCCAAGACTTCTAGGCCTTGGCACTAGACAGGCCTAGTGGAGGTGATCATCGGGGACTAGGCATGTGACAGCAGCAGGGTGAAAGGACCCCTAAGAATGTTAGGGGAGGTCAAGGTAACATACAGGAAAGTGGCAGGAGGTGTCCCATCCCCCATTCCCTATATTCAGGACCTTCCTTCCTCAAAAAATATCCTGTAGTACCTTTGTGTTGCACTGTGCGCTGGACATTCCCTGGGCCAACATGACACAAGGGTGTTCATATCAAGTCATGTGATCCCCCATGCGGTCCTGACAGTGTTCATTTCAAGTCATGTGATCCCCATCCGGTCCTGACATCACTTTCCATCCTCAGACAGTGTTTCACGCACCCCTAAATCATACCTGTCCTTTCACATATCACCTATATAAAAATTCATAATCTTGCTGCCTTTGTCCCGCTCATCAAGTAAGTGTGGTTTTACTTTTTATTTTGTAAATCAGGAATACACATGAGAATAAGCAACTTTGTTATATATCTGATCAGAGAAATCTTCTTCTTTCTTCTCCTGGACTGATCTTTTCACTCTCAAATCGTGGATAAAATCCGTATTCCGACAGGTCTTCACATTACTCAAATAGGGGTCAGTTGGTGCTATTAAAATTCAACGAAGGAGAAGGAAGGAGCAAGAGGCAGACATTCTATGGAGAGGGAGGAGCTAGAGGAAGACACACATTCTATGGAGAGGGAGGAGCTAGAGGAAGACACAGACATTCTATGGAGAGGGAGGAGCTAGAGGAAGATACAGACATTCTAAAGAGAGGGAGGAGCTACAGGAAGATACAGACATTCTAAAGAGAGGGAGGAGCTAGAGGAAGACACAGACATTCTATCGAGAGGGAGGAGCTAGAGGAAAACACATTCCTCTGAGGGGAGGAGCTACAGGAAGACAGACATTCTATGGAGGAGGAACTAGAGGAAGACAGACATTCTATGAAGAGGGAGGAGCTAGAGGAAGACAGACATTCTAAGAGGGAGGAGCTAGAGGAGGACAGACATTCTGTGAAGAGGGAGGAGCTAGAGGAAGACAGACATTCTATGGAAGAGGAGCTAGAGGAAGATTCAGACATTCTATGGAGGAGGAGCTAGAGGAAGACAGACATTCTATGCAGAGGGAGAAGCTAGAGGAAGACATAGATATTCTATGGAGATGGAGGAGCTAGAGGAAGACAGACATTCCTCTGAGGGAAGGAGTTATAGGAAGATACAGACATTCTATGGAGAAGGAATAGCTAGAGGTAGACACAGGCTGTCTATGGAGAATGGAGAGCTAGAGGCAGACAGACATTCTATGGAGGAGGAGCTAGAGGAAGATAGACATTCTATGGAGGAGGAGCTAGAGGAAGATACAGACATTCTATGGGGGAGGAGCTAGAGGAAGATACAGACATTCTATGGACGGGGAGCTATAGGAAGATACAGACATTCTATGGAGGAGGAGCTAGAGGAAGACACATTCTGTGGAGGAGGAGCTAGAGGAAGACACATTCTATGGAGGGGGAGGAACTAGAGGAAGACACAGACATTCTGAAATAGTGGTTACAGTTCTCGATACAAATATTATGAGCACCAATTGTCATCTAAATCTATCTAAATATTTGTAAAATCTTTATTCAATGAAGACCGATTTTATGTGTGAATTGAGAATTTTGAGAATAAAATATCAATTCAGAAGAAAAGGGGATTTCTCTAAATATTTAAAAATTTCCTATTTTCATGTGTCATTTATCAAAACAAGAATTAATACAACAATTACTCTTACACATTTTCAATTTTAAATTGCATTCCCTTTTGCATAGAAGTGATTAGATGTTAGGCATATTTGATGGGGGAGAGGATGTAAGCAGCAATTTGGACTGGCAGTGTCTCTTTTAGGCCCCTTTCACATCAGCGGTAATCGCTGATCGCGGCAGTTGTGTTTTTTTCACTGCATAACGGACGCACTTGCGGTTCACTTGCAGCAAGTCCCATGCAGTGTCTATGGGGCTTGCGGCAAGTGTGCGGCAAGTGCGGTTCGGCACTTGCAGCAGATGCGGCCATGAGAAAACCGCGGCTGACCGCGTTTTTTTCGCAGCCGCAAGTGCCGAAACCGCAACTGTACCGCACCTGCCGCAAGCCCCATAGACACTGCATGGGACTTGCTGCAAGTGAATCGCAAGTGCGTCCGTTATGCGGTAATTGCAGCAGTTGCGTTTTTTTCACCGCAACTGCCGCGATCAGCGATTTACCACTGATGTGAAAGCAGCCTTAGTTATGTTTGTACTTTTGCATTTTCTTCTGTTTTATTTTTGCTTTTTATATATTTTTTTTCACATACTACGCCCCCAATAAGGTCTTGAAAGTCTTTCTTGGGGCGTATTTTAACATACAGTTAGGGCCAGAAATATTTGGACAGTGACACAATTTTCGCGAGTTGGGCTCTGCATGCCACCACATTGGATTTGAAATGAAACCTCTACAACAGAATTCAAGTGCAGATTGTAACGTTTAATTTGAAGGGTTGAACAAAAATATCTGATAGAAAATGTAGGAATTGTACACATTTCTTTACAAACACTCCACATTTTAGGAGGTGAAAAGTAATTGGACAAATAAACATAACCCAAACAAAATATTTTTATTTTCAATATTTTGTTGCGAATCCTTTGGAGGCAATCACTGCCTTAAGTCTGGAACCCATGGACATCACCAAACGCTGGGTTTCCTCCTTCTTAATGCTTTGCCAGGCCTTTACAGCCGCAGCCTTCAGGTCTTGCTTGTTTGTGGGTCTTTCCGTCTTAAGTCTGGATTTGAGCAAGTGAAATGCATGCTCAATTGGGTTAAGATCTGGTGATTGACTTGGCCATTGCAGAATGTTCCACTTTTTTGCACTCATGAACTCCTGGGTAGCTTTGGCTGTATGCTTGGGGTCATTGTCCATCTGTACTATGAAGCGCCGTCCAATCAACTTTGCAGCATTTGGCTGAATCTGGGCTGAAAGTATATCCCGGTACACTTCAGAATTCATCCGGCTACTCTTGTCTGCTGTTATGTCATCAATAAACACAAGTGACCCAGTGCCATTGAAAGCCATGCATGCCCATGCCATCACGTTGCCTCCACCATGTTTTACAGAGGATGTGGTGTGCCTTGGATCATGTGCCGTTCCCTTTCTTTTCCAAACTTTTTTCTTCCCATCATTCTGGTACAGGTTGATCTTTGTCTCATCTGTCCATAGAATACTTTTCCAGAACTGAGCTGGCTTCTTGAGGTGTTTTTCAGCAAATTTAACTCTGGCCTGTCTATTTTTGGAATTGATGAATGGTTTGCATCTAGATGTGAACCCTTTGTATTTACTGTCATGGAGTCTTCTCTTTACTGTTGACTTAGAGACAGATACACCTACTTCACTGAGAGTGTTCTGGACTTCAGTTGATGTTGTGAACGGGTTCTTCTTCACCAAATAAAGTATGCGGCGATCATCCACCACTGTTGTCATCCGTGGACGCCCAGGCCTTTTAGAGTTTCCAAGCTCACCAGTCAATTCCTTTTTTCTCAGAATGTACCCAACTGTTGATTTTGCTACTCCAAGCATGTCTGCTATCTCTCTGATGGATTTTTTCTTTTTTTTCAGCCTCAGGATGTTCTGCTTCACCTCAATTGAGAGTTCCTTTGACCGCATGTTGTCTGGTCACAGCAACAGCTTCCAAATGCAAAACCACACACCTGGAATCCACCCCTGACCTTTTAACTACTTCATTGATTACAGGTTAACGAGGGAGACGCCTTCAGAGTTAATTGCAGCCCTTAGAGTCCATTGTCCAATTACTTTTGGTCCCTTGAAAAAGAGGAGGCTATGCATTACAGAGCTATGATTCCTAAACCCTTTCTCCGATTTGGATGTGGAAACTCTCATATTGCAGCTGGGAGTGTGCACTTTCAGCCCATATTATATATATATAATTGTATTTCTGAACATGTTTTTGTAAACAGCTAAAATAACAAAACTTGTGTCACTGTCCAAATATTTCTGGCCCTAACTGTATTAATGCATTATTTTCATTGCTGATTTCCCCTGTAACTGGGGCTGGTATATTAATCCCAGTTACAGGGGAAATTCAGCCTCCCGGCTGCATAACAAAGCTGTCTTGGTCTTCTAAGGCCGGCTTCAAACTGCGTGTCTGATCCGATCCGTAGCTGTCCGCTTGAGGCAGACAGCCGCGGACCGGATCAGCACACAGGACTGGGGGCTATTATGCCCTCCGATCCTGTGTGCAGCCGCGCGCAGCTGAACCAGCTGACAGGTCAGGACCGCGGCGACCGCGGTCCTCACCTATTAGCAGCAGGAACTGCGTGCGGCTGCACACAGGATCGGAGGGCATAATAGCCCCCAGTCCTGTGTGCTGATCCGGTCCGCGGCTGTCTGCTTCAAGCGGACAGCTACGGATCGGATCAGACACGCAGTCTGAAGCCGGCCTTAGACCCATCATCTCCCTACCCTCACATCTCCAGAACCACCTAAAACTCTAATGCTGAGTCAGTGGCTTGCAGAACATCCGTGTGGTGCCACCGCAAGGATCATAGTCTAGGGGAGGTCTGAAGTAGTTAAAACTGCTTTTGAAGCATTACCAGTCTAATATATCCAGGGACCGTCATTATACTCTGAGACTTATCCGCTTACATTTTTTTCTGTTCTTTGTTTCCCTCAGTTAGGCATTCTTCCAGCACTGTGTGTGTATGAACTTCCTTCACCCAATTTCTCACATTCATTGCTCATCCCAGTATGGAATGGTTGCTGTTCTGGACTGATATCCCATCTCTCTGTGTTAGATCTGTATACAATTTACCATAGAGAAAACCAGGAACAGACAAACCCCAAACCCAACTTTTTGTAAACCGTCTCTGTTGCTGGAGATGGATTACACTTGACAATAGGCAGCGAATAGCGAGGTAGACAGAAAGGAGACGCAAACTGCTGTATTCATGAAAAAAATACAATTTAAGTCATGTTTTTGAGGCCAGTTATCTATAGTAACTACAGAAAATGAGTTGTCGCCTTCTAGTTGTTAGATTGAATAGGTATAACCAAACTTCCATGGCCGATCTGAAAAAGAAGATTCCTTGATTGCTATACTTAGCTGACTGCTGATTGAAGAGGCTGCTTGAGTAACAATAGGTAGAACCAAGTGCTCCTTTTAGTTCTTATTTTACCACTTTTTCTAATCCCTCCATTTTTCTTCTCTTTCCAGATAATTCAGGACAGAATTTTCAAGCACATATCACGTAACAGTTTAATATGGAACAAGCATCCTGGAGGACTCTTTGTGCTGCCCCAGTACTCATCATATCTGGGTGATTTTCCCTACTACTACTCTAATCTAGGTAAGTGCTCTGTCCTCCATGACCTGATGATGAGCGGGGTCGGTAACTGAAAATATCCACTATCCTAGCCATTAAGTCAGCGCGAGGACAGTCTGTGCAGATTACGTAGAGAATTGGGGTAACTACTTAGACTGCATTACCATGAATATATGTAAGATAAAATAAAAACTACCATATATAATATATATACACACACATCATATTTTTCAGACTTTAAGACACACCAGACAGACCTTAAGCAACACCTCAAATGTAGAGAGTGGCAATGGGGAAAAAAATATTTTTTTTTATTAACCTGCGGCCTGGTTATAGTCCTAACGTAGTCATAGGAGGCAGGAGTGGGGCGACGCTGTGGGTCCTGGGTTGGGAGGGGCTGTCCCAGTGGTGGCACATGTGGGGCAATGCTACAGAGTGGGGATACGTCTTATAGTCTGAAAAATACGGTTTGTGTGTATACATGTACATGTATATACACACACATATATACAGGGTGGGCATTTATATGGATGCAGCTAAATAAAATGGGAAAGGTTGGTGATGTCAACTTCCTGTTTGTGGCACATTAGTATATGGGAGGGGAAAACTTTTCCAGATGGGGGGTGACCATGGCGGCCATTTTGAAGTCAGCCTTTTTGGATCCAACTTCATTTTTTTCAATGGGAAGAGGGTCATGTGACACATCAAACTTATTTAGAATTTCATAAGAAAAACAATGGTGTGCTTGGTATTAACGTAACTTTATTCTTTCATGAGTTACAAGTTTATGAGCACTTATAAAATGTGTTCAAAGTGCTGCCCATTGTGTTGGATTGTCAATGCAACCCTCTTCTCCTACTCTTGACACTCTGATAGCAACATCGCAGAAGAAATGCTGCACAGGCTTCCAGTATCCGTTGTTTCAGATGCTGCACATCTCGTATCTTCACAGCATAGACAATTGCCTTCAGATGACACCAAAGATAAAAGTCTAAGGGGGTCAGATCGGGAGCCCTTGGTGGCCATTCATCTGGCCAATGATGACTAATCCACTTTCCAGAAAACTGTTCATGTAGGAATGGTCGGACCTGACACCCATAATGTGTCCAACAAGATGGTGCACCACCACATTATGGGTGTCGGGTCATAGGTATATAATATAAAACCAACAAAAAAAAAAAATTGGTGCCATATGCAGTAGTGAGTGAGCAGTTAAATGACTTAAGCTACCTGAGTATAATGGAAGTCAATGGAAAATTTGAGCATTTTTCCAGAAGATCTTCCGTCTCACTTGAGTTTCCCATCAGTCAACATCCAGCAGCTCATTAGGAGTACCAAGCATGGTAGTACTTACTCCTCACTAGCTATATGTCTTTAAATGAAGATATTCAAAAGTCTGTACACCATAGAGTTATTTGATAGAAGAGATTAAAACACAGTTTAGCGCAACCCAAATCATGATTAAGGTGAAATGACCATAGATCTTCCCTGTGTGTATAATAAATATGTATCTGTAACACCTACTAATGAAACCTAAAAATACCGAATAACATGAAAGAGGGTAAAGGAGCACTCAAATGGTTGAATAAATTGGTAACTACATAATGTAATTCCTTCCGTTCTGGCGCATGGCCATGTGCTCCCAACGTGTGTTTCACCCGCTTTTTCAGAGGAGTATATAAAATAATAAATAATGTAAATTTGTTAGACAAAGTTTTGTAACAGGAATAATGGCTAAAAGTAATTTGTATGGCCAAAAAAAATGTGAAGCTCAGCAATGTCCTTACTTAGTTTAATTTAAGACAATTAGTTATCTTTTAAATAGGACCTGTTCCCCCTGGTGCATGTCAATCTAAATACACCACTTAATGCAGCATATCTGCTGCATTCAGGGAAGGGGTCCCCCATGGCTCTAGCCCCCCCTGTACCCCAAGATATATACCTTAGAAAGCTTATAGAAAACTCGTCTAATAGGTGGGATCATTTTACCAGCTCTTTGGTGCTGGAACAGTCCTCCAGATTGCTGCGTGGTTGTTCCTCCTCCTCCAGGTCTCTGCTGCCCCCTCCTGCTCTGACCTCAGCTTCTGCTCTCTGTCAATCATGCTGGCTGCATAGAGTGGCCATGTGTGACATCCCCGGCTGAGCCCATCCGTTCAAACAGCGGGGCAGGAATCTGACAGCAGATTCCAGCCATGTGGGCGGGCTCAGCCGAGCATGTCACCCATGGCCGCTCTATGCAGCCAGCGTGATTGACAGGCTTTATTCAAATAGCAGGGCGGGAATCTGGTGCCGGGCTCAGCCGGTGACTTCACAGGTGGACGCTCTGTGTGGCCAGCGTGATTGACAGACCGCAGAAGCTGAGGGCACAGCAGGAGGGGCAGCAGAGATTTGGAGGGGGAGGAACAATCACGCAGCAGGCTGGAGGACTGTGCCAGCACAAAGAGTTGGTAAAATGATCCCACCCATTAGCCTAGTTTTCTATAAGTTTTCTAAGGTGTATTTCTTGGGGTACAGGGGGTCTAGAGCCATGGGGGGAAAAGTTTGATAAATGTTAGATAAGTTGGAAAAAAAATATGTCTATACATTTATTTTTGATAATTTTGCTAATGGTTTTTGACAATGAGCTTTTGAAAATTACAACTGTTGCCTTTTTTATACCAACTTTTAACACAGAACAGCCAAGATTCATGAATAGTTTCTCAGAGTAGTTTCTAAATCCTGCTGTGCTATGGGGTACAAAGATAGTGTGGCCATTCTTCATCAATGGAAACCCCTGTAAATAACTCATGAAAGAATAAAGTTATGTTAAAACAAGCACAACATTGTTTTTCTTATGAAATTCTCAATAAGTTTGATGATGTCACATGACCCTCTTCCAATTAAAAAAAATTAAAGTTGGATCCAAAATGGCCGACTTCAAAATGGCCGCCATGGTCACCACCCATCTGGAAAAGTTTTACCCCTCCTTATACTAATGTGCCAGCAACAGCAAGTTGATATCACCAACCATTGCTATTTTATTTAGGTGCATCCATATAAATGGCACAAAACTCTATCATAAAATGCTCAAATAATGGGTGCTATTCAGTTCTCAGAGTATCGCCATAAGGTGCTTAACTAATACCACTGCCCATTGCCCAAACAGAATGTTCTGGATTACTGGTGGTCAGTAGATGTGTTTAGGAGCTTCCTAATTTGTGGCTTTTTTTGTGTTTCAGGTGTAAAATCGCCAACAAAGTTTACTGCAGTCATTCATGCTGTGACGCCGCTGGTCTCCCAGTCCCAGCCAATCCTGAAGCTGCTCGTCGCTGTAGCAAAGTCTCAGTACTGTCATCAGGTAATGCAACTAATCATAATGTGCTATTTTGTATCTGATGTTTTTACTGTAGCTCAGTTTTTTGAAAATGTCTATTAATCCCCTGCACAGACATATAATACTATTTATAATACAATCCTGACTCTTTGTACCCACCACTAGAGGAGCTTTATGCAATTGGTTCAGTGTGAACCATGTAAGCCATAAGATCTTTAGGGCCCTCTGTTGACAGCAGCTTTTACAGAGGTTTTCCACTACTAATGTGATCCTCTTTCTTTTGTCCTAACCATTCCTAACTAACACTTTCCCAATATACTTCTGCTACTCATACAGGCACATAGACCCTTTATTGGTGTTCTAGCTTTGATCTTCCAGCCTGGAGGACTGTATTCAGACCAACTGAGCTGGGTATGTCACTGGTGGGGGCTGAGAGGAGAGAAGTCATCTGGGCATGTGTACCCAGACTGCTGTCACTCACAGAGAGACAGCCGTGCCCCCACCAATGACATGAAGTTGATCTCTAAGAGGCTGGTAAATACCTATATTGTTGTAGTTTGATCTTGCAATTTGGAGACCGGAGTTAGACCAACCTAGCAGGGCACGCCACTGGTGGGGGCTGAGAGGAGAGTGAATTGTGATCTGTGCATGTGTGCAAAGACTGCTATAACTCACAGAGAGGCAGCCCTGCCCCCACCAGTGAGGTGGTCCTGCTCAGTTTGTCTGAATCCAGTCTCCAAATTGGAAGATCACAGCTACAAGAAAATGAAGGTATTTATAATCCAGTCTCCAATTGGCAGGGTCAAAGTTTAACATCAATAGAAGGTATTTAGGAGCATCTTGAAGATAAGCTTACAAGAGCAGGGTAGGTAGCAGAAGTATATTGGGAAAGTGTTAGTTAGGAAGACATAGGACAAAAGAAAGGGGATCAGATTAGAAGTGGAAATCCTCTTTTAGACAGAGTTTATAAACTGATTTTTTTTTATGTCTATGCAGGATCTTTCGTGCACTGTATCAGAAAAAATCTGCTTCAAATACTGTTATTCCAGGTCCTAAAATAAGAAATATTAAAAAAAAAAAACTAATAATTATAATAAGCTTAGTAATAAAGGTGGCTGTTCATATTAATAATTTCTCTGATTGTAAAGTGTTCACCTACTGTGTCCCCCAGTAATTAGCTATAATGTGTGCGAAAACCTGGTTGTAAAAATATAGAATAGATTTTCCTGCATGGATGGTGAAAATATAACTACATTTTCTTCTGTTTTATGCAGCCTGTTTACAAGAAAGTTTAAAGTGGACTTTTGCCTGGATTCTTTTAATTAAAACAGAGCACCACCCCTAATTGCTGCCGCTCCACTGATTTGGAACAGTTTTTCTTTTTCTCCTGTGCCCTTCTGTTCCAAAGTTATGACTAACAGAAGAATGGTGCAGTTTCCCTTTAACTAACTAGGCATGTACAACGTAGAACTTCTGTGGGCGTGGCCTTATTTTGATTGGCCGGCATCAAAAGGAAAAAGCGAAGACCCCAAGAAGTTCCGTGGGATTAATTTGCATCTGTTTCCGAGGGGCATAACTTTGGAACAGAGGGGCACAGAAAAAAAAGAAAAACTGTTCCAGAATCAGCAGAGCATAGGCAATTGGGAGAGATAATCAGATTAAATTAAAAAATCCTATGAAATTCCCCTTTAATTCATGTGATTCCCATTTCAATGTTTATACTTTTAATGTACATTTCTGCTTGTTTTTCCTTTTCTTTTTTCATCCTCCTTGTGAGCTTATTCTGTTTCTCCTCTTTGACATTTTTCCAGAGATACTTTAATTTGGGGAAATATTCCATAGAGACGCTGACTGCTGGAATATTTATGTATCTGTTTATTATATTTTTCCAGATCATAGTCTTGTGGAATTGTGACAAGCCGCTCCCTGCCAAACACCGCTGGCCTGCCACTGCTGTGCCTGTCATAGTTATTGAAGGGGAGAGCAAGGTGAGGCCATTCTGCTGTGCAGCCCTTCTATCCGCTGAATGCCAGCGTTATTAAATATGAGCGGACCCAGATTTATCAACCTGTCGTATCGCTACTATGAACCAGTTAAAGGTTTTTCTACTTACTGCGATTATACTGGTGTTATTGCCATAAGGGGGTATTTCAAGAAACTACTCCAAAAATCTTGTGATGCTTTCGTTCAGGAATACTCCTTTACAATGAACCTAGTCCCAGAAATGGAAATGAAGGGTGTTGAATGATGCTTTTGTTAGTAGGACCCCCAATGTTAGAAGGACTTCCAACATTCTCGAGAATAAAACGGTGACGGATTTGTGCCACTTCTGTAACTACCTGGTTCTGCAATGAACTGCAGCCAGTCCCATTCACTTTAATTTAGATGTGATGCTGTTCCTCTGTCGAACAGTTGGTTGGGGGGGGGGCGCTGCTATACAGGAAATATATATAGAAGGGCTACCGTGCAGTAAACTAAAAGGGCTGCAGTACTAATGCTCCCTAAGGTCCAACTCCCCAACCCCCCCCCCCCCCATCCCTCTGTCCTAAAGCAATGGGAATACCCCTTTATGCTTTTGGACCTTACAGGGTAGGGACCTCTTGTTTAACAGTCCCTCAATGAGTTGGCGTCTCCATATAGTCGGTCCCCCATTCTCTCACCCCCCAAAATAAAATCAATTAATTTCAGACGACCCTCAAACAGATCTAGTTATTGAAACTGGACAGTAGTTTTTTGTTAATTAAAACCCGATTTGATTACTATTGCTGGGGCAGACATGGGTTGGGTAAAGTAAGCAGCCACCTATGGCACTGATAAATAGGGGGGCAGTTTATAAAAAAACAAAACAAAACATGAAACCAGGAGAGGAGCTGTGATAGGCAACTGACCCTACTATAGATGTAGGGTGACCCTGCATGATGTAAAGCTTGTACTATACATATGAACAGTGCAGATTGGTGGTAATTGTGGGAGAGATGTGAGGACGTACTGACGCCAAACATAAGTCGCAGCACAAAAAGGACAACAAGAAAGGAATAGAAGGAAGGTCCTAGCGATTGGGGGGGGGGGGGGGGGGAAGAGAGGCCACCTCCTGAAACTCGCCTTTGGCTGGACCCTGCACTCCCTAACAGCCCTATACGGGTCCTTCCGCCAACCCTTGCCCTCCCATCCCCCCCATTATCACCATCACATGCCTAGGCCCTCCCTTGCCCTGCACTAATTCTGGCAAGTGTGGTTTGTCATATAAATGAGAGCTGAGCTACAGTCCCCAAAAACAACCACTAGGACATGTTCACTGTAAACTACAGGGTACTACGGCACTGGGTACTGCGGGGGCTGCTTGTCAGACCCCATCAATAGGACAGGTCATCGATATATCCCTTCTAGATGACTCTGTTAAACCAATAATTATCTGCATGAGTTTAAGCTTTGAGCAGGGGGCACATTGTGAAGCTTGTGTACCCCTGGAAATTGATAAAGCAGTGGATAAAAAAGGAATTATCACTTTTTTTTGTAAGTCAGGAATGAAGGACAGAACATAATGCTTGTTAAATTGGCAGCTAATAGTTTCTGCCTGCGCCAGTGGTCATGTAACGGCATCAGGAGGGTTTCTGCTACGCTGAGCCCACTTGGATATTTCTCTTTAAGCTATGCAAGCACGATGATCCTTCTTAAAATTCCTAAACGCGGCGCTTCTTCACCTTGTGTACAGAGTGACCTTGATGCTGTTTTTTTTTTTCTTCCTACAAACAAGTCTCCTGTGTGCACCCAGGCATGGGAGCAGCGCTGTGCATCCTCCTCCCGTCCGGGCCTCCGCTCTGCGCCTGGCATCAGCAAACACACACAGGCTTTATGGTGATGGTCGGAGGGATCAACCCTCCCATTAATATTCAGATTTTAGGATTTTGTTGCGCTCAAGAGATTATCAAAACAACAAGAGAAAAGTTCTAATCCGAGACGAATTCCTCTTCATTAAAACATTACTCGCCTCTTCAGGGAGGAAGATTCGTAGAATGAGACGATTAATTAGGTGTCATGGACTTCCTCCCTTAAATTAATGGGAATTTGAAAAACTAAAAGCAAAACAAAATACTTTTATATATTCTACTAGCTGTAGAGCCCGGTGTTGCCTGGGCGTAATGCCCATATATAGTTGTAATGCTCATATATGGTAATATCACCCATATATGGTAATTTAAGTATGTATGTATGTGAGTGCATGTAACATAGTCCCGGCCCTTCATTGCCCCTACCCTACACATAGCCCTACCCCTCCCAGTAGCCCCGCACCTTTCATAGTGCCGCCCACATATAGCCCTGCCCCTTAATAGCTCCAACCCTACACATAGTCCCAAGGGCGAGGCTAGGTGAAAAAGGCGGGGATATGTGGAGATGCAGGATGTGAAGTGGGCATGGCTATATGGAGCGGGCGTGGCCATTGCATGACTATGTTGGTGGGCACGACTATGTAGAGTGGGCGGGGCTAATGCCACATACACATACATACACTCAGCTTTATATATTTATATATTATAATATATATATATATATATATATATATATATATATATATATATATATATATATATATTAGTGCAGACCAAAAGTTTGGAGACACCTTCTCATTCAAAGTGTTTTCTCTATTTTCACTTCAAGTAATGTTTATTGAGTTTTCTTGATAATCAGTATATTACAATGGGTTACAGCATTAAGTATTCATTTTAGTGTAATTAAAGTAGTATAATGTACAAAGTACACATTCTTTAACTAATAACTCTATATTGTTGATAAGTATGCTTGATATAATCATCAATAATCTTCGTTTACAGAACACAGTGAATAAGGTAATAACACAAACATCTTACGGCTCATGAGCCGTTTTTCTCTATTTTCATGACTATGAAAATTGTAGATTCACACTGAAGGCATCAAAACTATGAATTAACACATATGGAATTGTATACTTAACAAAAAAGGTGTGAAACAACTGAAAATATATCTTATATTCTAGGTTCTTCAAAGTAGCCACCTTTTGCTTTGATTACTGCTTTGCACACGCTTGGCATTCTCTTGATGAGCTTCAAGAGGTAGTCACCGGAAATGGTCTTCCAACATTCTTGAAGGAGTTCCCAGAGATGCTTAGCACTTGTTGGCTCTTTTGCCTTCACTCTGCAGTCCAGCTCACCCCAAACCATCTCAATTGGGTTCAGGCCTGGTGACTGTGGAGGCCAGGTCATCTGGCATAGCACCCCATCACTCTCCTTCTTGGTCAAATAGCCCTTACACAGCCTGGAGGTGTGTTTGAGGTAATTGTCGGTCCAACTAAACGCAATCCGGATGGAATAGCATGCCGCTGCAAGATGCTGTGGTAGCCATGCTGGTTCAGTATGTCTTCAATTTTGAATAAATCCCCAACAGTGTCACCAGCAAAGCACCCCCACACCATCACACCTCCTCCTCCATGCTTCACAGTGGGAACCAGGCATGTAGAGTCCATCCGTTCACCTTTTCTGTGTTGCACAAACACACGGTGGTTGGAACCAAAGATCTTAAATTTGGATTCATCAGAACAAAGCACAGATTTCCACTGGTCTAATGTCCATTCCTGGTGTTCTTTAGCCCAAACAAGTCTCTTCTGCTTGTTGCCTGTCCTTAGCAGTGGTTTCCTGGCAGCTATTTTACCATGAAGGCCTGCTGCACAAAGTCTCCTCTTAACAGTTGTTGTAGAGATGTGTCTGCTGCTAGAACTCTATGTGGCATTGACCTGATCTCTAATCTGAGCTGCTGTTAACCTGCGATTTCTAAAGCTGGTGACTCGGATGAACTTATCCTCCGCAGCAGAGGTGACTCTTGGTCTTCCTTTCCTGGGGCGGTCCTCATGTGAGACAGTTTCTTTGTAGAGCTTGATGGTTTATGCAACTGCACTTGGGGACACTTTCAAAGTTTTCCCAATTTTTCGGACTGACTGACCTTCATTTCTTAAAGTAATGATGGCCACTCGTGTTTCTTTACTTAGCTGCTTTTTTCTTGCCATAATACAAACAGTCTATCCAGTAGGACTATCAGCTGTGTATCCACCAGACTTCTGCACAACACAACTGATGGTCCCAACCCCATTTATAAGGCAAAAAATCCCACTGATTAACCCTGACAGGGCACACCTGTGAAGTGAAAGCCATTTCCGGTGACTACCTCTTGAAGCTCATCAAGAGAATGCCAAGAGTATGCAAAGCAGTAATCACAGCAAAAGGTGGCTACTTTGAATATAAGACATATTTTCAGTTGATTCACACTTTTTTGTTAAGTATATAATTCCACATGTGTTAATTCATAGCTTTGATGCCTTCAGTGTGAATCTACAATTTTCATAGTCATTAAAATACAGAAAAATCTTTGAATGAGAAGGTGTGTCCAAACTTTTGGTCTTTTCTGTATATTTATTTATTTATATATATTTGGACACACTTTGTCATTCAAAGATTTTTCAGTATTTTCGGTATGCCTGTTCCCGGCCACTGTGGGTGTGACTGCACAATTATCATTTTATCCCTGACAACCCATTTATAAAAACATAGAATATGGAAATTTAAATCTCCTTCTCTCCCACCCCCCCCCCCCCCCCAAGTACAAAACTGAATATAAAAAATAAATTGTCATACAGTATTAGGTATTACCGCAAATATAATTACAATTTTTTTTTTAAATACGGTAACCACATTCTTCTCCCATACTAATAACACAAAAATGAAAGTGAAAATATTGAAATGGTAGAATCACTGATTTTGATATCTCTTTGCGTCCCTGAAATATTAGAATTTAAAAAAAAGCTTAAAAAGTCATATGGACCCCAATAACATGTGCATTTCAGCTGGTAAAAAAAACAAGTCCAGATACAACCCTCACCATCATCACCATGGGCACAGATGGTGGTTTGCTGTACTGTGATCACCGTGGGCACAGATGGTGGTTTGGTGCACTGTGATCACCATGGGCACAGATGGTGGTTTGGTGTACTCTGATCACCATGGGCACAGATGGTGGTTTGGTATACTGTGATCACTATGGGCACAGATGGTGATTTGGTGTACTGTGATCACCACGGGCACAGATGGTGGTTTGGTGTACTGTGATCACCATGGGCACAGATGGTGGTTTGGTGTACTGTGATCACCGTGGGCACAGATGGTGGTTTGCTGTACTGTGATCACCGTGGGCACAGATGGTGGTTTGCTGTACTGTGATCACCGTGGGCACAGATGGTGGTTTGGTGTACTGTGATCACCATGGGCACAGATGGTGGTTTGGTGTACTGTGATCACCGTGGGCACAGATGGTGGTTTGCTGTACTGTGATCACCGTGGGCACAGATGGTGGTTTGGTGCACTGTGATCACCATGGGCACAGATGGTGGTTTGGTGTACTCTGATCACCATGGGCACAGATGGTGGTTTGGTATACTGTGATCACTATGGGCACAGATGGTGATTTGGTGTACTGTGATCACCACGGGCACAGATGGTGGTTTGGTGTACTGTGATCACCATGGGCACAGATGGTGGTTTGGTGTACTGTGATCACCGTGGGCACAGATGGTGGTTTGCTGTACTGTGATCACCGTGGGCACAGATGGTGGTTTGCTGTACTGTGATCACCGTGGGCACAGATGGTGGTTTGGTGTACTGTGATCACCATGTGCACAGATGGTGGTTAGGTGTACTGTGATCACCATGGGCACAGATGGTGGTTTAGTATACTGTGATCACTATGGGCACAGATGGTGGTTTGGTGTACTGTGATCACCACGGGCACAGATGGTGGTTTGGTGTACTGTGATCACCGTGGGCACAGATGGTGGTTTGGTGTACTCTGATCACCATGGGCACAGAGGGTGGTTTGCTGTACTGTGATCACCATGGGCAATGATGGTGGTTTGCTGTACTGTGATCACCGTGGGCACAGATGGTGGTTTGGTGTACTGTGATCACTATGGGCACAGATGGTGGTTTGGTGTACTGTGGGCACAGATGGTGGTTTGGTGTACTGTGATCACTATGGGCACAGATGGTGGTTTGGTGTACTGTGATCACCATGGGCACAGATGGTGGTTTGGTGTACTGTGATCACCATGGGCACAGATGGTAGTTTGGTGTACTGTGATCACCATGGGCACAGATCAGGATTTGGTGTACTGTGATCACCATGGGCACAGATGGTGGTTTGGTGTACTCTGATCACCATGGGCACAGATGGTGGTTTGCTGTACTGTGATCACCGTGGGCACAGATGGTGGTTTGCTGTACTGTGATCACCGTGGGCACAGATGGTGGTTTGCTGTACTGTGATCACCGTGGGCACAGATGGTGGTTTGGTGTACTGTGATCACCATGTGCACAGATGGTGGTTAGGTGTACTGTGATCACCATGGGCACAGATGGTGGTTTAGTATACTGTGATCACTATGGGCACAGATGGTGGTTTGGTGTACTGTGATCACCACGGGCACAGATGGTGGTTTGGTGTACTGTGATCACTGTGGGCACAGATGGTGGTTAGGTGTACTGTGATCACCATGGGCACAGATGGTGGTTTAGTATACTGTGATCACTATGGGCACAGATGGTGGTTTGGTGTACTGTGATCACCACGGGCACAGATGGTGGTTTGGTGTACTGTGATCACCGTGGGCACAGATGGTGGTTTGGTGTACTCTGATCACCATGGGCACAGATGGTGGTTTGCTGTACTGTGATCACCGTGGGCAATGATGGTGGTTTGGTGTACTGTGATGTGATCACCATGGGCACAGATGGTGGTTTGGTGTACTGTGACCACCATGGGCACAGATGGTGGTTTGGTGTACTGTGATCACCATGGGCACAGATGGTGGTTTGGTGTACTGTGATCACCATGGGCACAGATGGTGGTTTGGTGTACTGTGATCACCATGGGCACAGATGGTGGTTTGGTGTACTGTGATCACCATGGGCACAGATGATGGTTTGGCAAGTAGCGCAAATAAACACCACCTTTATAAACGTTTGTTCCTTCCATTATATATATTGTCCCTACAAAGTGTAAAAACAATAGGTCAAGAATAAAAACTTTCCTGGTTTAAATATCTTGCATATAATTTGGATTCAGCGGATACATTTGTCTACGACGTTTCCCGTCCAGACACGTCTCAAAATCCATTTCCGAAGAGCGCATCACTCCTGATTACAGGGCTCGGGAGGAGTGATGGACCGTCTGTCAGCCTGTCAGATAGTGGGTCATTTCGGAGACGTTAATAAATACATCCTGGAACTTTTGCACGCGGCTTTCAGAGGTTTCACAGAAAGGTTCAGCAGCCGGTGGCCTGCAAAAGATGTAATCCCTTAATAGTTGCTGAGAGGAGACTCTTCTGGGTCCAGTGCTGACGTAAGACTGTCAAATCTTTTATCTTGTGATTGGGATATTGCAGATTATTGGGTAAACAGTTCATCTGTAACTTTTTGAATTGTTTGGTTAAAAATCATCCACAATTTCTTTTTATTTTTAAAGTTCCAAAATTATAATGACCTACGTCGCACCTTAAACTCCATCACTTCACCCCAGAGATCTTAAGGGATAAGACACGGAGGTGCAACAAAAAGATTTGTACTACCCAATCCAGTCCTCCATGACAAGGAGACCAGGGTGGTCTTCACATCTCCATCCAGCACCGATAACATTTACTAGGCCATGACGTTGCGGCTTGACACCTGGGCGGTGGAGTCCGTAAGCCAAACTGCCGACTCAGACTCCACGACTCTGACTCCTTCATACATGGCTCATTTAAATAAAAAATGTATTGTAGTACAATGTGAACATCAGGCTTTAGTCATTATTATGAGAAAATAATCAAGATAGTTAGAACATCATAATAATAATATTCAGCACATTCTGCATTGTACTGCTGTACCCAATTTGTTATATATGTTCCGAGTCGGTCAGTTTTAGACCGACCCCGACTACACCAAAGTAGGCACCGACTCAGTCTCTTGATGCACATGGCTCAACCATACCTGGACCCCATATGTATGTGTATGTTATATATATAACATTGGTGTATTTCTGTTTACTACTCTAATCTTTCCTCCTTTGTGTCTCTAGGTCATGAGCAGTCGTTTTCTTCCTTACGATAACATAGTGACCGATGCCGTACTCAGCCTTGATGAGGACACGGTGCTCTCTACGACGGAGGTAAATATGATAACACGTCTTGTGGCCACTTCTATTGTTTGTGTAAAGTGTTCCTAATTCCACGTGCTCCTATTTTATTCCCCGGTATATTTTATCGTTGGAGCCATTTTGCGGGTTAAAAAAAAAACCATGGGTAATAACTTATTTATTTAGCGGTAATTGTTACTGTCTTTACCGAGTGGGTGTGGCTCATAAGGCTCCCTGGGGGCGGATCTCTAGGCTTCTTTACGGTAACCTGTGCACAGCGCCCCCTTGGTATAGAATATATAGATACATTGTATTTTTTTTTTTTACTTATTTCAGCAGTGCACCTATGTTTATTAGATCCGACATGTACAAATGAGATTTGTGAGCAAATTGTAATTTATTTTGCCGGCATATTTGGCTGGTGGCTCCGTCGAGCACGTTTTGGTCCTCGCAGAAACCATTCTCCGACATAATTAAGAGTCACATTGACAGAACAGAGCTGATTTTCTGGTAGTTTATTTTCTGAGATACCAATATAACGTGGTGAAGGACAACATCTTGACACCACGGCGAGACAGGAAAAACACTTTCAAAATGATTTGACAAAAATGAGAACATTGTATGAATGTCATTTACAAGAAGTTTTTTTTTTTTTTTCCATTGAGCATACAGTAGAACGTAAAACTTTTTACTTCTTAAAGGGGACGTTTCACCTGACCTGGATTTTATTTTGGCAGGCTGCGATCAGTTCTAACCTAGTTTTACAGTGTTTTTATTGTAAAATGTAAGATTTGTTTATTAGAAAGTAAAATCTACGACAATAACCAAAATGAAAGAAGAATGTAAAATGGAGCAGATTTGATAGTCTTGATGCGAATCCATAGAAGGTGGAAAATATATCCATTGTGATCTGGGTGTGGAGGTCCACTACAGACAGGATGCAGGCTCGGACTGGCCGACGGGAGAGCAGGGAAATCCTCTGGTGGGCCTTTTTGCAGTTGTATGTCAGAATATAAGAGTATACAGACATTACAGCTAGGGATCACAGAATATAAGAGTATACAGACATTACAGCCGGGGATCACAGAATACAGGAGTATACAGACATTACAGCTGGGGATTACAGAATACAAAAGTATACAGACATTACAGCTGTGGATTACAGAATACAAAAGTATACAGACATTACAGCCGGGGATTACCGAATACAAAAGTATACAAACATTACAGCCGGGGATCACAGAATATAAGACTATACAGACATTACAGCCAGGGATCACAGAATATAAGAGTATACAGACATTACAGCCAGGGATCACAGAATATAAGAGTATGCAGACATTACAGCTGGGGATCACAGAATATAAGAGTATACAGACATTACAGCCAGGGATCACAGAATATAAGAGTATACAGACATTACAGCCAGGGATCACAGAATATAAGAGTATACAGACATTACAGCCAGGGATCACAGAATATAAGAGTATGCAGACATTACAGCCGGGGATCACAGAATATAAGAGTATACAGACATTACAGCCAGGGATCACAGAATATAAGAGTATACAGACATTACAGCCAGGGATCACAGAATATAAGAGTATACAGACATTACAGCCAGGATAACAGAATATAAGAGTATACAGACATTACAGCTGGGGATCACAGAATATAAGAGTATACAGACATTACAGCCAGGGATCACAGAATATAAGAGTATACAGACATTACAGCCGAGGATCACAGAATATAAGAGTATACAGACATTACAGCTAGGGATCACAGAATATAAGAGTATACAGGCATTACAGCCGGGGATCACAGAATATAAGAGTATACAGGCATTATAGCTGGGGATTACAGAATATAAAAGTATAAAAAGTACATTATAGCCGTGGATCACAGAAAGAAACTTAAAGGGGAACTCCAGTGAGAGAAAACTTTTTACTACAGTTCCTGCCCTGCTACATGATAAAGCAGAGCTGTAAAACTGCAGTTCTAGGATCTATAGCTCTCTTATAAATCGATAAAATCATACCTGCTCCTCTTTTCTGGCCCCCACCTCAGGGAACCTAAATCTCTGCACGGCCCCTGCCACACCCTCTCACTAACAGAATTGTGAGGGGGTGTGAATGTAGGATGATCCTGCAGCTCCCAGCATCCATGCTCCTGACACACCTCCTGCTTTTTGCTCCTACATGAAACTGCCAGGCTGAACATTCTGGGTTCCCTGAGGTGGGGGTCAGAGCAGAGGAGCAGGTATGATTTTATTGAATTATAAGAGATCTATAGAGCTTAGAACTGCAGTGCCTAGCTCTGCTTCATCATGTAGGAGTGCAGGAACTGTACTAAAATGTTTTCTCTCACTGGAGTTCCCCTTTAAAAGAATTTTACGGATCGGAACCATTACGCTGCAAATTTTTTACAAATACACCGTACAAATAGCCCAAATGTATACTAAGCTGGGAAATGACATTCAGGTGTCGAGTTTTTTTAACTTCATTTTATGCTTGCTGCTTCCCTGAGTATTCAGTTGTTGTAGTGTAAGGGAATAATCCAACTCACCAATTTTAGGCTCTAACTGAAGCAAGGAAAATCGACATGACCATATGTGGAAATCCAGAAAATTCCCAATATGTTATTAAAAACTCCATAGAAAAAACAACGCGTTTCGAACGCATATAAGCTTTATCTAAGAGTCATATGAATTACAAGTGTTATATAGCATAAGGGTGTGGCAGCAAAATCACATGCCAATCAAAAACAAGCAGACATAGAATCAAATCTTTATTGTTACTGAAAACAAAAAACTAAATATACCGTTTAGCTTGGTTAAAGAACACTTACATATGTTTGAAACGTGTTGCTTTTTCTATGCAATTTTAAACATGCTTTGAATAAATTCTTGGATATTAAGAAGCTAAAACACAACTTTTATTCTATCTTTTTCTCTAAATCTGCAAAACTGTGCAAGAGATCTTGTCCCTCTTCCTTTGCAGTATTCATTATTGTCTACATGGGGGCGTGATTCATAGTTCTTTGGGGGCGTGACTTCAGACTGTTTTGCATAATTATGCAAGCAACACCCACGCGGTGAAAATCATTACAAAAAGCCCCATATCAGAGGAACCATATGAAGGATTTTAACAAAACAAAACCTGGATTATGCAGTGGAACAGCGGGATTAAAAGAACAGCAGAAAGTGGTCACTTTTGATCAGTGGATAGGTCCTCTTTAAAGTGAATCTGTCAGGTTAAATAAACATATGCAACTGCTATTATGTTCTATTTCCTCTGGTGAAGCACTTTGTATTTATGTATTTCTTTTATATATACTACCTCCTATCCTCTGTAAATGACAAAATAGAAGATTTATTCCATCTGTCAGTCACAGTGACAGGGTGGATTGATTAAATCACGCCGATTTAAATCATGATTTAAATCACGATTTAAATCAAAAGTTTTTTCTATTTAAATCGGATCGATTTAAATCATGATTTTAATCATGATTTAAATCACTGATTTAAATCAAAAGGTTTTTTTTAATATAAATCACGATTAAAATGAGAAGTGAGAGCAGTGTGCATGTGCGCCATAGTTACACGGACGAAACTAGGGGCAACGATCTAACACAGGGTGAGGGGGGGACCCCAAAGTAAGTAAAAATCTTTTTTGTTTTACTATATGGCAATAGGTAGGTGTTTAAAAGCAGCATGTCTTAATTGTATAAACTATTAATAGCCTCCACATTTTGTTCATACTGCCCTTTAATTCCACACTTCTAGCTTGGTTTCAGTTTTGGTTTAGTTTCTTTTTCCCTGCATTCAGTTGACATGCCCAAACTTGTTGGATAGTCAGCAGTACTTGGCTCAGGCTGTAGTAACATCAGCAGTGCTTGGCTCAGGCTGTAGTAACAATCAAACTTCATAAGTGATCTGTGTGAGCCATGGCAGCAGGTCGTAAGAGAGACCCTATTTGGGTTCATTTTGTTGAGATGCCAGCAGCAGATCTTGGAAAGAAAGGTTTGTGCACACAACAGTCCGAAACCGCTTAGGAACTGCTAAAGCAGGACAACTGGTTTTCCTATTAAAAGTCCTAATTAAACAGTAGGCTTAAGGACTGATGTATTCACTGAAGATGTTTGCTTACTTCAAACGTTAGAGATAGGCTATTGTTAAAAAGTACTTACTCTCTGTAGTTCAATTCTGAGTGTTTAATAGTGCAAATAAAAATTATTAGGTTTCATAATCAACTGTTTTAATATTTTTATTTGTGTAAACAATTAGATTTGCAAAAAGACAAAGTTTTGCTTGTGTACAACTTGATTAAAAAATCTGATTTAAATCAAAAAATCTGATTAAATCAAAAAAATCTGATTTTTTGATTTTTTTAAAAAAATCAAGATTTTTATCCACCCTGCACAGTGAGCAATTACTAACTTCTCTGCTGCACACCCCCAAGGAATGAATACGCATGTAGTCACATCACTGCCCCCTTCTAGGTGTGTTTCTTGTGTGTGCAGGTCTCTGGAGCAGGCACTCACTGCAGAGGAGAAAGGAGGGGGAGGAGGTATGTGCTCTTAGCAGCTGCACCTCTCACATCTTCATTGTGTGTATCTGAGGCATATGTGTAGTGTATGCTCTCTGAGATATTTATTTGTGTTTATATGAACATTTGATAGTTTGCTCAGCAGATACACACATTACATGGCTGCAGGAAAACCAACATCCATGCAAGAGATAGAAATCACTTACAGACAGTACACAGTGCAGCAGAAAATACCTCCCCTCTCCTCTCTCCCCAAAGCACAGTGTAACGTCAGCACAGAGGGGAGGAACAGAATACCAGCTTGGATAGGCGTGGTTATTTTTATAATATTTACATACTGCGAGTACTCAGGAGTGAAAGTAAAGAGCCAGACACCTGCAGGGTGTGAAAGTGCTTATAGCAAAAGAACTACAGAGGGTACAGTATGATTTTTACATATTCTGAAAGGTCTGCCCAAGCACTATTCAAGGGTATATTGTGTCATGGTGAAAAATGACCTGACATAATCCCTTTAAATGCCCAATATTTTTTTTTTTGCATTTTAAACCCCTACTATATACTTCCTTTCTAATTTAGCTTTGTGTAAGAAATCTTTGCACCTCTTGCCGGTGTCAGGGCAATGTGTTTTTTTGTGTGCGTTAATTGGCCTCTTCATTTGCATATCACACTTTTTTTTTTTTTTTATCATAATGTCACCACACAGAGAGAGAGAGAGGTAAGGAACGCGCCTCGTATTATCTGCTCATCGCGTCATCCCCAGAAATGCTGTCTTCCGAGGCATTTATTTCACTAATTAATGTTTTGTGAACGGTATCTCCCATCTCGGGTGCAAGATTGGATTATCCATAACCAACACAAAATCAAACATTTCCCATGGAACTTAAGATGTTTGCATATGCCTAAGAATGTGAGCGGATAATTACACCGGGAGAAGAAAAGAGCGCGGAGACGGAGTCCTGTAGGCCAAACGCGATTCCATTCTGTTAATTACGGAGATGGCAATGCCGGGAAGGGTTCAGAATACTGAGCAGGGAGGAAGCGATTCCTTCTTTTCATTGCTCTGGTTTTAATGAATTATCCCATTAGGCAGTATGGAAATATAACAAGGTGAGACGGGCTAATGAAATTAACTCTGCCACAAACTACTTTATTAGAAGTCACCTGAAATTGCTTTTTCTACTTTTCCTAAATTACTTTTTGTACTTTATTTTTTAAGGGATTTTGATGGTTTAGAAAAACATGACTGAATCTTCCAAAACAGTCTGTACGCGGGTTATGTGTACATTTTATTGTATATATTATGGCCTTGAAAAAGTACTCATACCATGTGAATGTTTCCACATTATCGGGGCGGCACAGTGGCTCAGTGGTTAGCTCTGCCGCCTTGCACCACTGAGATCCTTGGTTCAAATCCCAACATCTGCAAGGAGTTTGTATGTTCTCATTGTGTTTGCGTGGGTTTCTTCCCACACTTGAAAGACATACTAATAAGATGTTTAGATTATGAGCCCCAATGGGGACAGTGTTGCAAATGTATGTGAAGCGCTAGGATATTAATAGTGGTATATAAATGGATAAATATTATTATATTATATTATTCTATCCACATTACACCCACTATCATAAATGTATTTTATTGGGATTTTAAGTGATGTACCAAATGAGACAATAATACCTGATTTTCTAAATGTTTTACAAATATAAATGAGACAATGATACCTGATTTTCTACATGTTTTACAGATATAAATCTGAAAATTGATGTGCATTTGTATTCATCCCCCCTGACTCAATGCTTTGTACGACCACCTTTTGCTGCAGATACTGCTGCAACTCTTTTGTGAGATGTCTCTTTTAGCTTTTCACGTCTAGAAGCTGAAATTGTTGCCCATTCTTTTTTGCACACAAGCTCCAGCTCAGATTGGATGGAGACATCTGTGAACAGCAATTTTCAAGTCTTGTCATATATTTTCAGTGGGATTTAGGTCTGGACTGTGGCCATTCACACACATGAATATGCTCTGATTGAAACCATCCTTTGTAGTTCTGGCAGCATGTTTAGGGTTGTTGTCTTGACCCTGCGCCCCAGTCTCCAAGTCTTTTGCAGGTTTTTCTCCAGGATTGCCCTGTATTTAGCGCCATCCATCTTTCCATCAACCGTGACCAGCTACCCTATACGTGCTGAAGTGTCTTCCCATAGCGGGATGCTAACACCATCATGTTTGATGATGGGGATCGTATTTTCTAGGTGATGTGCAGTGTTAGTTTTCCAACACATAGTGTTTTGCATTTAGCTCAAAAAGTTCTACCTTTGTCTCACCTGACCAGAAAACTTCGCTGTGTCCCCTACATGTCATGTGGAAGAAGGTGCTCTGGTCAGATGACACCAACGTAGAGCTTTTTTGGCTAAATGCAAAACTCTATATGTGCCAGTAAATCAACACTGCACATCACCCTGAGTGAAACGCCATCCCCACTGTCAGTAATGGTGGTGAAAGCAACATAACACTGTGGGGATACATTTCTTCAGCAGGGGCAAGGAAGCATGGAGCTAAATTCAGGGCAATCCGGAAGGAAAACCTGTTAGAGGCTGCAGAAGACTTAAGATTGGAATGTAGGTTCACCTTCCAGCAGGACGACAACCCTAAAGATAATGCTAGAGCTACAATCGATAGTTTAGACCAAAGCATTTTAAGGCGTGTGAATGGCCCAGTCACCGTCCAGACCAAAATCCTGTTGAGAATCTGAGACAAGACTTGAAAGTTACTGTTCACAGATGTCTTCTTGCCAAACTAGCTCTTTCTCAGCGAGATTGGATGAAGAATGGGCAAAAGATGTGTGTAGAGACATATCCCAAAAGACTTGCAGCAGTAAATGCAGCGGAAGGTGATACTACAAAGTATTGATTTGGGGCTGAATACAAATGCAAGTCACAATTTTCAGATGTAGAGTTACATTTTTTAAATATTTGGTAAATAATGTATAATTTCCTCATTTGTTGGGGCATCACTTAAAGTCCTAATAATATACATTTTATTTCATGGGTGTAACATGGAAAAATTCACAAGGAATCAGTACTTTTGCAAGGCCGTAATTTGCAACAAAGAATGGGCGCAAATTTCATCCTCTAGATGTGCAAAACTGATAGAGAACTAATATCCCTTTTTGATGAGCTTGATCATAAAATAATGCAGCATGTCCTACTATCATGTGCAGCAATTGTTCAATTTCCCTACAGCGCCACCGCAGGAGAAATGAAGCATTGCAGTGTTATCATTGTGCAGCATATGAACTGGGCATTGGTTTCAATAAGGCTGTGTTCTCTAGAGAAGGGGATACTCTTTATAATTGGACTCATCTTTGGCTAACAATTCTGAAAAGAGGTCCCAGAGTTTCTCAATAGTGCACTGACTCACCCTTCTGTGCCTCATTTACATTACATTTCCACGTGCCATTATAATCCGCCCCCGTGTGTGCCGTGTCTACTTTTGTTCTGCCTTCTCATGTAGTGCACCGCAGGGTTGTGGAGTCGATAAGCCAAACATCTGACTCAGACTCTGACTTCTCAAATTTCCTTGAATTCAACTTGATCAAAATGGACACCGACTCCAACTCCACAACCATGGTTGTGACGTCAGTAAGCCAAACATCCGACTCCACCAAAAATGGACACCGACTCCACAACTCCAACTCCACAACCATGGTTGTGACGTCAGTAAGCCAAACATCCGACTCCACCAAAAATGGACACCGACTCCAACTCCACAACTATGGCTGTGACTTCAGTAAGCCAAACATCCGACTCCACCCAAAATGGACACCGACTCCACAACTCCAACTCCACAACCATGGCTGTGACTTCAGTAAGCCAAACATCCGACTCTGACTCCACACAAAATGGACACCGACTCTGACTCTACAACCATGGCTGTGGAGTCGGTAAGCCAAACATCCAACTCATCAATTCCCCTGAATCTGCCTCAACCCAAATTGGACACCGACTCCAACTCCACTGCCCTGGTGCATCGTCCAGGTTTGGCTTGAGGTTACGGCTCATGTACATTACTATACCACATGCCATTATAATCTGCCCCATGTGTGCCGTGTGTACATCTATGTTGCTTGTCTCACGTTGTGCTCAGTCTAGGGTTTTCTTCTCTGAGGTTGTGGCCTTCATACTCTGTATCCAGTGCGCTCCCTATATTGCGCTGACTTACCCTTAGTCTTCACCTTTCTTTGCCACATGGTTCATTCACATTACCATGCCATGTATCATTATAACCTGCCCCCGTGTGTGCCATGGTAATTGTGGCTTGTCTCACGTTGTGCACCATCCAGTTTTGTCTTCTCTGAGGTTGTGGTCTTCATACTCTGTATCCAGTGCGCTCCCTATATTGCGCTGACTTACGCCTTAGTCTTCACCCCTCTTTGCCACATGGCTCGTTCACATTACCATGCCATGTATCATTATAACCTGCCCCCGTGTGTGCCATGGTAATTGTGGCTTGTCTCACGTTGTGCACCATCCAGTTTTGTCTTCTCTGAGGTTGTGGTCTTCATACTCTGTATCCAGTGCGCTCCCTATATTGCGCTGACTTACGCCTTAGTCTTCACCCCTCTTTGCCACATGGCTCGTTCACATTACCATGCCATGTATAATTATAACCTGCCCCCGTGTGTGCCATTGTAATTGTGGCTTGTCTTGCGTTGTGCACCATCCAGTTTTGTCTTCTCTGAGGTTGTGGCCTTCATACTCTGTATCCAGTGCGCTCCCTATATTGTAATGACTTACGCCTTAGTCTTCACCCCTCTTTGCCACATGGCTCGTTCACATTATCAAGCCACATATCATTATATTCTGCCCCCGTGTGTGCCATGCATACTTCTGGCTCGTCTCGCACTGTGCACCATCCAGGTTTGGCTTCTGTGAGGTTGTGGCCTTCATACTGGATATACAGTGCACTCCCCATATTGTGCATATGGCAGCCGTGCATTGCCGGAGGTATTGCAGTTTTGTGAGTAATAGTTATTTTGACCAGACGAGCAAGATTATCTCAGTGACAAGCTTTTCTCCTGCTCATGTTCTCCGTACCTCCACATTAACCGTTGTGACATTAATGGAATGCTAATCCAAAATGGACGCACTGGGCCCATCAGAGCTCAGCGTCCATGTATAAATGGCTGTCTCTCGTTGTCATATTTTGTGCCACGCTTGTGCTTTTTACACTTGGCTTCTTTCCTTTGTCATAGATTTGCATAGCTCTGAAGAGCTGTATCCTCAGGGAGAACGTACCTTAAAGTAGACGCATCACCCGAAAACTCAATGATGCGGCTCAAAATCAATCTATAGAGGAGAATGGTCTTTTTGTAACAGGGAGGAGGTATAAGCCGTGTTGTGCCTCATGCCTCACACCCGATCTATGTAAATTAGGATAGGATATACCATTGCCCTGTAGATGCTGTGTCTAACCTCTGGAACACCCCCACCAGGGGGCGAAACGATCTCGGTCACAGAGATCTTCATCGGTCCCGGGACACAGGGGGCCTGCCGACCCCAGCGCATACCTCATGTGTGGATAAGTATATAGTGATGCTGAGACCTGTAAGGCCCCCACTAATCCTAAGAATAAAGGGTTGTATCACCATCACAATTTTTTCTCTGCTCGGGGGCGTTCTTGGCCTCTCAAGGATGTGAGCTGTGACATCACCTATTGTGAATGGTGGATCCTGTGTTATCTACTGTATATAGAGGTGTTATCAGCCATTGTACAGGAGGAGGAGGTGAGCTGTGATATCACCTATTGTGAATGGTGGATCTTGTGTTATCTACTGTATATAGAGGTGTTATCAGTCATTGTACAGGAGGAGAGGTGAGCTGTGATATCACCTATTGTGAATGGTGGATCTTGTGTTATCTACTGTATATAGAGGTGTTATCAGTCATTGTACAGGAGGAGGTGAGCTGTGATATCATCTATTGTGAATGGTGGATCCTGTGTTATCTACTGTATATAGAGGTGTTATCAGTCATTGTACAGGAGGAGGGGTGAGCTGTGATATCACCTATTGTGAATGGTGGATCTTGTGTTATTACTGTATAAGAGTGTTATCAGTCATTGTACAGGAGGAGGTGAGCTGTGATATCATCTATTGTGAATGGTGGATCCTGTGTTATCTACTGTATATAGAGGTGTTATCAGTCATTGTACAGGAGGAGGTGAGCTGTGATATCACCTATTGTGAATGGTGGATCTTGTGTTATCTACTGTATATAGAGGTATTATCAGTCATTGTACAGGAGAGGAGGCGAGCGTGATATCACCTATTGTGAATGGTGGATCCTGTGTTATCTACTGTATATAAAGGTGTTATCAGTCATTGTACAGGAGGAGGATGAGCTGTGACATCACCTATTGTGAATGGTGGATCCTGTGTTATCTACTGTATATAAAGGTGTTATAAGTCATTGTACAGGAGGAGGAGGTGAGCTGTGATATCACCTATTGTGAATGGTGGATCCTGTGTTATCTACTGTATGTAGAGGCAGTGGCGTAACTTCAGGCCCTGGGGCCCCGATGCGAAAGTTCCAATGGGGCCCCAATTATTGCAAATCTTTAATAGTATTAGTCTTTTTCTATAAGCCAAAGGGATTTTTGGGGCCCCCTAGGCTGCAGGCCAGGTGCGATCGCAACCCCTGCACCTGTTGTAGTTACACCCTGTGTAAGGTGTTATCAGCCATTGTACAGGAGGAGGTGAGCTGTGATATCACCTATTGTGAATGGTGGATCCTGTGTTATCTACTGTATATAGAGGTGTTATCAGTCATTGTACAGGAGGAGGTGAGCTGTGATATCACCTATTGTGAATGGTGGCTCCTGTGTATCTACTGTATATAGAGGTTATCAGTCATTGTACAGGAGGAGGAGGTGAGCTGTGATATCATCTATTGTGAATGGTGGATCTGTGTTATATACTGTATATAGAGATGTTATTAGTCATTGTACAGGAGGAGGTGAGCTGTGATATCACCTATTGTGAATGGTGGATCCTGTTATCTACTGTATATAGAGGTGTTATCAGTCATTGTACAGGAGGAGGAGGTGAGCTGTGATATCACCTATTGTGAATGGTGGATCCTGTGTTATCTACTGTATATAGAGGTGTTATCAGTGATTGTACAGAGGAGGAGATGAGCTGTGATATCACCTATTGTGAATGGTGGATCCTGTGTTATCTACTGTATATATAGAGGTGTTATCAGTCATTGTACAGGAGGAGGAGGTGAGCTGTGATATCACCTATTATGAATGGTGGATCCTGTGTTATCTACTGTATATAGAGGTGTATATCAGTCATTGTACAGGGGAGGAGGTGAGCTGTGATATCACCTATTGTGAATGGTGGATCCTGTGTTATCTACTGTATATAGAGGTGTTATCAGTCATTGTACAGGAGGAGGAGGTGAGCTGTGATATCATCTATTGTGAATGGTGGATCTGTGTTATCTACTGTATATTGAGGTGTATCAGTCATTGTAATACTACTTCTGATGATAAGGAAACGGCTGTAAACGTTATTGGGAATTATGAGCCCAATAAGGCCTCAGTGGCCAGTGTGAATATTGCAGAATTACTTTATTTTAATAAAAATCATGATATAAAGGGAAAACAAACATTGCTGCTTCGTGTGTGTGTATATATATATATAACTACATTTATCTCAACAACCTGCTACAGAATAAGTCATTGTGAGATGGCGGCTTCCCTAATAGCAATGATCCACTTACCCTCGATTAGCGGAGCTCTGTGATGATGAAGCTGCCCCAATAAGACAGGACTTTATGGTGTTTCCCGTTGGTTTTTCCACCTGTATAATCGTCCTCTCACCCGCTGAGCTCTCGGTGCTGCCTCCCTCCAGCCTGAAGGGCACACAAGCAGATGTCAGGAGCCGGCGCCTGCGATGCCCGCCGTCCGCAGGGAGGTCGAGGAAAAGGGCACAGACAAAAACAGACAAGTCGTCTAAAGTACTGAATCATTAACAACTGTACAGAACCGCAGTGAGCGGATCCCGGAGACCGGCGGGGTTTAACCCTTTTTTGACCATACATATCTATCATCGCATACGCAGAAAAGGTAGTTCTGGCATTTTGACTTAATCTTATCTTAGTTTATGGCTTTTATCGTTTGTACTGGTTAAAAAAATATATTTTGACTTTTGTAAACTTGGTTATCCAAATTATTATTATTACTAGATGGTGGCCGATTATAAAGTATCGGGTACTCTAGAATATGTATGTGGTTTATGTATGAGGTTTAAGAATAATGCAATGAGCGATCAGTAAGGTACCGTCACGCTTGGCGACGCTCCAGCGATCCCGACAATGATACGACCTGGTAGGGGATCGCTGGTGCGTCCCTACGTGATCGCTGGTGAGATGTCATACAGTCAGATCTCACCAGCGATGCAGCAACGATACGACGGTCGTTGGGACCCTGTCACTCTAGGGCGTAGTATTGAGGTCGTTGGTAATTGTGCCTGTCAAACACAGCGATGCACGCTGCCCAGCAGGGTCCCAACACTCAAAAAATGGTCCAGGCCTTTCCGACACGATCAGCGATCTCACAGCGGGGGCCTGAGCGCTGCTGCGTGTCACACTGGGCGAGCTCGCTAGCGTCGGTCCTGGTTCTTCCACTGAAAGCAGCAGGGAAATAACCGGCTGGCGCCGATCATCTCACGGCTGCGTCGCCGCTGATCTCCGTGCGGCAGGAGATGACCCGCAGCTACCATCAGGATATCAGCGGCTAGCGGCGCTGATCTCCCGACTGTGGCGCAGCGTGGTCCAAATCTCACGCCAATTCGCGGCCTGACTGCGCCAGCCGGCCGCGACAAATCAGCGACGCGGGATTTGATGTTTTTGATCCTTTATTCTGCAGTACTTTCCCAGAGTATCCAGATGGCAGCGGCTGCCAGGGCAAGGAATCGCCCCATAGTGCATCTCATGGGGTAGGAGAGGGGCTGTTCTGAAGGGGGCATGAACCAGGGCCCTCCCCCACTGCCGGATTCCATGGTATTTAAAGGGAACCTGGCACATGGAAAAATGCTGCTAGCCTGTAGATATTGGGTTAATCTGCAGGTAATCACATTCTGAACCCAACTGGCGCCTGCACATCAATAAACCCCGCTGCTTTTCTCTTGGCAGTGTTCGGGATTGTCATGGAGGCGGCACCTGGACATTTTCAGTCACCTCTCTGTGTATGGAGAGCAGCTGCTGTAATGCCGTCCCCTGACACTGACTGACAGCAGGGTCTAATGTTGAGTGGCTGTCAGTCAGTGCAGGGGGCGGTTACAGCTGTCGCTCCCCATACACAGCAGTGACTGAACCCACTCTGGCACAGTCACCATGACTGAAACCAGAATGCTGCTGGGTGGATTAAATTTAGTTTTCTCCCGCCAGCAGGGCTTAATATGCCGGTGCCAGGCAGGTTCTGAATTGTATTAACCTACAGATTAACCCCATATCTGCAGGTAACAGCATTTTTGCACGTGATAGGTTCTCTTTAAAAGCTTCCTTTGGAAATTGACAACAAAACAAAATGGTTAATCAGCAGCAATCAGAGTTAGTTCTGGTCACTGCTTTCAGCATCAGGTGACGGCTGTATAACACACAGCTTGCACCTGCCATGTTTAGAGCGGGCTCAGCTCCTGGACCTAATTCATACACCTGCATCGGACATAATTTTTCATCGCATATTCGAAAAGGGTTAGGGTATGTGCACAAGTTCCTGAGGAACGCAAGGTAAGAGCAGCCACCTGTGCCCACAATCTGTGTTGGGTGCGGATCTATGTTGGGTGCAGGATGGCTTCTCCCTATGATCACCCAATGATGATCACTCACGGACTCCACAGCGTTGAATGAACGTGCTGCAGAGGTACGGAATCGTGCACTGCAGGTAAAAACATGCTGCGGAGGGAAGAAGTACATTGACCATGGGATGTCTAGAAATCATCCACTGTGCTGCTACTGTACAACACAGCAGTAAGACGCTGCATCCAAAACACTGCTATGTCGGATCATGTGCACCCTTTAGATGCTTTTTGTGTTTGGATCTTGACAGACGTCAGACAACTGCGGGCACAGGAAAGCGGCACATGAAAGCTGCACAAAAGCAGAGTTTGACATGTGGCACAGCTTGTTATAATACTGCCACTAAATCTACTGTATTTTAAGAGTCACTATAGTGCCTGATTGATAAAACCCTCAAGGGGTTCTCCGGATTCTTATATTCTGTGATCCCTGGCTGTAATGTCTGTATACTCTCTTATTCTGTGATCCCCACGCTGTAATGTCTGTATACTCTTATATTCTGTGATTACTGGCTGTAATGTCTCTGTATACTCTTTATATTCTGTGATCCCCGGCTGTAATGTCTGTATACTCTTATATTCTGTGATCCCCAGTTGTAATGTCTGTATACTCTTATATTCTGTGATTACTGGCTGTAATGTCTGTATACTCTAAAATTCTGTGATCCCCAGCTTTATTGTCTGTATACTCTTATATTCTGTGATCCCACTGGCTGTAATGTTTGTATACTCTTATATCCTGTGATCCTCAGCTGTAATGTCTGTATACTCTTATATTCTGTGATCTTCTGGCTGTAATGTCTGTATACTCTTATCGTATTCGCGAATGTGATCATCTGTCGCTGTAATGTCTGCATATATTGCTTAGTGACCATGTATCCTTTATATCGGCCGCAACCACAGGAGACAATTGTGGCAGCGATATTGCGACCTGGAAATATCGCTGCCACATTGCCACCCAATTGCTTCCTTATTGCGGCGTGTAAATAGGGAATTTGGCGGTGATATGTCGCTTTGCCTTGCTTGCCTGGTTTTAGAGTACTGCTCCAAAATCGAAACCAGGCGACATTGGTGTTATCGCTGCTAAATTCCCTATTTACACGCTGCAATAAGGAGGCAATTTGGCGGAGATCATTCCAGCGAGAAATATTGCTGCCAAAATTGTCTCCTGTGCTTGCGGCGTATAAAGGTACCCTTATATTCTGTGATCTCCAGCTGTAATGTCTGTATACTCTTATATCCTGTGATCCCCGGCTGTAATGTCTGTATACTCATATTCTGTGATCCCTGGCTGTAATATCTGTATACTCTTATATTCTGTGATCCCCGGCTGTAATGTCTGTATACTCTTATATCTTGTGATCCCCGGCTGTAATGTCTGTATACTCATATTCTGTGATCCCTGGCTGTAATGTCTGTATACTCTTATATTCTGTGATCCTTGGCTGTAATGTCTGTATACTCTTTTATATTCTGTGAACCCTGACTGTAATGTCTGTATACTCTTATATTCTGTGATCCCTGCTGTAATGTCTGTATACTCTTATATCCTGTGATCTCCGGCTGTAATGTCTGTATACTCTTCTATTCTGTGATCCCCGGCTGTAATGTCTGTATACTCTTGTATTCTGTGATCCCTGGTTGTAATGTCTATATACACTTATATTCTGTGATCCTCGCCTGTAGTGTCTGTACACTCATATTCTGTGATCCCCGGCTGTAATGTCTGTATACTCTTGTATTCTGTGATCCCTGGCTGTAATGCCTGTATACTCTTATATTCTGTGATCCCCGGCTGTAATGTCTCTATACTCTTATATTGTGATCCTGGCTGTAATGTCTGTATACTCTTATATTCTGTGATCTCTGGCTGTAATGTCTGTATACTCTTATATTCTGTGATCCCCGGCTTTAATGTCTGTATACTCTTATATTCTGTGATCTCTGGCTGTAATGTCTGTATACTCTTGTATTCTGTGATCCCCGGCTGCAATGTCCCCACCCCCCACACACACCTCAAAGAAAAAAGCAGAAAAAAGGGCAGTGGTGTAAATCTGAAATTAACGCCATGGTGTGCTGAACTTCGGCTGATAGTTACATTAAAATGTGCATAATTTTAGGTTAGAATATCAAGTAGTTTTGTTAAAAGCAGCAGCGTCATTTTTAAAATTGTTACTTTTTTATTGGGTTTTTCCTTTCTTTTATTTGTAGCTTCTAATTGAGCCATTCACTTAGTTATAACGATGATGCCCAGTTTAAAGACATTTGAGTAGATAATGATCATCCCGGGTCTCCATTATCTTGGTGACAGGCCCACAAATGACGGCCGGCCTTTGTTTCCAACACATTCAGAAGCTCCATTATACAGAGAATGGCTCTTTATAGATTTTTTTATTCAGGTTTTTTTCTTTTCTGTGTATGTGGTGGTGGTGGTGGGCGGGGGTGTCAGGCGTTGTAGTTCCATGCTATGGTACGTTGTCACTCGTAGACCCATTATAATCCATTATCTTTTCTTTACAGGTGGATTTTGCCTTTACGGTTTGGCAGAGTTTTCCGGAAAGGATTGTGGGGTACCCGGCCCGCAGTCACTTTTGGGACAGCACAAAGGAGCGATGGGGTTACACATCTAAATGGACTAATGACTACTCCATGGTACTGACCGGAGCTGCTATCTACCACAAGTGAGTGTCTCTGATTTGTATATATAATATGAAATGCATTCCATACTATGAACGGTTGCCATGGAAGATTTTTCTAATTGTTTTCGTCTATTTACTTTTTTTTCCTTCATAATGACTTTTCATTAAAAAATAGTAAAAGCACAGCTGATGTAGGCGAATGCTAAAATTCTGGCTGTCTGCAGCAGCCACCAGGGGGAGCTCACTGCAGACAGAGCTCGGTGTAGACATAGTAAGTGGTAAACCCCACCTAGTGGTGAAACCTGAAACCTGCGCCCTTACACTGCACATGTACCCGTTTCAGTTATTGGTGGGCGCATGCGCCAGTGTGAAATGGTTTGAGGCTACTACGGTTTTGCTGGGTACATATCGGCCAGGAAAGGGGTTAGAATGTGTGGCACTGGCTCTAATCTTCTTTTTGCCATTGCTAACTATCACTTGATGCACGCGATGACATCAGTATCTCATAACGTGCATCACCTAATGTCATAATGTAGAGTAGCTGAGGTCAGAACGTGCAACGAGGCCTCAGCTGCTCCAATGGAGGCGGTAAAGAGAAGCTGAGGTCAGAATGTGCAACGAGACCTCATCTGCTCCGATGGAGGCGGTAAAGAGAAGACCAGAGCAAGCGGAGGACTGGTGAGGAGTGGAAGGGTCAAGTGTGGGGCAAGCGGAAAGTTTGTTTTTAAACCCCGTTTCCCATCACATCTATCTGTAGACTTTAGGTTATAATGAACAAACTTAAAAGCAGCTAGGGAGATTCCATTCTTATTGACAAAATGTTATAGAATTGGTATATTTTAGCCAAATTCGAGTGAACATGAAGAAATCAAATTTTCAGAGATTCACGCTTTTTTTAGTGGGGGTCTGACTGGTTTCTGTTCATTTAAAGCAGGGATGTGGAGTCGCTAAGCTCCAACTTCGACTCCTCAATCTCTCTGAATCCAACTCTAGCTCCAGGACTCTGACACCACAGCGCTGGTATGCAGTCAGTAAGCCAAACCTCTGACTCTGACTCCTCAATCTCTCTGAATCTGACTCTAGCTCCACAACTCTGACACCACAGCCCTGGTATGCAGTCAGTAAGCCAAACCTCTGACTCTGACTCCTCAATCTCCCTGAATCTGACTCTGGCTCCACAACTCTGACTCCGCTCCCCTAGTATACAGTCAGTAAGCAGGGCCGGCGTCAGCACCCGGCGTACCCGGGCAAGTGCCGGGGCCCGACGGCTTGGAGGGGGCCCACCGGGCCCCTGAGGGCTAGGGTCACACTTGTGTTGTGACCCTAGCCTGACGCAAGTATTGTCTGCTGCAGCGCAGAGCGTTTAACGCTATGCGCTGCCAGCAACTGAGCCCATAGAAACCCACAGTTTACATTGACAACGAGTGGTTGTCACGGTAAACGTCGGGTTTCTATGGGCTGCCTCCAGCGCATAGCAGCGTTGCAACATACAATACTTGCATAAGGCTAGGGTCACAATGCAAGTGTGACCCTAGCCTCAGGGGCCCCTGAGCACTGCCCCCACAGCCAGAGCCATATCCAGGGGGCAGCTGGGGGGTCATTTTCAGGCTCCTGCAGGCTGCAGCACCGAAGGTCTCCCTCCTCCCCCCTCCACGGGAGCCGACAGAGCTGCACACACTCTGTGCTTACAGGACCTGCGATGATGTCACATGGAGGGGAGGAGTCAGGGGTCTCATGATCAGCTCCTCAGTGTATCCAGGACTCTGCTGGCCATCAATGATGCTCAAATAAGGTGAAGTTTGTGTGTGGTCAGGAGGCATTTACAGTGTGAATGTAGCAGAGGTGAGTGTGTACTGGGTGTATGGCAATTAGGTGAAGGTTATGTGTGGGGTCAGGAGGGATTTACAGTGTGAATGTAGCAGAGGCGAGTGTGTACTAGGTGTATGGAGCAGAGGCGTGTGTGTACGAGGTGTACGGAGCAGAGGCGTGTGTGTACGAGGTGTACGGAGCAGAGCCGCGTGTGTACGAGGTGTACGGAGCAGAGCCGCGTGTGTACAAGGTGTACGGAGCAGAGCCGCGTGTGTACGAGGTGTACGGAGCAGAGCCGCGTGTGTACGAGGTGTACGGAGCAGAGCCGCGTGTGTACGAGGTGTACGGAGCAGAGCCGTGTGTGTACGAGGTGTACGGAGCAGAGCCGTGTGTGTACGAGGTGTACGGAGCAGAGCCGTGTATGTAAGAGGTGTACGGAGCAGAGCCGTGTGTGTACGAGGTGTACGGAGCAGAGCCGTGTGTGTACGAGGTGTACGGAGCAGAGCCGCGTGTGTAAGAGGTGTACGGAGCAGAGCCGCGTGTGTACGAGGTGTACGGAGAAGAGCCGTGTGTGTAAGAGGTGTACGGAGCAGAGCCGTGTGTGTAAGAGGTGTACGGAGCAGAGCCGTGTGTGTACGAGGTGTACGGAGAAGAGCCGTGTGTGTACGAGGTGTACGGAGCAGAGCCGTGTGTGTACGAGGTGTACGGAGCAGAGCCACGTGTGTACGAGGTGTACGGAGCAGAGCCACGTGTGTACGAGGTGTACGGAGCAGAGCCGAGTGTGTACGAGGTGTACGGAGCAGAGCCGCGTGCGTACGAGGTGTACGGAGCAGAGCCGCGTGCGTACGAGGTGTACGGAGCAGAGCCGCGTGCGTACGAGGTGTACGGAGCAGAGCCGCGTGCGTACGAGGTGTACGGAGCAGAGCCGCGTGTGTATGAGGTGTACGTAGCAGAGCCGCGTGTGTACGAAGTGTACGGAGCAGAGCCGCGTGTGTACGAAGTATGTGTACCAGTGGTAGCCCCCCGCGGATTCCGCTCCTATAGACTCAGCCGCCTTTGCCAGCAGCATTCTTCTCCATAGTCTCTTCTGCCGCTGTCTGCATTCTGCAGCTCAGCATGGAGGGGCACGATGTCATCACTGTGCTGATATGTGCAGAGCGACCGGAGGAGACCGGAGCAGCGATAAGAAAGGTGAGGAGAAGAGAGATCTGGACGGCCAGACACTCCGCTTGGCTGCGGTGCCACCATATGGCAGTGCGGCTCCATTGAGCTGCTTGCATTATTTGTGTGCTTCAGGATGCTTGTGTATATACCAAGAATCCTCAGACGCACAAAAATGCAACATTTTGCATTTGAAGGGTATTTTTAAAAGGCGCAAGGGAACGCAATCGCATTTTAGCCCGCTCCTAACAATGTGTAATATACTCACTGTCAGAAACAGCTCTTGCTGGTTTCGGCAGTCACTGTTCCTGTAAGGCTGCCTTCACATAGGAGTTTTTTTTCAAATGTGGCAGTTGCGGTAAAAAAAACCTGCATCTGCCGCATTTTCCGTCTAGCGGCAGCACTTGCTGCACGTTTGCGGCAAGCCCCATGCATTGTCTATGGGGCTTGCGGTAAGTGTGCGGCAATATATATATATATATACATATATATATATATATATATATATATATATATATATATATATATATATATATATATATATATATATATATTATATATATATATTCCGCGATATGTACTTAAAGGGGGCCCACTGAGACCTTTTCGCCCGGGGCCCACAGAAACCTGGAGCCGGCCCTGTCAGTAAGCCAAACCTCTGACTCCCCAATCTCCCTGAATCTTACTCCAACCCTATCAAAATGGACACTGACTCTACTACTCCAATTCTGGCCCCACAGCCCTGAATTAAAGGGGTTGTACACTACATTAACATTGATGGCCTATCCTTAGGCCATCAATGTCTGATGGGCCAGGATCTTACATCCATTACCCCTGCCATTCCAGCTATTCACTGTTCCGGCAATGCTCAGTTCTGGAGCTGCTTTGTATTCAGATAGTGGCTGCGGCTGGGTACTACACATTCGCCTCCTATTGATGTGACTATGCAGTACCCGTCCGCGGCCACTATTAGAAGATGAAACAGCTCCAGAACTGAGCACTTCCGGCTGTCCGCAGCCGCCGGCCCCGAGATCAGCTGATTGACCGGTGACGGGTGTTGGACTTAAGCCACTCAAGCATTGATGACTACTCCTAAAGATATCTGGAGAATTAAGAGACAGAAAAAAGCGCAATGGGTCTTGTCGCTAAAGATGATCAAGCATTTATGATTGTATATAGTCACCTGGGCTAGGTGTGAAAACCGACAACTAGTTTATGCGCCTGTACAGCTGCCGCTGGATCAGCACTTCCAAGTGCAAAGTGGCGTACATACAGAGATCCAAAGGATGGTGCTTCTGCCATCCGCGCTGTTGTCAAAGAATGAGGACCACACAGGGTCTGAATGCAATGATGATTTATTCCGATGTGTTTCGGGGCTGTCCCAGATCCTTCATCAGGGGTACGAAAACTTTTTGCACCCCTGTTGAAGGAGCTGGGACAGCCCCGAAACACGTCGAAATAAACCATCATTGCATTCAGACCCTGTGTGGTCCTCACTCTTTGACAACAGCGCGAATGGTAGAAGCACCATCCTTTGGATCTCCTAAGGATAGGCCTTCAGTTTTAAAGTAGTGGACATCCCCTTTAAGAGGATCTGTCAGTGGATCAGACACCTCCTTGGTAAAGAGAAAAAAAGACGAAAATCTGCATTAAGTAGAGAGTGCCTATATCTCTGGTACTACATGTATAGTGACCAGAAAACACACTAATCAGAGGAGCAACAGGAATAAAACAGGCAATAACTGATCTGAACACAGCAGTTTTCTTTATAAAGACGTCTACACCCCGATGAGTTGTTTATTTCACTGTTTTTCCCTCCATTGTCTATCTGTGCTCTGCTAATATGGACTTATACTCAAGACTTGAGTAATCGAACACAGACTGGTTGCTAGGGAAGTGCTGCCTGGTACCTAGATACAAAATGGCTGCCGCTTTCAGGGAGTGTATCCATAGCAACCTGACTCGTGTGACTGTGAGCTGTGTAACTCAAAGCTTTATTCGCAATGTGCTGACGACAGAGAGCGCCATTCTGCTTTATTAATCAGATATCTCTAAAAATTAGGAAGCGAAACTGTCTGTGTGCGGATATACGGAGCCAGATATTATTTGCTGGATTAAATTGTATGAGTTTTGTAACATGTAATCCTAATATTGTGTTGTTTTTGTAGATACTATCACTACCTGTACACCAATTACTTGCCTGCCAGTCTGAAAAACATGGTGGACCAATTAGCCAATTGTGAAGATATCTTAATAAACTTTCTGGTGTCTGCAGTAACAAAGTTGCCACCTATCAAAGTGACACAGAAAAAGCAGTATAAAGAGACAATGATGGGACAGGTACGTGGTTGGATTATTAAGTCTCTAGAAGGAAGAACCAAACTTCATAATGATTGAAGGAGAATATTTGATGTTTCATGTTTCTCAACTGTTGGATTGTCCCTCTCTGTAGTACAGGTTGGATGTGATCTCTGTATGTATCCAGAGTCTTTCTGGTTTCACTTGCTTTATCTTATCAGCACATCTCTAATGTTACACTGACTTTATCTTCAAGTGCCTTCCCTCTTATCTACAGTCTATTCTCTCTTCACTCCAAAAGACTTTAGATACTTAAGGGGGTGTCACACGCGTCAATGTCGTCAGCGATCTGATCGCTGATGACATTGACGGCTGATTGCTGGTGAGCTGTCACACAGACAGACTCACCAGCGATCAATTGACCAGTGACATCATGGAAACGATTTAAATATCGTTTCCACGATGTCCTGCTCCCGCTGCCAGCCTGCTGGAAGCGGGAGCAGCCTGGTCTCCAAGGTACACTGCGGGTAACTAGGCAGCGCGCGCTGCCTAGATACCCGACGTGTACCTTAGTTACCAGCCTCCTCCGCTCACCCGGTGAGCGGAGGAGGCTGGTAACTAAGGTACACAGTCGGGTATCTAGGCAGCGCGCGCTGCCTAGTTACCCGCAGTGTACCTTGGATACCAGCTCCCAGCGCTTGTGAGAGGCGCTGAGAGCTGGAATATCGCTAGTCCCGGTGTCACACGCAGCGATGCTGCGTGTCCACCGGGCGACAATCGCCAGGTTTCTGAGCTCGTTCTGAAACCTGGCGATCATCAACCAGCGATTTATCGCTGGTTGATGCAGTATGTCACACGCGTCAATATCGCTGCAACGTCACGTGCAGCCGATATCGTGCAGGCGATATTGACGCGTGTGACACCCCCTTTTCTGGTCGTCATAATGGGAGACCCAGACAATGGGGTTTAGGGCTCTGCCCTCCGGAGGTCACACTAGGTACTACAAGTTTGTAGACACCGCCTCCTCCGCTTATAAACCCCCACCGTAGGAGACATCCTCAGTTTTAAACTTAGTGTGCTCGGAGGATCACGCTTTGCTTGCACTTCACTGCATTCTCACAGCTTACGTGATGGCGTATGAAGACAAGGTAAAATGGTCCCGCTCGGGACCTTCGACAGCCTCCCCGCTCACCCTCTGCGGAACACGCTGGTGGAGGTACCGGAGGGCTTTTAGCCTGGACACTTCAGTGTTCTCCCGGTACGCTGTCGCGCTCCTTCCTTTCCATCCCTCCATGGAGGCTCTGGTAAGGGGGAGCCTGGAGCCTTGCACAGCTCCGCTCCGTCCGAGGCCTCCCTAAATGGTGCTTACAGACCGGACGGAGCCAGCCCAGTCCGAGGCCTCCCTAAATGGTGCTTACACTCCGGACTGGTGCTGTACCCCCGTCCGAGGCCTCCCTAAAGGTGCTTACAGACCGGACCGGCACTGAGGCACCTGGTGTGTCTCCTGTGTGCCTGGGGGTAGTGTCTGTCACTTGGTGTCATGACACTCAGACCGCGCGGTTACCCTCGGGTCCGCGGTTCTGGCGGTGACCCTGTGCTGGGGTCTCCCTGGCTGACCGCCCTGTGTTTCACAGGGGCTGAGGCTGTAGACTGCGGGTGTTTTGTGTGCACATGCAGTCTGAGTGTGCGTATGGTGATATGTCACACTTTTTTCCCGCGCTGCGGGCTCCGGCACCTCCATTACTGAGGCAGCCTGGAGGAGGAGGAGGCAGCCCTTGTGGTGACATCACGCTGGGCGTGTTGTGTGTTCTTCCCGCGTGTTCCAGGCTCCGCCCACATCTTCACTGTCGGCGGCCATCTTCTCCCTCACTTCCCGGCTGGGATCTGACGGCAGCGCGTGTCTGCACTTACAGGGGAGACCGGAACTCGCGGAGGTCACACACACACACCGCTTCCTCCTACCGCTTTACTGCGGTCGGTAAGCCACCGGGATTCCCGGTTTGTTTGTGAACTTTGGCTTATATTCCCCTCACTGTGGAGATGTCCTCAGTTGGGAAGCATGCTGCTAAGGCGGCGGTGGTCACCATTGCCTGTACTACATGCAACGGGACACTGGTGGAGGGGTCCTGCAATAACTGCGGACGCCCAGAGGCCCGGTCTGCTACTACTGAGTCTGCAAATCCGGGATTATACCCTGAGGTTCAGGTGATCCCAGGGCCATGGGAAACGCAGAATAAGATCAATGAATCTCTGCTGTCCCAGATGTCCTCCATGTCGCAAACCCTGGAGGCACTGCATAGGAGACTGGAGAACCCAGCTACTCCTCCTAGTTACCCCCGCGTGTCTCTTACTTCTGCTGTAAGACCCCCTAAGCGAGCCCGTGAGGCTTCTCCTGAGCTCCAGACTCTCTCTGAGGAGGAGCGTTCCTCTGATGGTGAGGAAGATGATGGGGGTTCTACTCTCGGGTCTATGTCTGAACCTCCAGATGGGGTGGAGGATCTGGTGTCCTCCATCAATGAGACATTGCGTCTTGTCACTCCTCCTGAGGAGGTGACTGTACACCCCAAGGAGGTCTATCAATGGCTGCGGCCAGAGGCTAGACCAAGTGGCTCCTTCATGGACCACACTAATTTTGGAAGGGTGATTAAAGCTCCCAGGTTACATCCTGGGCGGCGTTATGTCCGTAAAACTAAGGACAATCGCTTTCCCTTTCCCCAGGAGGCGCTCCAGGAATGGTCGCAGTCTCCCAAGGTGGATGCTTCCATGACTAGGATTGCTGCGCGCTCCTTGTTTTCTGCCTCTGATAGCTCCTCGTTGAAGGATGCTACTGATAGACAGGTCGAGCAACTCGCCAAGTCGTCCTATGAGGCTGTGGGGGCTTCGTTTGCCCCTAATTTTGCCGCGGTCTGGACCCTACAAGCGATTACTATCTGTTTGGATGGTATCACTGATCTAGCTAGGTCCAGTCCAGAGGTCCTGGCGCTCACTGAGAGAGCAAGGGCCTATGCGGACTATGCCAGGACGGCATCTTTGGAAACTGCCGCTCGCTCAGCTGTGGCCTCGGCCAATGCAATTGCGATCCGCAGGCTGTTGTGGCTGCGTCTTTGGGACTCAGATGCCACATCTAAGAAGATTTTACAAAATCTTCCGTTCGCTGGTGACAGGCTTTTTGGCACCGAACTGGACAAATTGATAAAGGATTCTGCTGAGTCTAAGATCCCGCAGAATAAGCCTAAGCCACGGTACACCGTGAAAAGGAACCCAAAACAGTGGTCCTTTCGCTCCGGTTCACAGTCATCAACGACGTCCACTCGCTCAGACCGAGGGGGCAAGCCTGCTACTCAGTGGCGTTCCAAGAGTCGTCAAAAGAAGCCGGCGGGGGCAGCGGCTGCCACCCCCAAGCCCGCCTCGACATGACTCGCTCTCTCATCCTGCCTCCCCACAGGTGGGGGGCCGCCTGTCTCGCTTTCAGGACACGTGGCTTCTTCACATTCAAGATCAGTGGGTTCGAGACGTAGTCTCCAGAGGTTACAGGATAGAACTGACGTCACAACCAATACCCCGATTCCATCGGTCGGTTCCATCTCCAGAAAAGGCTCAGGCTTTTCACCTGGTGTTGGAGGGGCTCCGCAGAGACGGAGTGGTGGTCCCTGTGCCCACGGAAGAGAGGTTCAGGGGTTTTTACTCCAACCTCTTTATTGTCCCAAAGAAGGACGGCTCTTTTCGCCCGGTTTTGGACCTCAAGTTGTTCAACCGTCACGTGTTGGTTCGGAAGTTCCGCATGGAATCCCTGCGCTCAGTGATCGCGGCTGTGTCACAGGGAGACTTCCTAGCGTCCATCGATATCAGGGACGCTTACCTTCACGTTCCCATTGCACCAGCTCATCAGCGCTGGTTGAGATTCGCAGTGGGGGAAGAGCACCTCCAATTTGTGGCACTGCCATTCGGGCTAGCCTCGGCACCACGGGTGTTCACAAAGGTGATGGCCTCCATGATGGCTCTCCTGCATGCGCAGGGACACGCCGTCATACCCTATTTGGACGACCTGTTGGTCAGGGCGCCATCGGAAGACCTTTGTCGGGTGAGCCTGGAGGTGACCATGAAGTCTCTGGAACGGTTCGGGTGGCTTATCAACATTCAAAAGTCGACCCTGGTTCCGACCCAGTCATTGACATATCTGGGCATGGACTTCCACACGGACTCGGCCCTGGTGTCCCTACCTCAAGCCAAGCAGCTTGCGATCCAATCAGGAGTGCAGAATGTCCTCCTGTCGCCACAGTCATCCCTACGGGTATTGATGAGACTGGTGGGTCGCATGGTAGCGGCGATAGAGGCGGTGCCGTTCGCACAGTTTCGCCTCCGTCCTCTCCAGCTGGAGATTCTTCGCAGATGGGACAAGAGGACGATCTCGCTGAATCGGCTGGTGACGCTGTCACAACCAACCAGGGACTCTCTACAGTGGTGGCTCCAGCCACATCACCTGTCACGGGGCCGGTCCTTCCTAAAACCGTCATGGTTAGTGGTGACCACCGACGCCAGTCTGAAGGGCTGGGGTGCGGTGTTCTTGCACCACAGGGCTCAAGGCCTCTGGACTCAGTCGGAGTCGGCGTTGCAGATCAACGTGCTGGAGATCAAGGCGGTCTATCTGGCGCTACTGGCGTTTCAGAAATTCCTGTCAGGACAACCCATTCGGGTACAGTCCGACAATGCGACGGCCGTCGCCTACATAAATCATCAGGGAGGGACCAGAAGTGCTCAGGCCCTCGCCGAAGTCCACCGCATTCTACTCTGGGTGGAGGAAAACGGCTGCCTGATCTCCGCAGTTCACATCCCAGGGGTCGAGAACTGGGAGGCCGACTATCTGAGCCGACAGGGGATGGACGCCGGAGAGTGGTCCCTACATCCAGACGTCTTCCGGGACATCTGCAGCAGATGGGGCACTCCGGACGTGGATCTGATGGCCTCACGACTAAATCATCAGGTGCCCCAATACATGGCGAGATCTTGGGATCCTCAGTCTCTGGGGGCGGATGCCCTGATCCTGAGTTGGTCCAGCTTCCATCTACCGTATGTGTTCCCACCTCTGGCTCTGATTCCCAGGGTCCTGTGGAAGATCAGGACAGAATGCAGAGTGGCCATTCTAGTGGCTCCAGATTGGCCCAGGAGGTCTTGGTACCCGGACCTGTGGCAACTGTCAGGTGGACACCGGTGGGCTCTTCCAGAACGCGCAGATCTACTCGCGCAAGGCCCGTTCTTCCACCTCAATTCCAGGGCCCTCAGATTGACTGCATGGCTCTTGAGGCCTGGCTGCTAACATCCAGAGGTTTCTCCCCTACAGTGGTTGCCACTATGAATCGGGCGAGGAAACCTGTTTCCAGGAAGATATACCACAGAACGTGGAAAATCTTTTTTACCTGGTGTGCCTCTGGTGGCCGCTCACCGTGGCCTTTGTCTATCCCGACATTGTTGGCCTTCCTACAGTCGGGGTTGGAGTTGGGATTATCCCTTGGCTCTCTGAAAGGTCAAGTATCAGCACTTTCAGTGCTGTTTGACAGGCGCTTGGCGCTCCTCCCGAAGGTACGTCAATTTCTGCAGGGGGTGTCTCGGGTGGTTCCGCCTTACAGACGACCTCTGGACCCTTGGGACCTCAACATGGTCCTGGCGACATTGCAGAAACCGCCGTTTGAGCCACTGAGAGAAGTCTCTCTCTCTCGTCTGTCCCAGAAGGTGGTCTTTCTGGTGGCGATTACGTCTCTGAGACGGGTCTCAGAATTGGCTGCACTTTCGTGCAAGTCTCCTTTTCTGGTGGTTCACCAAGACAAGGTGGTGTTGCGCCCACGGCCCGAATTTCTGCCAAAGGTGGTTTCAACTTTTCACCTAAACCAGGAGATTGTTCTCCCATCATTTTGCCCCGCTCCCGTTCATCAGGTTGAGCGCGACCTCCATACTTTGGATCTCGTGAGAGCTGTACGCATTTATGTGTCCAGGACCGCCTCCTTTAGGAGTTCGGATTCCTTATTTGTCCTCACGATGGGTCGCTGTAAGGGGTCCGCGGCTTCGAAGTCGACCTTGGCCAGATGGATCAAGGCTCCCATTCAGGAGGCGTACCGATCTTCTGGTTTGCCTCTCCCGGTGGGTTTGAAGGCACACTCTACGAGAGCTGTAGGTGCCTCCTGGGCCTTGCGACATCGAGCTTCTGCTCTACAGGTGTGTCAGGCGGCCACTTGGTCCAGCCTGCACACTTTCTCTAAGCACTATATGGTGCATGCCCATGCCTCTGCGGATGCGAGTTTGGGCAGGCGGGTTCTCCAGGCGGCGGTTGCCCACCTTTAGAGGGAACCATGTGTTATCCGTCTTGTTGAGGAACTCTTCCCGCCCTGGGGTATTGCTTTAGGACATCCCCATTGTCTGGGTCTCCCATTATGACGACCAGAAAAAAGAGAATTTTGTTTACGTACCGTAAATTCTTTTTTCTTTAGTCATCAATGGGAGACCCAGCACCCACCCAGTTGTTCCGTTGCATATTTTGCACTTGTTCTGTTCTCTGTTGAGACAGTGTTTGCCGGGTTGTGGAACCGTCTGTGCACGGCATTCTTCCCGATGTTTCGGGTGTGGTTTAATTTCTCCTCGCAGCTTATGGACTAAACTGAGGATGTCTCCTACGGTGGGGGTTTATAAGCGGAGGAGGCGGTGTCTACAAACTTGTAGTACCTAGTGTGACCTCCGGAGGGCAGAGCCCTAAACCCCATTGTCTGGGTCTCCCATTGATGACTAAAGAAAAAAGAATTTACGGTACGTAAACAAAATTCTCTTTTTACTCCATCACCACTGTTGATTAGTTTGCACCCCAGCAAAGAGGGCAACCAGACCCAGGAGTGGAAGCTGTGACAGATTTAAAAAGCATTTAGCTAGATAAAGGACTTTAAATCCCCAAATAAATTAGACTAACATTGGCCGAACCAGCCAATATTGGTTGGACTTTTTGCCAATCTAGTGTGTATGAGGACCTTAAGACTCTTCTATGACTAATGATGTTGGGGTGTAGTGGAATCCAGACTTTTGGATTATCAGATGCTAATCCTATTGATCTCCCCAGAGTTAAAGGGGATCTCCAGTGAGGGAAAACTTTTTAGTACAGTTCCTGCCCCCTGCATGATGAAGCAGAGCTGGGCACTACAGTTCTAGGATCTATAGATCTGCTCCTTTGATGTCCCCCCCCCTCCCTCATGGAACCCTAGATTTCTGCATGTCGGCTTCATCTAGGAGCAGAGAAGAGGAGGTGTGTCACAGGCATGGATGCTGGGAGCTGCAGGATCATTCTACATTCACGCCCCGTCACATTTCTGTATAGGGAGGGGGTATGGTGGGAGTTGTGGCCACTGGCCACATGCTCACACATACAATCCAGGCCCTGATATACCATCCTATGTGACGTGGGGTGTCTAGGCTTAAAATAGCAATCATGTCAGAAAGCAGATACATGCTGTGATCCTCTGCTGTATGATGATGCATAATGTGTACTGTTATTGTGAGTGTACAAGCAGAGGCAAATCATTACATTGATGGATTCAGCTCTGCATGGACGCCCCTCCCCTATAGGAGCATGGTATCTTTTTATCTCTCCCACTTTCAATGGATCATCATCATGACTCCTCACTGGAATGTAGGCTGATCCTGCAGCTAACCACCATCCATACAATGCCTATACAAAGTCAGGAGAGATGGATGTCAGACGGAATATCCGACAGCTATATATCTACAAAAATATAACTACTATAATACTGCCCCCTATGTACAAGGATATAACTACTATAATACTGTCCCTATATAGAAGAATGTAACTACTATAGTACTGCTCCCATGTACAATAATATAACTACTATAATACTGTCCCCTATATACAAGAATGTAACTACTATAATACTGCCTCTATGTACAAGAATATAACTACTATAATACTGCTCCTATGTACAAGAATATAATTACTATAATACTGCTCCTATGTACAAGAATATAACTACTATAATACTGCCCCTATGTAGAAGCATATAACTACTATTTTACTCCCTTAATGTACAAGAATAGAACTACTATAATAGTGCCCCCTATATACAAGAATATAACTACTATGATATTGCTCCCATGTACAATAATATAACTACTATAATACTGTCCCTACAGTATATACAAGAATGTAACTACTATAATACTTTGCCTATGTACAAGAATATGACTATTGTAATGCTGCCCCCTATGTATAAGAACATAACTACTATAATACTGCACCATGTACAGTAATAGAACTACTATAATGCTGTTCCTATGTACAAGAATATAACTACTATAATACTACCCCTATGTACAAGAATATAACTACTATAATACTGCCCCTATGTACAAGAATATAACAACTATAATACTGCTCCTATGTACGAGAATATAACTACTATAATACTGCCCCGTATATACAAGAATATAACTACTATAATACTGTCCCTATGTACAAGAATATAACTACTATAATACTGTCCCTATGTACAAGAATATAACTACTATAATACTGCCCCTATATACAAGAATAAAACTACTATAATACTGTTCCTATGTACAAGAATATAACTACTATAATACTGCCCCTATGTACAAGAATATAACTTACTATAATACTGCCCCTATGTACAAGAATATAACTACTATAATACTGCTCCTATGTACAAGAATATAACTACTATAATACTGCCCCTATGTACAATAATATAACTACTATAATACTGCTCCCGTGTACAAGAATATAACTACTATAATACTGCTCACTATGTACAAGAATATAACTACTATAATACTGCTCCTATGTAAAAGAATATAATTACTATAATACTGCTCCTATGTACAAGAATATAACTACTATAATACTGCTCCTATGTACAAGAATATAACTACTATAATACTGCTCACTATGTACAAGAATATAACTACTATAATACTGTCCCTATGTGCAAGAATATAACTACTATAATACTGCCCCTATGTACAGGAATATAACTACTATAATACTGCTCCTATATACAAGAATATAACTACTATAATACTGCTCCTATATACAAGAATATAACTACTATAATACTGCTCCTATATACAAGAATATAACTACTATAATACTGCTCCTATGTACAAGAATATAACTACTATAATACTGCTCACTATGTACAAGAATATAACTACTATAATACTGCTCCTATGTAAAAGAATATAATTACTATAATACTGCTCCTATATACAAGAATATAACTACTATAATACTGCCCCTATGTACAAAAATATATCTACTATAATACTGCTCCTATGTACAAGAATATAACTACTATAATACTGCTCCTATGTACAAGAATATAACTACTATAATACTGCTCCTATGTACAAGAATATAACTACTATAATACTGCCTCCTATATACAAGAATATAACTACTATAATACTGCTCCTATATACAAGAATATAACTACTATAATACTGCTCCTATGTACAAGAATATAACTGGTATAATAAGCATTTGAAGACGTTTTTTTTTTTCTCTAGATCTTGTACATTAGTAATATAGTGAAGTACATAGCTCACGTCTTACCATACATTACAGCAGGATGTTGGAGATGTTCCCGTTCGTCGTCACCATTGTGATGACTGATTCCAGCAGAATTTTGAGCGCAGCTGTGGATGTGACTTGACTATAACTGATCATTATTTTTTGTACAGAGCATTTGTATTATTAGCATGAATATGTAATTATAGATTTGATACAATTTGATTATCAGGAAGCCTACTATTTTCCTTTTGTCTCTCCAGACCTCCAGAGCTTCTCGCTGGGCAGACCCCGACCATTTTGCTCAGAGACAGACTTGTATGAATACGTTTGCCAGCTGGTTTGGCTATATGCCGCTCATTCACTCACAGATGAGACTGGACCCCGTGCTCTTCAAGGATCAGGTCTCAATTCTACGAAAGAAATATCGTGACATTGAACGACTTTGAGACATAAACTGCCACCGGAATGAGCCTTCTGCCCAGTGCGTCTCCATCCACACACGGACAACTGCTTATGAACGGTTAATTGTGCCGCTTCCACACATGGAATACACAAAGCGTTGGGAGCCAGGACTTTAGGCGTCTGGACTCCATTGCACTGGACTGCTTACAACCACCACCGAGCTTTGTCGTCTCAGAACTAGGCTGTGTACAGTTTAATTATGGAACATTAAATAATTATTTTTGAAATGATTGCTATGCAGGTTTAAACTTTTTTAATGAACAAAAACTATTAAAATCAGAGATCTTTCTTTATCTTGTGTTTCCGTTGTCTGAATATTTTATAATTAGTTATGACTTCATAACGACATATACCATATGCTCTACGCACCTGCATCTACACACTCAGCTACATACACGCACAACTACATACATTCTCACACACTCAGTTACATCCCCACAAAGCTACAGAGAATATATATGTACACACAGCTACATACATGCACTCAGCTACATGTACATACTTACATAGCTACATACACACCACACACTCTGCTACTTGCACTCACACAGCTGCATGCACACACGCTCGGCTACATTCACACACAGTTACATTCACCCACATCTACATACACACTCCAGCTACATTCACACACACAGCTACATACTCGCACACATTCAGTTTCATATACACACCAGCTACTTACACTAACAAAAGCTACATACACACAGCTGCATACGCTCACATATAGACAGAACAACATACACACTTAGGCTGGCTTCACACCATGATTTTTTGGATCCAAGGCTGTTTGGTGTGAATCGGACAGTCCCGGATCCAATTTGGCCGTATTGTATCCCTATGGGGCTGGATGGCAGCTATTTGCCATCCGGTTCAGTGTCTGTCGACTGATCCAGTGGATTTATTTTTTGCCCCGGACACAAAATTTTAGCTTGCAGCGTTTTTTGTGTCTGGGGCAATCGATCAAATCGGATCCGGCGCCCATAACATGGGAGTCTATGGGCGCCGGATCGCCCCGGATCCGTCAAAAAAATTGGACCGGTTCTCGGATGCCAGGTGCTGGACGAGCGGAGGCTTACAAATTCAAGCCGAGCTCGTTCAGCACCTGGACAGCGCAGCTCAAAGAGCCGCCGACTGAAATTTCAGCACGTGGAGAGCTCCACTGCTTAAATTTCAGCACTTGGACAGCGGCAGCCCCACAGAGGGAGGATTCTGGCAGACAACCAGATCGGTAGGCATATTTGTCCTCCGGTTCTGTTTTGTCCGGGGCTGTCAGGTTCTGTCCGTGGCTTCCTGCAAAACACCGGACAGAACCTGACAGCCGAAAATCGTGGAAACCAGCCTTACAAACACATACACTGAGCTACATATACACACACACAAACCTTTACAATCTATCTTCAGGTAAGAAGTTGATGTATTATAAATATCCCTTTAAGGCTATCAAAACTTGAACTTGTTTTTCAATATGTGATAGCCCTGAAATACCCTGTAGATCAGTGGGGTCCCTGGTCCTGAGACCCGACCAATCACTCAGAAACCTAATTAGATGTGACCTGCTCAATGTCTGGACTCTTGGGCTGTGTGCTCACCTTGCGTTTCTTGTGTTGTTTGATGCGTTTTTTCCTGGCTAGCAATGTCACTGAAAATTCGGACGTGCTGTGCCACCTTCAGGGGTTTTAGCTTGCAAATTTTGGAGCAGAAAAAAAAGCAACATGTTTATTCTTTCTGAATTTTTCTCATAGACTATATGATAGAAACACATAGGGAAAAAACGTACCAAAATGCTAAAATTGCAGCGTTTTCTTCTGCCAGGGGATGCAGATTTGGTGCTGAAATAAACTCCTAGGTGGGCACATGGCCCTAAACATTTTATTGACCCATTCATCTTTCTGTGCCCATGCTTATACAAGAGCGGAGCCTCCTGCCGGAGCATTGGCCATCGGGAAAGTCTTTTGAGTGATGGGGTCGCTGGGCCTGGATCCCTGTTGATCTTCAGATTTTATCAGCACCCATCACATTAGTCATAGATACACATTTAAAGAGGTTTTCCCAATTTAAAAAAAATGAAGGCATTTATCTAAGGATATGCCATTACCTCTTGATCCACTTGGACGTCTTCAGATCTTGAGGATGATGAGGCCATCTAACTGTTTTACCAATACTATCCCTTCTAAGGTACCCAAATACAACTGCAATCTGTACCGACACCCGTATACACTTAAATGCTCAGCCGATTGCTGCTTCTTTTTCCATGGGGAGAGAGGAGTAAGCTACTGGCAGGCTCCTGTGGCAGCAGCTTATCTGCGGGAGGAATAAAGGATCAGGAGATTAAATACAACCGGCTTCATCCATATCTCTCCTCACCGTAGTTAGAAGAGGCCGTAATACACAGTCATTGGTCTGTGTTGCCTAAATGAGCAGGTCTTGCTGTCCTACATCTAATGTGTAGGTTTTTAAGAACTCCCTGCTTCAAAGTGGTTTGGAAACTTTTGTCTTTTAAAAATAGAAATGAGTACACCCATTTAATATGGCGCTTCTCTTTGGGCTGTATTCACATGTGGAACATTGATAATTTCCAGTGGAGATTCCTGCAAATCCACAGCAATTTATGGATGATATTTTTGAACTCCCATTCACACACAGTGGAAATCCTGCGCTGCAGATTTTCTGAATTCCCATTCTGTTCTTAGAGATTCTTTACTGTGGATCTTGCACTCTCCCAAGCACAGGGTGAAATCGGAGGTGAAACGTAAGCAAAATCCACTTGTAACATATGCCGTTTTTGCATTATTCTACCTCTAAATGTAAACAAGAACGTTATCATTCACTGTTAGCAGGTTTTTGCTATGTAATCTGAGAGAAGCATAATTTAGGGGCAGAGAGCCTGATTTCAGCGATGTGATGTTTAAATAATATCAATGTTTTATCAGCAGGAGATTATCACTACATGTCTTAGTGTCCCATGCCTTCTAGACCAACCATGCTGCCACCACTGATTAGCAGCTCTGTCAATATACAACAAAGTACACAGAAAACTGCCAATCGGGGATTTGACGTTACACAAAGCTCAACGTTTGGGACCAGGTCTGCAGCTGAGAGCACCAGGATTTTATTAAAACTGCACCAAACAGCCCAATAAGAGAGACATCCCTGAATCAGGGTTTTTGCACTTACATCATGGTGTTCTCAGACTTCATAACAAAAGTCTGCTAACGGATTCCCTTTAATGGTGCATAATTAAGCCAAAGGTACAGAGCTTTTCTTTTATATGTTGTTGCTTTATTTACACACAACTGAAAATTCCTTGTTAATTAAGTTTTTTAATTTATTTTTGCCACTGACCTGAAGGTAATGCTGTAATAGAAAAACAAATTTCAAATTATAATGAAACTGTACTGTTTTATTTTTAATACTGCCCCTATGTATAAAATATGGTTACTTTAATAATGTCCATATGATCAATAATATAACTACTATAATGCTGTCCTATGTAAAAGAATATATCTACTATAATACTGCCCCTATATACAAGAATATAACTACTATAATACTGCTTCCTATGTACAAGAATATAACTACTATAATACTGCCCCTATATACAAGAATATAACTACTATAATACTGCTCCTATATACAAGAATATAACTACTATAATACTGCCCCTATGTACAAGAATATAACTACTATAATACTGCTTCTATGTACAAGAATATAACTACTATAATAATGCCCCAATGTAAAAGAATATAACTACTATAATACTGCTCCCTATATACAAGAATATAACTACTAGAATACTGCCCTATGTACAAGAATATAACTACTATAATACTGCCCTATGTACAAGAATATAACTACTATAATACTGCTCACTATGTACAAGAATATAACTACTATAATACTGCTCACTATGTACAAGACTATAACTACTATAACACTGCTCCTATATACAAGAATATAACTACTATAATACTGCTCCTATGTACAAGAATATAACTACTATAATACTGCTCCTATGTATAAGAATATAACTACTATAATACTGCCCCTATGTACAAGAATATAACTACTATAATACTGCTCACTATGTACAAGAATATAACTACTATAATACTGCTCCTATGTACAAGACTATAACTACTATAATACTGCTCCTATGTATAAGAATAATCTACTATAATACTGCTCCTATGTACAAGAATATAACTACTATAATATTGCCCCTAATTACAGGAATATAACTACTATAATACTGCTCCTATATACAAGAATATAACTACTATAATATTGCCCTATGTACAAGAATATAACTAAAATATACTGCCTCCTATGTACAAGAATATATCTACTATAATACTGCTCCTTTGTACAAGAATATAACTACTATAATAACTGCTCCTATTATACAAGAATATAACTAGAATAATACTGCCTCCTAAGTACAAGAATATAACTACATAATACTGCTCCATATTACAAGAATATAACTACTATAATATTGCCCCTATGTAAAGAATATAACTACTATAATACTGTCTCTATGTACAAGAATATAACTACTATAATACTGCTCCTATGTACAAGAATATAACTACTATAATACTGCTCCTATATACAAGAATATAACTACTATATACTGCCCTATGTACAAGAATATAACTACTATAATGCTGCCCTATGTACAAGAATATAACTACTATAATACTGCTCCTATATACAAGAATATAACTACTATATAATACTGCCCCTATGTACAAGAATATAACTACTATAATACTGCCCCTATGTACAAGACTATAACTACTATAATACTGCTCCTATATACAAGAATATAACTACTCTAATACTGCTCCTATGTACAAGAATATAACTAGTATGATACTGCTCCTATGTACAAGAATATAACTACTATAATACTGCTCCTATGTACAAGAATATAACTACTATAATACTGCTCCTATGTACAAGAATATAACTACTATAATACTGCTCCCTATGTACAAGAATATAACTACTATAATACTGCTCCTATATACAAGAATATAACTACTATAATACTGCTCCTATGTACAAGAATATAACTACTATAATACTGTCCCTATGTACAAAAATATAACTACTATAATACTGCACCTATGTACAAGAATATAACTACTATAATACTGCTCCTATGTACAAGAATATAACTACTATAACACTGCTCCTATGTACAAGAATATAACTACTATAATACTGCTCCTATGTACAGGAATATAACTACTATAATACTACTCCTATGTACAATAATATAACTACTATAATACTGCTCCTATATACAATAATATAACTACTATAATACTGCCCCTATATACAAGAATATAACTACTATAATACTAGATAGGATTGAAGAAACAAAGCAATTTACTCAATGGTTTCATTTGCAAATCACACTTTTTTCCAGCACAGCACCTCAGTAGCCCTTGGCAATGCCCGGTATTGCGGGTTAGTCTGAGTGTGCGGTATTATATCAGACACACCCTATAGACAAGTGAGGTGCCAGTTTTGAGAGAAAACAAGAAGACCTTTTAGTTTGTAATCTCACAAATTCCAATAATGGAATACTTTAGAGTTTCCTGCAGTTATGGAAAAACACAGACATAATAGTGAAGAATCTTGGCTCCATCTTTGTAGTGATTTTACAATGGCTGCGGTTCTGTATCCGTGTTCTCGCGGCTTATCTGCACAGTGTATGTCTTAGTAGCGGGATGTGTTCCTATTATAATAAGAAGCAATAGATATGTAAATGACTGTTTTATCCGTCCACTATCTCTGCGGTGACCTTTTCTTCCCGCCTTTGTAGCTATACCGTTCCACCGTCCTCTGTTTTTTTCTTTTCTTTAATGGCCCAGATATGTGTTCATTGTCATTTGCCGCATACATTACATGTTTTCGGAACGTTCCTGGCGTATCATGACTCAAAGAAAAAAGTCAGCTGCAGATTTATTGTTGGCCCGTCTATTTTTATTGTGTGGTGCTCCCTGTAAAATGAGGGATTTGTCTGGAGATAAGTGTCTGTTTCACAAGGGCAGGCGCTCGGCGTTATGCGAATACAATTAATTTTTAAGAGTTAAGTGCTGAGTTCCCACATTTTTCTCACAGGCAGTTAAAGGGATTCACCAGAACAAACAAGCAGAGTATGTGAAGAGCTCATATGTACCGTAGTGATGAGGCAGCATTACCATGTTCGGGTGCTCAGTACTTGTGTAACGAGCAGTTGGATGCTCCGATGGGTGCATCTTGAGGACTTGAGTTGTGCCCATCTTCCTGCAAAGATGCTGAAGTTCCCCCATTGACTATCATTATGCTAGTCCCTGAGTCGTACCCATCCTCTTGGAAAGGCGCTCGTGTTCCCTCATTGACTTCCATTATGCTTGAGTTGTGCCCATCTTTCTGGAAAGAAGCTCGAGTTCCCCATTTATTTCCATTATGCTTGAGTCCTTTAGTCGTGCCCATCTTCCTGGAAAGATGCTCGAGTTCCCCATTGATTTCCATTAGGCTCAATACCTTGAGTCGTTCCCATCTTCTTGGAAAGACGCTCGAGTTCCCCCATTTACTTCTGTTATGCTTGAGTCCTTGAGACGTGTCCATCTTCTTGCAAAGATGCTCGAGTTCCCCATTGATTTCCATTATGCTCGAGTCCTTGAGTCATGCCCATCCTCCTGGAAAGATGCTCAAGTTCCCCATTGACTTACATTATGCTTGAGTCCTTTAGTTGTGCCCATCTTCCTGGAAAGATGCTCACGTTCCTTCCTTGACTTCCATTAGGCTCAATACCTTGAGTCGTTCCCATCTTCTTGGAAAGACGCTCGAGTTCCCCCATTTACTTCCGTTATGCTTGAGTCCTTGAGACGTGTCCATCTTCTTGCAAAGATGCTCGAGTTCCCCATTGACTTACATTATGCTCGAGTCCTTGAGTCATGCCCATCCTCCTGGAAAGATGCTCAAGTTCCCCATTGACTTACATTATGCTCGAGTCCTTGAGTCGTGCCCATCTTCCTGTAAAGATGCTCGATTTCCCCAATGACTTCCATTATACTTGGTTACATGAGTCATGCCCATCCTCCTAGAAATGCTGGAATTCCCTCATTGACTTCTATTATGCTCAAGTCCTTGAGTCAAGCCTAATCCTCCATGGAAAGATGCTCAAGTTCCCTCCTAGACTTCCATTATGCTTCAGTCCTTGAGTCGTGCCCATCTTTCTGGAAAGATGCTCAGGTTTGCCAGTGACTTCCAGTATACTTGGATACACGAGTTGTTATTATTATTATTATTTATTTATATAGCGCCATTAAATTCTATGGCGCTTTACATGCTAAAAGGGCAGACAAGGACAAGTACAATACATGTGGACAATTTGGTCGTACAGATACAAGAGGGGAGAAGATCTTGTCCGCGAGGGCTCACAATCTACGAGTTGCGCCCATACGAGAATTCAACTGCTCATTTCCAGTACCAAGCACCTGACCATGGTAGTTCTCACTCATCACTACTCATACGATATGGGATCTCACAAATATTAAACAAGTATATGGGCCCATGTGTGTCACGAGTCATTAGGAGATTCGTGACAACTCTGGATCTGCCGGATTTTAAATTAATTTCCTTTGTACCAGCAAGGGTTAATGTCAGTTTTTCCTTGCTGGTAGTTCCAAGCTAGTTTGTCTCTGTTAGCAGCCAGGTTGGTTACCACACACGCTTCCCTATAAGCAGTCACATGACCCATCACCTGATGCCGGTAATAGATTCTGTCTTTATAGACCACCAGTGGGTGAGGAAGCAAGGTGTTGGTGCTGCTGGAGAACTGGTGTTTAGAGATTTGCAGCCTCAGTCCTGTTTGGGGCCATGCAGCCTATGGTGTCTGGCTTCAGTGATCAAGTTTGTGTATCCTTTTATTGTCTATGTCCCCCAGTGCCTGTCTACCTTCCCTGTGTGATATTATCTGTAGAGGCAAAGCTAGCATCCTTGCCTGCCAACGCACTAGACATGTTTAGTGTTGATGAAAGCCACGGACTAGGCATGTGATGGCAGCGGGGGGAAGAGCCAGCGTAGGGACGACAGGGCAGCGTCAGGAGGTGTGCCATTCCCGCTCCCTACCTTAAGTGCCCTTCTTCTCTTTACCATCCCCCATTGTGCCCTTTGTGTTGCACTTACGGTGGACATCCCCTAGTCCAGCGTGACAATATGAGTCTGACTGCTGTTTTCAGATCCATAATTTGACCATGTACGTTAGGTCTCATCAATGGATCTTCTCCATGTAAACAGCAGCCAATCCGAACACCCTTCTGTAGATGGCTCTGTTGGGGGTTTTGCAACTTATTAGTAAAGAGCAGGGTACTGATGTGTATGGATTGTCTGATATGAGCTACTTTACCTTTTTTTTTTTCTTTTCCCGATATATTTGGTTAAACAATCACCTCGCCCCTACTGTGGTAGCTGGAGCTGCATCACTTTTGTGCGGCTGTGATGTTAGGTGATATTGATCATGTTGCTTCTCAACTGCTTTTCCAGGTTTCCTAGGACCATAGACCTCAAAGGAGAGGCTGGGGGCATGTACATCACCGGGAAGGCTGAGGCTGGGTCATAGAGATAACTGGCGAGCTGGATTTAAAAGGCAGGCTGTCAGCAAGATGTGTCTGCCAGCCTGAGCCTTGTGGTCCCCTGGAATCTGCCCAGGAGCCACAGAAAAGTCATCCAGGGCCGCATACAGCCCTGGGGCCTGAGTTCCCATCCCTGGCTTAGACAATAAGTTTCTGTACATTGTTGGGAGTCTCCAAGGGTTGGCATCCCACCCGCATTGTGTGAAGCAATATTAAAGCTGCAAGAGGTCCCGAATTTGGAAGGGCTGAGATATATTTTCAGAAACAACATGAGTCTGCTGCAGCTCATCAATATTCCATCAAAGCGGACATCCCTTCTGGTGGAAGAGTGAAAAGTGCAGACAGACAGCAGCCACTTATTGGCTGCAGTAGTCATGTTATGTCCCAACACTCACCATGAGTAGCAGCATAGTCATCACTGGAACCACACCCCCGAGGCACCTGAGTAAGGATTGTTTTCCCAAAGCAATGAAGCATGTATTGTCTAGTAGTGGAGAAACCCTTTGTTTGAAGTTAGGATTTTGTATTTTTGCCAAATTGGCCAAAACACCTTGAGGATGAATATTGACTGAAGCCGGAGGGAGCTGAGCGGTAAAACAGGTGACCTGGAAGGAGGTAGTATTTTTTTTTTTTTATGCAACCTCTTTCCTGTGATTGTAGGATAAGGCTGGTTTCACACTACCGGTTTTTAGAATCTGGCTGAAACCAGATGCACCCGCATCCATTTGTGGCTCCATTGACTTTCAATGGGACTACAGGTACTTGTGGGTGCATCTGGTTTACAGTTCCCTCCTGATCCAGGTATCCATGCTTTTCAACTAAAACCAAAAATGTATTTTGAAACGTTGTTGCTGCCTGTTTAAAAGTCAAGAACACCCGAATCCAAGGCAATGCGGGTTGCATTATAATGGCGCTCTATAGAACTCGGGCCCGACAGAATCGGGATCCAATTGAATCCAGACACCGAATCTGGGTTTTTTGACTGAGCATGTCCAGGACCCAGTTTTAAAAGACACACCCATTAAGTGGCGTGTCATTTTCCAACGGATCCATCAAAAAAAAAACACAACCTGATGCAATGGGAGGCTTATGCACTGGTATTATCATTGATCCATGGGAAGGATTAGTGATAATACCGCTGCGGGTGCACCCTCTTGCATCATGTTTTACCTGCATTCCCCCATATCCTATAAATCGGTAGTGTGAAACCAGCATTATATATTCGGCCCACATACTCTGTGTCCTGCAGTTTAGGATCTGTCCTATGTTCAGGACAGGGCTGTGGAGTCTGTAAGCCAATCATCTGCAACCAGACTCTTCAATTTCCCTAAATAAAACTCCAACTTCACCAAAATGGACACCGACTCCACAGCCATGGCTGTAAAGTCGGTGAGCGGAACATCCAACTCCTCAATTTCCCTGAATCCGACTTCCCCCAAAATGGACACAAACTCCATGACTCCAGCTTCCCAACCATGGCTATGAAGTCAGGAAGCCAAACATCCGACTCCTCAATTTTCCTGAATCTGACTCCACCCAAATTGGGCACCGACTCCACAACTTTGACTCCACCGCCCTGGTTCAAGATCGTTGTACTGTCTACGTTCCTCAGAGGTTTCTTCCGCTACTTTAGAATGTGATTTCCATCTCCGGCCCCATCTATAACTTTTCTTGTGTAACTTGTGTAGAATTTCTCTTGTCAGCTCTCCAATCATTTCTATGAGCGCCGAGCCCTCGGCTCTCGTCTCTTCCTAAATTAGTATTGTTTTCTGAGATTTATATTGTCAGAAGGACATAAAAATAGCAGATGCTTCCAAGTGTAAAGAATGCAGCGAGTTGATATTCTTAGAGATGCTGTTTTGTGCCCCCCCATTGGGATAAGTGAAGGGCGCACACAACCATTTCTGGAAGTGTTTCTCTGCACAATCTGCAAACAACGACGGCATCTGTGAATTTCTCATTTACAGCCAGTTGTAAAACATCAGACATTATTACAGTGCAGCATTTTGCGCCTCGTTCTATACTGAACCTACGGATTTGTCGATGTATTTTCACACTACCTTGACAGCACCTTTTTGATATATGGCTGAATGCACTTACAGATGTAGCACAGCTGAATTTTTGCTTTCTTGTGGTTTAAATTCCCTATTCTAGCGCAAATATGTATCTACAGATGAAGGCTATAGGGAGCAAAGTATTGGAGCACACGTCTTAATCATCGAAATCTTGGGTGGGATCAAGATGGTTCTCTCTGGTTGTGGAACCGGTTGTTAAAATTACAGCCGCTCCCCCAAACCAGCCAGAAGCATTGCCAGATCCAGTTCTAAAATCGGGGGGCCTGGCGATTTCAACCGAATTCTGCATTCTCGGATGCACATTCCATTGTAATATTTTGTAGTACAGAAAGCCACCAGCTTCCAGCACCACTATGGTTAAAATGGCAGCTGGCCTATCAGAGTCTGGCAACTGACGCCGGTGTGCTCACTGCCGCCACATGGCAGTGACGTTGCACGGTAAGATGTACACCAACAACAGCTGCCAGGCTCTTCCGCAACATATATGGAGCAAGAAGAGGATGAATTGGGTGAGCAGAGGTAAGAGTAATCTTTTATTTTTTATTTTTGTGTGTAATAAAGAGGGGACCAGGATAAGGGACATAAGGGCCCTAGATGGGGGGGATATACGGGCTTAAGATGGGGAACATTGGGGTCCAGAATGAGGACATAGGGGACCAGGATGGGGCGCATTATTACAAGAATAGGTTAGGATGGGGAACATTACAGAAAGGGACCCAAGATAGCTCACATTATTACAGGAAGGGGCCCTTAATGGGAACATTAAATAAAGTTTCCAGGATGAGGGACGTTATTACAGGATGGAGACATTATTACAGGAATGGGCCCAGGACTTTATTACAAGAAAGGGCCAATGATGAGAGACATTACTACAGAAAGGGGTCGAAATGTAGGAAATTATTACAGGATTAGGTAAACAAATGTTTGTACCGTGTTAGACAGTAGATAGAACAATATTATAACCTGAGAGTCGTCAGTGGTTGATACTTTTAATGGCGAACTGAGAAGATGGTAAGAAAAAGCAAAGCTTTCGAGACTCTATGGTCTCTTCATCAGGCTTAATAATGACACAAATTCTGAAGACGCACACATATATACACATATATGTGGAGCCCACTGGGATGGGGTACTCGGTACCAGACCGGGATACTGCTGGGGATATCACGGAGGTCCTGGTCCGGAAACCATGTCCCGGGTTCTCACAAGTAAAGGGATATTTACAGGGATTAGTTCGTCGTGACGCCACTCACGGGTTGTGCTCAGTGACGGGACCACCACTGCAGCGCAGCTCTGCCAGGAGGATGGATGGGCTGCAGCTGGATGGATGATCCGCCGCGGGTCAAGCTGCTCCTGGCAGGATAAAAGGTATGGAATGCACAGTTCAATATACTTGGAATCAGACACGGACACTGAGGCAGGGTTCACCGGGTTTACTTGTAAGTCCTTCCAAGTCACACAAGCCACTGTACAGTTCTTAACAGCTTTACACAGTTAAGTTAACCCGGACACTCGAACCCTCTGCAGCCAGGCTGTCACTCTGAGACCCCTCCCTCCTTCTAATGTCCTTTCAGGCTGTTCTCTCCCTCTCTGTTCTCTCTCCGGATTGTATAGCAGCAGCTCGACCCTTGTGGGTCCTTGTGGTTGCTGCTGTGCTTCCAACCCTTGTGTTGGGTACTCCAACCTGGAATTGAAGCTCCCCATCGGTTTGTCTGGGAAGCCGGTATGGAACTTCAGTTCCCCTCAGAGCCGACACTCTGGTGTGTGCCTAGCCTGCAGTAACCCTTTCTTCCAAGGTGTTACCAAGCTCCCTCTAACCCGTGTGACTCCAGCACAATCAGGGGAAACTTCTCCACCAGTTAGTCAGTGCTGCCGTGTTCCTGGACCCTGTACTACTGGTCTGGTCGCTGTCCTCACACTTCCTGGGGATGCCGGCTATGGACGAGCCTTCTCTCCATGGTTTCTATGACTCTGTGGATTCTACATCTCCAGGGAGCCCAATCCCTCCGGGATGTGTCACTTTCTGTCTGTTCTTGTCTACTCAGCTCACTCCGGCCTACTAACTCCTTCCTCCTCTTTTCCTCTAATTGTGCTCTGTCACCTGATCTACCTTCCTTCCCATCCACTTTCCTCTAAACCCACCACCCCTTGCCTGCCTAGAGTCCCGGGCTCCGGGTTGGGTGTTGTGCTCCTGTGGGTGTGTGTGTTGTGAGGGTGTTTGTTCCACAAACTGTCTACCTTCTGCCTGGCTGCAGTTCCCTATGTGGCCACCCTGGTTGCATGGGCGCCACATATACATATACATGCAGTAAATATGACAGGTGACATAAAGCAGAAAATAGTAGTCAGTCTTGGGAGGGGGAGAGGAGCTGGGGAGGTAAAATCAAGTTCCGAGATAAGAGGCACAAGATTGTATTATTGTTCTATAATTAGTGGTTGGTTGAGACCTGAAATTCCTCAATGAATGTAGAAAGACATACATCCACGTGAGACATTCATTCTTGCTTTGTGTGTCAAAGTTCTTTATCAGTTTACAGTATATTCACACTCTGTCTCGCTGTGATCTGAAGTTACCTTTTAGAATTAGTATTTTCATATCCAATATTGTGTGATCAGACCTACAGAAATGTCTAGGCACAGCTAAATCTGTCCTTCTTTCCTTTATTGTATGGTGATGAGAGTTCATCCTAGTTCTGAGTTGTTGCCCCGTCTCACCTACATACTGTATAGGTTCCCGCTCACACATTTGGTACATATAATTAAATACACCTCATTGCTTGTGGTGCAGCTGAAGTTACCTGGGATCTTGTAGTCCTGATCTGTCTTGGGAATCTTTATCTTGTCCATTGTCATTATAGATGGAGGTTTTGCACCTGTTCTGGTTGCAGGGAAAGGTTCCTGTTTCTGTTGGGGAGGACAGGGCGCTTCTGACAATGATGTTTTTTTAGATTTGGGGGCTGCCTAAAACACAGATGTAGGGGGGTTCTGTAAATATATATTTTAGTCGGGCATCTTTTAGTAGGAGTGGTTGCATTTTCCGTGCGGCTCCTCTTAGCACCTCCAGACTTGGATTGTAGGTGACTACGAGACGGACCCGGTTGTTTTCTTCTCTAGTTTTGTAATGTAGGAGAGGATTCCTTGATATTCTGGTGGCTCTTGTAATTGGTTCTCGATTGCTCTTGGATGGTAGCCCTGGTTCAAAAAGTTCTTTCTGAGGTCCTCAAGGTGATTGTCTCTATCTGTAGGGCTGGAGCATATCCGATTGTATCTGATGGCCTGGCTGTACACAATAGAGGTTTTTTATGTGCTTTGGATGAAAACTGTCCCATCGGAGATATGTTGGACGGTCACTTGGCTTCCGGTACAGGGATGTCTCTACTTCATTGCTCCGCAGCTTAATGATGGTGTCCAGAAAGCTGATTTCAGTGCAGGAGTAGTTGAGTGTTAAGTTGATGATGGGATGAAACTGAGTAAAGTTCTCATGGAACGTCTTCAGCTGTTGCTCAGACTCCGTCCAGATGATTAAATGTCATCGATATAACGTTATTAGGCCAGAGGTCTGATAGGACAAGAGGATAAAAGTCACCTTCAAGCTTGGCCATGAAAAGATTTGCATACTGTGGTGCCATTTTGCTCCCCATTGCTGTGCCAGTCTCCTGTAAATATATGTTGTCGTCAAATGTGAAGTAATTGTGCAGGAGGATAATTTTATAAGCTCCACCAGAGTCAGCATCAACCCTGTGTTTTCCAGGAAGGTTTTGCAGGCATTTAATCCATCCTGGTGTGGGATGTTGCTGTACAGAGACTCCACATCCATGGTGGCGAGGATGGTTCCTTCTGGTAGAGGACCTATTGCTGACAAAACCTGTGCTGTTGCAGCGACATCGGTAGCAATGTCGCTGTGTGTAACCCGGCCTTTAGTCTCTGAGGACCTCAGGGTATTATAGGTATGTAGAAGTGGATTTGTAATACAGAGTCCTTTGGGAATCAGATTCTCCTTTGAATAAGAAAAATATTAGAACCGAGAGTCCTCAGTGGTTGATACCTTTAATGGCTAACTGATAAGATGGTAAGAAACAGCAAAGCAAGCTTTCGGGACACTATGGCCCCTTCATCAGGGTATAATGACACAAATTCTGAAGACACACATATATACATATGCAGGGTAGGATGATGCAGTAAGTACGACAAGTGACATAAAGCAGAAAATAGTAGTCAGTCTTGGGAGGGGGAGAGGAGCTGGGAGGTAGAATCGAAGTTCCAAGATAAGAGGCACAGATTGTATTATTGTTCTATGATTAGTGGTTGGTCGAGACCAGAAAATTCCTCAATGAATGTAGAAAGGCATAAATCCATGTCAGACATTCATTCCTGCTACAAAATTATTGGCACCTTTCCAACATTGTGGGTAAACAACTTTGTTTCCAGCATGTGTTTGCTCATTCAAACTCACCTGTGGCAAGTAACAGGTGTGGGCAATATGAAAATCACACCTGAAACCAGATAAAAATGGGAGAAGTTGACTCAGTGTTTTGCATTGTGTGTGTCACACTAAGCATGGAGGACAGAAAGAGGAAGAGAACTGTCTGAGGACTTGATAACCAAAGTTGTTGACTATATCAACAAGATCAAGGTTACAAGTCCATCTCCAGAGATCTTGATGTTCTTTGACCACGGAGCGTAACATAAATCAAGAAGTTTACAACCCATGACACAGTAGCTAATCTCCCTGGATGTGGTCAGCAGAGAACAATTGATGAAAGGTTGCAGTGCAGATTTGTCTGGACGGAGGATAAGCCACAATCCAATTCCAAAGAAATTCAAGCTGTCCTGCATGCTCAAGGTGCATCAGTCTCAGTGTGAACTATCGTCCACATGTGAATGGAGGGGACCCAGGAAGGACCCCACTGCTGACAGAGACATAATAAACATTAAGATACTGACACTTATTGTGATGTATATGGAATACAGAAATATTTCAGATAAGCAAAAAAAAGAGAAAAATGAGACACTTAGCTTTAAAAGTATGGCCATATTAATAAACCACGCAGTTACCACGTCGAGGGGGTGTCTCTTGAACGAGTCCCTAACCTCCATTTTCTGCCTATACCTGGTAGAATCCTCCTCGTTTATAGGAACACACTGAAAATATCAGGAGGGTGAATTTTCATCATTGGAAAAATAACCTTCCATAGGTAGCTAGAAAAACACACCAGAAGCAATAGCGACTCATAGGGGAAAAGGCACACATGGGTGAACCCATACCATAATATATGCAAAAAACTGCGGACACTCAATTCTGTCAGTGTAGGTGCAATGCTAAACATGAAAGAAGCATTAAGGTAAGTGGCACTCAGTCTGTGACATTATATGTTGGAATACAGAAAATATTTCTCTAGTTTAAAGGCAAAAAAAAAAAAAAATTTAATAAGAGACCACCTTGGCTTTAATAATTAGGTCCATGATTAATTGAAAGCTGCCAAATTACCAAAAATCCGTTTGGACGTTGTTCGTCTCAACATATGTGCGACACAATCACTTAATGTATCGTCATGATGCGTGTGTTTTAGAGAAAATGTTGCACTTGGGCAAATCTGACATAGGGAGTTGAGGTGCCATCATGTTTTGTTTGTGAAATAGAGAACATTAATAAAGCTAGGCTGCAGTTCACTCAAAGTGTACATGAGTAACCAAAGTCCTTCTGAGAAAGAGTCTTGTGGACAGATGAGACCATGATACTGTTGACTGAAAATGGAATGAGTCCTACAAAGAAAACACAGGACCTACAGTCACATATGGTGGAGGTCAGAGAAAAGAGCACAGCGACCTACAGTACACACATATGGGGGAGGTCAGAGAAAAGAGCACAGGATCTATAGTCACATATGGGGGAGGTCAGAGAAAAGAAACACAGGGGCCTAGACCTACAGTCACATATGGGGGAGGTCAGAGAAAAGAAGCACAGGACCTACAGTCACATATGGGGGAGGTCAGAGAAAAGCAAGCCCCAAAAGGGACCTACAGTCACATATGGGGAGGCAGAGAAAAAAGCACAGGACTTACAGTCACATATGGGAGAGGTCAGAGAAAAGAGCACAGGACCTACAGTCACATATCGGTGGAGGTTCAGAGAAAAAACAAGGACCTACAGTCACATATGGGGGAGGTCAGAGAAAAGAACACAGGACTACAGTCACATATGGGGGAGGTCAGAGAAAGAACACAGGACCTACAGTCACATATGGGGGAGGTCAGAGAAAAAGCACAGACTCTACAGTCACATATGGGGAGAGGTCAGAGAAAAGAGCACAGGACCTACAGTCACATATCGTGGAGGTTAGAGAAAAGAAGCACAGGACCTACAGTCGCATATGGTGGGTCAGAGAAAAAAAGCACAGGACCTACAGTCACATATGGGGATGAGGTCCAGAGGAAAAAGAGCACAGACCTACAGTCACATATGGGGAGGTCAGAGAAAAGAGCACAGGACCTACAGTCACTATGGTGGAAAAGAAAGTCTAAGTCAAAACAGGAAAACACAGGATCTACAGTCACATATGGGGGAGGACTAGTCAAGAGAGAAAGAACACAGGACCTACAGTCACATAGGGGGGGAACGAGTGCAGAGAAAACAGAGCACAGGATCTACAGTCACATATAGTGGGGAAGTCAGGACAGTCAAATGGGAAGGGAACCGTACAGTCACATATGGGGGAGGTTCAGAGAAAAGAGCACAGGACCTACAGTCACATATGGGGAGGTCAGAGAAAAGAGCACAGGACCTACAGTCACATATGGTGGAGGCTCAATTTTTTTGTGGTTGTTTTGCTACTTCTGGCACTGGGGACCTTGTCTGTGTGCAAGGCATCATGAAATCTGAAGATACCAAAGGTTTTTGGGTGACAATGTAAAGCCCAATGTCAAAAGCTCGTGTGGGTCATTCCAGGAGGACAATGACCCCAAACATCAAGAACCCCAGAAATGGATGGAAACAAGCGTTGGAGAGATCTGAAGTGGCAACAATAAGTCCAGATTTGAATCCCATTGATCACCTGAGGAGGAGTTCACGTGGTTGTAAGGTGTGAAGGGCTCTGAGGCTGGGAAGCTATCATCCTGCTAAGAACCTGGAATTGACAGGAGTCAGTGTGGAGTTTGGGACAGATCCTGGTCGGTGGTTCCAGATAGGCTGTTGTCCAAGTCGTCCCTCTGTCAGTAGACAGTATATGCAGGCTGCTCTTCATATTAAAGGTAACCTCAAGGACAGGAGGTTGTACAGCACAATACCTCCACTGGGTTACTGTCGCTGTGGAGGTATCCAGAACTCTGCGGGTTGAACCCATGTTTGGAAGCAGACTGTAATTTGTATGTATGTTTTCTGTAAGTTCCGTGGTCAGCATAAGTGTGGTGTGACTTTAAAATGGTTTATGTGTTACAATAAACCAGAATGGACTGGGCTTAAATAGAAAACCGTTGCTATGCTTCAATAGAGATCTGTGGCGCATAGTGTCACCCCATATACGTTCAGGAGTTACTGGTTAAGGTATACCCTGAGCTGAAAGCTTATACCTGCTTAGACCTATGATTGACATTAAGCAGTGGATGGTTTTGCTCTTTGTGCTGGTCACAATGAGTCCCGCATCTTTCCTGACAGTATTGCAGCTGCTCTTTCATATTAATGGGTATAAGGACAGGAGGTTTTGGAATTGGGCCACGCTAATATTCATGGGTTATGTGCTCTTGACAGTAGGTTTAACCATGGGGCAGGGATGTTATGATTCACGTCCCGCATAGGTCTGTGACGTGACCTGGGGCGCTGATGGATTGTGATGACAGCTGATGACTCCTGTGTCTGAGAGACGAAGTTCCTGTGCACACTGGCAGCTTGCCGGTCTTCTTAGGAAGTCATTATTTCTGAAATACAAAGCTAATAGCTGACGCAAAGCTCAATACAGGACAAGCGACTGAAGCTTCAAGTCCCCTTGGTGGACCAGTAAAAACAAATATTTAGCAATTTCACTGAAAGTGTGAAGGAAATGATACAGGGTTTTCTAAATATTTAAAATGTAAACTTGTGACGTGCATGTGTATTCATCGCCTTGTAGTCTGATACCCCTCAATATAATCCTGAGGACCAATTGCCTACAGAAGTCGCCTAATTAGTACATTGTGTGTAATTATTCTCAGTATAATTACAGCTGTTCTGGAAAGGCCTCAGAGGTTTATTTGAGATCGTGAAAACCAAGGAACACACCGGACAGGTCAGGGATAAAGGAATGAAAAGGAGTAAAGCAGGGTTAGGTTAAAAAAAAAATATCCCAATAATTCTGAACATCTCATGGAGCACTGTGCAATCTCTCATCCAAATCTGGAAGGATTATGGCACAACTGCAAACCTACAAGACATGGCCATCCATCGAGACTGACAACCAAGAAGGAGAACACTGAGAAGCATCCAAGGTGCCCATGATCATTGGAGGAGCCGCAGCTCAGGTGGGAGAATCTGTCCACAGGACAACTATTAGTCATGCACTTCACAATTCTGGCCCTTATGGAAGAGTGGCAAGAAGACATTTTGTAAAGCAACTTAATTTACAATTGATCTATTTTTACTTTGCAGCATTGTTTCCCCACCTGCCTAATATTTTTGCACAGTGCTGCATATTCATATAACACATGCATCTTTTCATACCCGGCAATCACCCCTTGTCTTTATCAAAAGACTAATCAGCGCCTGTCAATCAATAAGCCAACAACCGATGTTGGCGTCTTCACCGCTGCTGCTCAGATGTGCTAATTCCATGAACCCACCGGCCGAGCTCTTACCTCTGATCGTCTGCAAGAACAGAGGCTGAAATTCAATGGAAATGCAACATTGCCTGTTTCTATTACACCTAACATCATTTCCTGGAGCCGGCAGCCATTTAATAGGGTGCGCAGGGCCCTGAGGCTATGTATACTGCACGCTGCCGGCATAGATAAAATGGCTGATATCTGCTAGATTTAATTTCTGCCTCTAGCTGCAAATACGTTAAAAATGTAACATATGTAAGAGCATAGGAAATATGTTCAGTTCTTTTTCTATGCATTTATGTTGAGCTGTGGTCTGAAATCATACCCCATGTAAATTGGTATAACAAAACACCGTTATGGTAGAATAACCAGGACAGACCAACGCCAAAACTGCCCTGATCTGCCATGTTTACAAGTGAAAGTTGAGTATAATAGTGACAAAATATGATATTTATGCAAATTGATGCCAGATTTCTTTGCAAGTGTGGAAACCAAGACATTAACCGTGTGACATGTTATTGAGCGAGACTGTGATTCACGTGACTGATGGAGAACACAAGGACTGATTTCCGCCAAGAGACAAAAGCTAGCTATAGACAAAGGTTGAGCTTAAGTTGAAGAAAGGAAGAGCACACCAAAGTCCATGCAGTAAGAAGTAGACCAGTTCACTGGCTACAGTACTAAAATTGAGTTGGCAGCTAAAGACGGGCAGTTAGAGACTCAAGAAAGGACTGCCCTGAGAAAGTATAAGAAGTGGGAAAGGGCCTTGTTGGGAGAAACCAAGGAAAGGACTGACCTCCTACAGTATGAGATGTGAGTGAGGGCACTGAGATAGGAACACCGGAAAGGACCACCCTAAAACAGTATGATAGCAAAGAGCCTAATGAGAAAGAAACTCAGGAAAGAACCTCCCTGAGACAGGATGAAAGGTAGGCAAGAGCCCCACGAGAAAAAAATCCCATAAAAGGACCACCCTGAGAAAGTATTGACGCACCCAGGGCAGGGTACTCAGATCTCAGGCGGGCAGTCTGGAGGTCACGAGTTGCAGCCTGAGACTGTGGCCCTGGAGGTCAATGAATAAAGGGGGAAAAATAAAATAAAGAGTTTATTCGTGACGCCACCTGCAGTACCTGGTGATGCTCACCAGCGCCGCTACAGTCCTCTGGTGGTCAATGGTATTGTGGCAATGATGGCATAGTCTTCCACAGGCAGGACTGGACCGCAGAGGCAGCGATTCTGTGGAAGGAATCAGTCTATGCTAGGAAAAAATGCAGCGGAGTCGACAAGTCACTTCACCGGATACTTTACTGGCACTCAATAGTCATTACAGTTCACAGTGCAGTAGGATGTTATCAGACAAATGGTTACGGGCTGCAAGTAGATTTTATGGTAGGTAGAAGGATCCCTCCTGTGTGCCTTTCTTGTTCCTTCTGTTCCTTTGCCTCCCAGTGGCAGTGTGAAGTCAGAGCTCTTGGAGATTAGGTCTGACCTCCTGCTGTTCCTCTTATCTCCCCTTTGCTCCCGTCGGGTGAACCTTCTGTTGAATACCACAGCCGGCTACTGCGGGTCTGATTCCCCTCTAATGGGTGCTTAAGGAGTCAGGGCCGTCTCTGAATACACCTCCGGTTAACGGATTTTCTGCATGACATGAAGGTTCCTACAGGTGCGGGCTCCGGTACCTGGTTACTTTCCTAGAGCGAACTCCCTCCAGCTCTTTGAGTCCCTTGCTCCTTTCTTTCCTTTTTCTGGGATCTGTACTTCTGTCTCCCTTCGTCTCTCATGCCTCAGGTTCCCATCCTGAACTTCTCTAGCCTTCTACCCTGGAGGCAACAATGGGCCTGAAGCCTAAAAGGCCTCCGGCAACAGACGAAAGCCCTCCTTGCTCCTTCTGGGGGGGCTACTATATATCCTCCCGGGGTCCCTCCCACCGTGTAACTAGTGTGGGGTGTGGGTATAGGGTTCCGCCTACTGTCCATAGATCTACTTGCAGTGGGGTGACTACACCGCTTTTATGGGTGTAGTACCCTTTTGTGGCACCTACATAGTGGGGTGCCACAGTATGAGATTGTAGGCAAGGGCTATCAGGAAGAAAAATCGAGGAAAGACCCACCCTAAGACAATATGAGAGGTGGATGAAGACCCCTGTGAGAGAGAAAAGTCATGAAAGAGACCACTGAGGGACAACATGAGAGGTCGTCGAGAACCCTGTGAGAGAGCAACGCAGGAAAGGACCACCTTGAGAGGTGATCAAGAGTGTGAGAGAAGGAAACCCTGGAAAGGAACACTGACACAGTATGAAAGGTGGGCAACAACCTTGTGAAAGAGAAACCCAGGAAAAGACCACCCTGAGACAGTATGAGAGGTGGATGAAGTCTTTGTGCGGCTATAGATGCCAGTGAAGTGAGCAGGCCTGAGTTGAGGGAAGTAATGGGTGTGAGTCCCGATGAGACCCAGGCACAAAGTACAGGAGGTGGCACACAGCACACAACAAAGTAGAATAATGATACTTACGGTACTTTTTATTCAGAAGTTCAAGTTCTGAAAAGTTGTGAAGGGATGCGCCTCCATATTAGAAGACATAAATCAAACTGTTTTTAACAGTCCTGTTAGTGAAAAGTGTTTTGGTAGTGAGACATCTACATATCTACTCATATGTTATTCTAATTTAGTTTTATGGAAGACTCATCCCTCAAACCCTTGCACCCTCAATACCACTACATAAAGAAAAAAGGCAATGCAGTCACCAATAAAAATTTCATGTACTGTGAAGGGGTTTCCAAGCTCATGCAGTGATGAGATACCACAAGGTTCAGATTTCGGACCGTCCTTGGTCTTGGAAATGAGGGCTTGCTCAGCTAGGAGTGGCACTCCCGACCATAAGTCGAAGTTTTTGTAAATGCCATAGACTTTGAATGGAGGGCCAGGTTGTGTTTAGACTTGTCCTGTGATCCTACAGCTCAGGAGAACTAGAGGGGTCCCAGTTGTTGGATTCCCACTGATCTAGCATGTATTGGACATCCAACAGAGAAGTAATAAATGTGAAGCATACACCTGTGAGAGTGCACACATAACACAATCTGAGGTGTCTTCTACCGGCCACCAATGGAACCTTGTCCGAACATGTCCAAGGCAGAGGGGACAGGCACCAAGTGCCATGTGGATTTGCAATGGCCGGCTCTTTTTGTTGGTCAGCCTTGTTGAGGTTGATCGCTACCATGTGTTAGTGTGTTGGTCTGTGATGGTTCCTCCCTTGAAAAGGAGGACTGTGCTACCAGAGGGAGGATTGCTTTAAGAGAGACATCTCTAGATGTTGTCGACGTGAGATGGGACCGTCCATTGTGTGTGAGAGAAAGTTTAACGTGGTGATTCGTATGCCAAGAAGATTGCTAATTTTCTCAGTGTCTAATAGAACTTTGGTGGATGGCATTTCCTTGGATTTAAAACAGTATAAGTCCAGAGCTCAGGCCCCGTACACGTACTTTTTGGCGGGTAATGTGAGAGTACTCTTTTTGGTGATAAATCAATACAATAGGCAGCAACCGGTTTTACTCGCCTGTGCTGCACTCAAAGAGACTCATACAGTACCTAGAGTTAGGCTATCATTTCTACTATAAGTATATATTGTGGATAAGGACTCGGTGTTAAGTTTGTGTCACGCTTGGACTAAGGGGGATGTCCAACTACCATGTGTGACTGTGAGTACAGACCTACAATGTCCAGTGCACAACGGAAAACAACAGACAGGGACACCACAGAGGGATAAATACAGTGGAGGGCCCTGCTCATAGGGAACAGGGGAGAGGTGACCTCTTGCGGCTGTGCCCTGATCTCTCTACTGTCCCTACATGAGTTCTTTCAACTTGTTGCCGAGCAGGATACCTTAAGCCCTCGATAGCCCTGATTAGCCCTCAATAGGGAAAGGCTGGCGGGAGCGCTAGTCTCATCCACTACAATAAAGGAAACAAGAAGTAAGGGGAAGACAGACGAGGAACAACAAGGCAGCAACTTCACGCCTGCTGCCACTTCTCCCAGACAGCAGAAGGCTTAGCAACAGAAGGTTCTCCAGAAAGCTTCCTTCACCTCAGGAAGCTTTGGCCAGAATGAGTTCAATCACCAGCAGAGCATGTTGGGACCATGTAACTATATAAAAGGGAAAGAGTAATCACACAATGGCCATACCTGGACAAGAACCGGCCAGCTTGCTGGCAGCAGAGACTGACATTAATACCTCAAATGCCAAAGGAAAAAAGATCGTTTAGTATGAAGTCTCAATATAGACTTGAGACAGAGGTCCAAGACCAGTCACAAGTCTCGCAGGTAAGAGAGACCATCTTGACAGCTTTAGTCATAGTGTGGAGCCCACTGGGATGGGGTACTCGGTACTACACTGGGGTATCACGGGGGAGTTCACGCAGTCCTTGGTCCGGACGTGTCCCGAGCCCACAAGTAATGGGGGTATTTATAGGGGAGTTTGTCGTGACGCCACGCATGGGTTGTGGTGAGGGTGACCACCGCTGCAAGGTACTTCTGTCAGAAAGATGAATGGATGCTGCAGCAAGGTGGATGAGCCCGCTGCAGATCGGGCTGCTCCTGACAGGGTGGAAGGATGTAAAAAAGAGTTCTGTTGCAGGGAATGACACACAGACTATAGCAGGGCTCACCGGGTTTACTTGCAAGTTCTCAATGCAATTTAAACAGTTCACGGTACAGTTCACACAATTAACTCCGGACAGTCTCTGAACCCTCTGCAGCCAGATTATCTCTAAAGGTACCTTTACACGCCGCGACGGCAGGCTGGATACATCCCGCTACAGGCTACAAATGTAGCTTGTAGTGCCAATGTAGCCCGTCGTAGCGGCGTCTGAAGACGTGACGCTACAGCCGGCAACAGATACATCTGTTTCCTAGGTCTGCTCGAAAACTGATGGCTACAACGCCGATGGTAGCGAGCTGTATCGGCGTGTAAAGAAGCAACGGAAGGGAACTCTGGACACCCGGGGCTGTAGCTGCAATGTAGCTAAGGCGTGACCCAGGCTCCGGGATACCGCGCCCCATCACCGATCATTGGAGGAAGCTCCTGCATGACGATTGGTAGTCGCTGCCTAGGGCGGCATATTTAAGGAGCTGACCAGTCACACTACACAATCGCTCGAGCGTGCTGTATTTCTCAGCCTCCTGCGATGCCTGGCCAATCATGATGATATTGCGCTGTCCTATCATCGTACGGACGGCTCGCAATCCAAGATTGTGGCACGCCTATGTGCTGTCCCTGCTGTACCAGGTCCGCCCATATTAGCTTATTGTAGCGCTGTGTAAACGTGGTACGCTAAGCTACAGCTGGCTACTTGACACACCCGGCGATGTAGCTAGCTATAGATGTAGCGTGGCGTAGCGCACCTTGTCGCGGCGTGTAAAGGAGATGCGTTGACCGTTTGTAGCCGTTTGAGCGTGCTCGTGCACGTGAAGTAGCAGGATGTATCCAGCCTGCCGTCGCGGCGTGTAAAGGTACCTTATGAGACCCTTCACCTTCTCTGTAACCTTTCCGACTTTTCTCTCAGTTCTTCCCTGTTTGCTGTATGGGGACACCTTGGTCCCTTATCTGACTTCCCCTGTGTGTGTGGGTGGCAAGCCGGGTCCTATGCGCTGCTGATCCTCCAGCCCGTGTGTTGGGTGACAAGACTATCTATGCCTCCCCGTTTGTGTGTTAGTGTCCTAGCGTATAGCTACGGTCACCCAGAGCCGACACTCTGGTCCCAGCCTAGCCTTGGGTGTCCCTATCTTGCAAGGGATCACCAGGCTCTCTCCGACCCGTGTGACTACCTCAGTATGTCCAGGGAACCTGTCCCGCCTGTAGTCGGTCAGTGCTGCCGTACTCCTCGGACCCGGTGGCACCGGTCCGGTCTCTGTCCTTCCTTTCCCTTGGGCTGCAGGCAATGGAGCGGGCTTTCTCTCCATGAAACGGTGTGTCTGTGGATTCTGTGCCTCCAGGGAGCCCTGTTTCTCTGCTGGTCTTGGCTTCTTGGCACCCACTGGCCTACTCGGTCTTTTCAGTTCAGCCTACTCCAGCCTACTGCCTAACTCCTCTAGTGTTCTCCTTTTGTACTGGTTCGTCACCTGACCTACATCCCACCCACTTCCCTCTAAACCCTGTCACCCCTTTGCCCGCCTAGAGTCCCGGGCTCCGGGTTGGGTACTGTGTCTTGTGGGTGTGTGTTTTGGAGGTGTTCCTAAAGAACTGTCTCCTATCTGCCTGGCTGTTGTTCCCTTTTGTGACCTCCTGGTCACAGGGGTGCCACAATAGTGCTGTTCCAAAGATGAGCCCTGCTGTGCACTCACTAATTTACACTGGTTTAGTAGTGAAAAGGCCTCCTCTGTTCTTGCTCCATTCTTTAGTAGGCAAATCGTTCCTGTGATTCCTGAATACACTGGAGAGAGTCTTTGGGGCAGCACTTTGGCCCAAGTCCTCAGGAGCGGGTGTGTGTAAATATTTCTTGTGGTGAATTGTGGTGAGATGTAGAGATACCTGATTATCCCTGTGACCCCGGAGTCCCTAACTAGAGAGTCTGTTTGCATAGTGAACATATGTCTGTTTACATCTGTGACCCACTGTGTCCTTAGTGAATCCCTTAGTTTCCGCACACCCAGTTGTGCATGCCCTGAGGAGCGGGGGCGTGCTATTAGCCGCGGGTGAGGACTGTCGGGGGGAGTTGCTGTCGGGTGAGGAGCAGGGGGCAGGGGAGGTGCTATCAGCTGTGGGTGAGGACCGGGAGGGGGGGGGGGCTGTCAGTTGTTGTAGGTGGCGGCCTCCCGCAGGAGTGGTGCGTTACCTGCTAACATCCAGGAGCTGATTGTGGCAGCTGGCTCCGCTCCCTTCAGCTCTGCTGCTCCCCCGGCCTCCTTGCCGCCTCAGCCTGAGGGCTCACATTGTCCAATGGACAGTGCGGCCCTGCGCACACCATCATCCTTCATCTCCTTATCCATTTGACCTGGACTGGTCTCGTATGGAGGAGCCTGGTGCTCTCGGGCATTTTCAGATTAATTTCCACTCTAATGTTGTTGACATCCATGGTTTCCCTATACCTGTGTATTAATCATCAATTACAACTTATTAAGTTCTGTGATTACAGAAACCTCTGGTAGTTTGTCAATTATAGTGACAAGAGTCTCGTTAGTATCGACATCCCGTCAATTATTGAGCCCTTTTGCAATGGTTTTATTTATTTTTTTACACTATTTTTCTTTCATTTTACATTCTGCTATGGTCATGGCGGAAAGTGTTGGCACCTTGAAATTGTTTCAGAAAATGAAGTATTTCTCCCAGAAATTATTTCAATCCCCCATGTTTTATTATACATGTTTATTACTTTTGTGTGTATTGGAACAGCATGAAAAAAAAATGAAAAAAAGGCAAATTGGACATAATTCACACAAAACCTGGACAAAAAAGAGCTGGACAAAATTGGCCCCTCAATATTTGGTTGCACCTTTGGAATAAATTCCTGCAATCAGTCGCCTCCTATAACCTCCACCAGCTTCTCCTCACCTGGTGTTTTGGCCTCTTCTTTAAAATCCGCTACATTTTGCCAAACTGCCGTCTATCTTTATTATGTCTCTGTCAGCAGTTTGGTCCTCCTGAGTTTCCTCCATAGCGTTTAATTTCATTCACATGTGGGCTTATAGTTTGCGCTGACACTGACGCCCCCTGAGCCTGCAGGACAGCTTGAATTTCTTTGGAATTGGTTGAGGCTTATCTAACATCCCCTCTATCGTGCATTGCAACCTCTTATCAATTTCTCTCTGCTGTCCACAACCAGGGAGATTAGCTGCAGTGCCATACGTTGTAAACTTCTTGATTTTGTAATTTTTCTGGGGGAAATACTTCCTTTTCTGGAACGATTTCAAGGGTGTCAACACTTTTGGC